>BMAO01034068.1:0-400902 GCA_019973975.1 Trichonephila clavata
AAATACGTAGGAATTTAGTAGGGAATTTCTACGTAAAGTTCAAAAGTATTTTTCTTGTTTTTTCACGCGTTCACATAAAATTGAATAACAGAGATATTTTTATAAAGCTTTGCAATAAACTTCCATGAGTAAGAATATTGACAAGTGTTAAGTATAGATAGATAATTTTTCCAAGTGTTAAAAGTACAGCAAAATTGCATTTCATAATACATTAATATATTTTTATTATCCTAAGAAAAACTTTTATTATTAATATGTAATTAATTATTTAACGTATGTTGTAATTTTGAAACACTAGCAAGTAGTAAATCATTTGAAAAATGTTTCGGATGGTACCGAGTAATGAGATATATGCACATTATTATTTATAAGTTCTAAAAAACCTGACTACTTTTTGCTAAAAGAGTTAGCTATCCAAAATGCTAAATATTAAAAAGGACAGGCAATTGCTCAGGAAAATCAAACATACACAATAATATAAAAATTTTCATGAAAATAATTTAGTTATTAATATTTTTTTTTAAGTTGTTTTTAAAAAAACACCTATATTTCTGAATACTGTGAAAATTGTTTAACACGAAACTGATTATTTTGGAATTGAAATATTTTTTCGTGTTAATGGATATTGTAAAAAAAAAACATATTTCAAGAAAATTAAGTTTATTAGAGTACATTTTATTTACATAGATATGAATATTCATGTATTTAATAAAAATCAATGAAACAAATACATTCACAAGAACTTAACGAAATTTATTACAAAATTCTCAAATTTTTTGAAAAACAAAACATTTATTGAGTTTTTGGAAAATAATCTGATGAAAGAAATTTAATAGTTAACAGTGGCGTTACGTAAAATATTAGGGCCCTCCTGCAAAATCAGGCTTTGGGCACCAAGCCATATCTTACGTTATCCAGAATATAAACGTTTTTAACGAATGTCAACAATATGACTTGAAAATAATAAATTAACTTCAATTTTTTTAATTAATGGTCGTTACAGTAAATGTCATCCTATTGATGCGAGCTGCTAATTTATTTTTCTCTACTTTTCACAATACATCAAATTTAATGAGTTAATTCCATTTATTTAATACTTAAATCCATCAAAATATATTTAATATTTTTTTAAAGAGATGTCAGTGGTACTCAATGGCGTAAAGCATCGCAGGGAGGCCCAGGATTTAAGGGGCCCATAACCTGAATGATGTCAAATAAGTAATCCTTTGTAAGATCCGGCTTGGGGCTTAAAACCAGACTTTATAGGGGGCCCCTAATATTTTCCGATAGACAATTGGTGGTACTTAAAAACTTTTGAAATTACTGCCCCCTTGTAAGCCCATTACAATCAAATTTATATTATCTGAGACTGCCGGCTCTAGCAATTTTGCCGTCCCGGACAAAAATGAAAAATGCCGCCCCTCTCGCCAAAGTAAAAAAAAAAACTATTATTAAAAGATAAAAATTGGTCATAAATGCACACCTATAAAACTTGAATATTCCTTGCAAAGAAAAAGAGAGCTAACAGTTCATATATATGTATATATATATATACTAAAAACTAAAACATAAGAAATTACCACTGTTTTTTTTTTTCTGACTTTTAATTCTGAAAACTTTCTGATCAATTTTTTCAACTATTTCATGTACGATAGTCAATGTAGCTAAGCCATTTAATCTATCTTTAAAATTTGTGAACTGTAAGAAATTTTTTATTAATTTTAATTTTGAGAAATTAATATCTACACTTGCCAAACTTATTAGCAAAGAAAGTAAAATAAATGCAATAGCAAGATTTGGAGCAATTTCTAAAACAGAAATAAATTTTAAAACTTCAACTAGGCTTTTTTTTTCTTAAACTGACATTTTCTCATCTGCTCAATCAAGCGCGTTTACATCCAATGATTCTCCGTCGGTCAACATCAGGCCTGCCCCCGCATATCTAGTAAATTTAGCCCTAATTTTTTTTAAAGTTTCTCAACTATTAAATTTGGAAGTTCTCTTCCAGTTAATCTTTCAACTGGAAGGGGGAAAAAAAAATTTTGTTAGAGTTAGATTTCTCAATACATGTATACCTTACCATAAATGTCATTTGTTCGATCTTGCTGGCATCAGGGGTGCAATCTAAAATTATCGAATAACATTTAGCTTGTTTAATTTTATGAACAATGTGTAATTTAATATTCTCATATAAAAGAGAAATTATCTCGTTCTGAATATTTTTCCCTAGATAGTGTACTTTAACTTCCTTTTCCAAATTTTCCATAACAAAAAAAAAAAAAGGGTATTTTTAAAATTTGGTCCAAATGCTGCCCCGGACATGGGTCCGGTTTGTCCGACCCTAGAGCCGCCCCTGTCTGAGAAGTCCTAAGTTTTTGTATGTATTCTAGGGGGGGGGGGGAATTTCTAGTGCTCTTCTTAAAAAAATTCGCATTTATATTTATATACGAAATGTTCACTTAAACTTTTTGCTAGATATAATTTAACAGAAATACTTTTATAAATTTTGTATAACATATTTTTTACGGTTCAGTTTTATTAACTTAAATGTTTGAATTTTACTGTTGCATTGACAAAGTATTTTATACGTGCTTCAGCATTCGATTTTTAAGAAATTTAAAAGAATTTTATATACGAATTTGTATCTTTAATTTCTAAATAAAATATAAACTTTGTACTTTTAAAATCTTTTAATTACATGTTTCAAAAATAAGATATAAATGTTTGTCATGCATAACATTGTTTGCAGCTTCTTGATCTTACAAATTTCTAAGTGCATGTGAATACTTGGTACATATGATGTTAATTGTATTGCGATTTACGATTACTTGTAACAAAATGAAGCTCTTATAGCCTACCAAGCGAATTTTTGAAATTGCATATGAAGTTTTATTTTTCACTTTTTTCAGCAAAGTACAAACTTTAAAGCATCAAAAAAATTTTTGTTATGGAATTATTCAATTTTTTTCTTTAGCAAAAAGTATGAACACAAAATGAATAAAAACTGATTGGCTTTCTTCCTTTCTCATTAGATAACTTTTGAAGGATCTGTACAGTACAGTCCTACATTCTTTTATAAAATTGAAAACGGAAGAATGCTTATGTATCCTGAAAAAAACCTAACATTTTAAATTTATCTTCTATTCAAGTATTTCCTAAAATTAAAGACAACTTTAAACAATCAGAGAAAATCCTTCCTTTCCTTTGTGTATATGGTGTGGCGAATTTTACTTATTGAAAATTTATGTTATCTTTCAATTTTTTTCGTTTTTCCAAGAGTTACTTGAAAATAAGCTTCAGGTTCCATGAAAAATGCATCTTTAACTTACACAGGAAGCTATTTCTTCTTGATAAATTTTTAATAACAGTATTATTCATAATAAGCTATTTTCCTGTTTGAGTATTTCGCCACCACTCGTATCTGTAGTAAATAGATTTATGTAATTTTGTCCCACTCCTCTGTTCTTTTGCAGGTTTTTTTTTTAAAAATAATTATAATAATATTGTATCATTTTCATGCTTATTTTTTGTATCGTTTTCTGTCTATCCCATGTTAAATCGAACCTGGTTAATCTCTCTCTCTCTCACTAAAGTTTACTCAGGAAAACTCATACACATACATGTAAGTAGTATGTAGCTTTAATTTCCTCTGTTCTGCGTGAGTGAATTTTAACGTCACCCTGTTCAGTTACACGAGGGATTTTAGCGACGAACCTCGTAATTTTGTAACATGGTCAAGTGACGAAGACGACGCCCGAGCTGGCATCCCCTCTCCTAACTACCGCACCACACCAACGGGAGGACATTTGAGCTGTCGACAGATTTGACATCCATCGCACCCCTAAACGGTGGGTCTTCAATGGTACTGGACTCTAACTCATGACATGCCAGCCACGAGTCTGTTACCTTGACCACTAGGCTAACAGTGCCACTTCCTATGTTCTGCAGAGCATAATAAAGGGCTGATTTTAAAGTAGCTTTGTATATTTAAAATACTAATGTATTTTTACTTGATAAAGCCTAATCAAAATAGGACCCTCGGTGTTTTTTTTTTTTGTTGTTGTTGCACGAGGGCCTTTGGTTACCTAGTTACGCCCCTTATATATAACTCTAGATTAAATAAAAAAATTAATAGTGTATTTCCAATCCGAACAGTCTGGAGAGTAAAATGTCAACTCAGGTGTCATCCTCCTCAATTCACCGTGATTTAAAATTGCGAAGTTCGTCACCTCTATACCCCTCACATTATATCGCCCAACGAAATTCAATCAGAAATTAACGAAAAATCTATTTGTTTACTTTTATTATAGTAGAAGTTTCTGTTCACATCTATATTTTTTATTTCAGAGAGCGCAATTACTGTTGGATATTGATTAGGTTTGCTTTCAAACGTTTCTCTAGTATGCTGTATTAATTTTTAAAAATACGTTTCAAAAATAGATTTTTACAATGTATAAAGGTACTATCCCTGATTACGTGTTTTTAAAAAATATATATTTTTTGGAAAAAATTTTAAAAACAATGAGTTAAATCAATGATTTTCAAACATTCCTTTTTTAAGTTAGCAACCTAAAAAGGAATCAGCAAAAAAGTAAACGAAAAATATTCATATTTCTTAGAAAATTTAAAATATGTATATGTGTTCTACTTCTATGGTCATTTTGCTTTGACCTTTTTTATCTCGCTATAATCTTAAATAAAGTTTTCACACACCGTCGAATAGTTATAAAAATAGACTTCTAAAATAGAAGCATGACTTCGATATTTTTCTTACAATTATATTTTCATTAAATTTCTCACAAACAAATTCTGTTGAAAAACTTAATAAAAGTGTAATAATGATAATGTTTGATGTGCAGCATAGTGAGATACATAATAGCAATTATTTCCTAGTATTTATTAAAATGTCTATTTTTATGTCATTAACTACTTTACAAAAACTCACAAAAAATTATTAATCCAGTTACATTTAAAATATTTTGCGTTCTAATCAAGATAAAGCGTTACAAATATCTATCCAAAATAATAAATCAGGAAAAAAGAAACAAGAAAAAAAGTTCCCAGGTTTTCATACTAAGCAGATTGTCCTGTTCGTCTTCAAAGTGTCATAAAATAGCCCCCCCCCCCCGTGAATCATGGGATGGGTCAATTACAAAGGAAAGTATTGCATTCACCATCTAAGATAGGAGATAAAAGCCCTGACAGGCTAGGCGCTCCAATAGAAAACTTCCCTGTAAAGGAATGTATTTAGGGAGTGAAGACAAACTAACATTCCTTCCCTTTCCTTCCTCCCTAGGAGGGTCCATTTATTAATCATACTGTAGCACCACACTTTCCTCTCTTTCATAGCAATTCTCCAAATAAAATATCAGAAAAATTAACTTGAATAGAGGCATGATAGAAAAATCAAAAGTATGAAAAAACATTCACTTTGAAATAATGGGGAATAGTGAAAGAAAAAAAAGAACAACAAATTAAATTTACATTCAACCATTATTTTAAATTCTTTTTGTTTTTAATAGAAAGGACTGAGAATTATTGGAGTAATTCAATATCATTCATTTTCAGTTTTCATGTCCTTAATTTAATGTTACTGAGTTACACACAGCAAAGATTTTGTCACTTTCTTCTAGTAAACTAAGGTTGGGATTTTTCTCTTTTGTGAGCATAATTTGTCCAGGCATAGAATGTTCAATAATACATTAAATTTGAAATAGTATATGGCTGTGGAAATTATCTAAAATCTGAACTTTTAAATAACTTCAGCAATAAGTTTTAAAATTTTAATTAATCCTGAATTGTACACAATTTATTAAAATGCTTTTAAATTTTCAGAAATATAATCCCTGGGTTAGAGTTGGAAAGATAGTAGTGTTTTGAAAAATAAATTTAAAAACTGAATTCATATCTGCTTAAATAAAATAAAAGAAACTGAATACAAAGAAGTATAACATTTCAGTCAACACTGAAATTCTTAAAATCACAGCTTCCTGTTGTGAATGTGTGGAATTTAGGAGAATGAAATGTTATCTGATTAAACCCTCCACATAAAAAGTATACAAAGATAGCATGTCAAGTTATTCAGATTTTAAACATATATTGATAGAAATTTTATACATATGAAACAATTTTTTAAAAAATTATTCAACGCACACACATTAGTAAATTATAACATCAAATACTTCCTCACTAAATTATATATATATTGACATAAAAAATAGTTAAGAGGAATAGTGAGCACATATTATTCCTTCCTATCAAAAATGCCATTTCAAAATGAATAGCTGCTTCAATATATTAAGATGACAATGATTTTGAAGTTCAAAATGTAATATATATATAGATTTTTTTTACAAATAAATTATTTTATTAGTTATACTGGGGTGAGGTAGTATGTTGGTCAAGAAATATTTATACCAAAATAAACAATTTTTGTTTTATTTTTTAATAATGATATGTTTTTAATACTTTCTGCAACCCTTTTAAATTATTTTGAAGTACCTTCATAATATAAAAAGTATGAATATTTTTCAGAGCATCTTTTTCTATTATGATCTTATTTAAATCAGGGCAGTTTTGTTACAAAAGCTGCTGAATTGTTCATGGTGCTAAATACTGGCTAAGTTGCAGCCTTAGTGCCAGGAATCAAAAATGGGGAACTCTGACAGTTTTAAACAATTATAACTTCAGGTTCTTATTAAAATATGCAGTTATATTTCCATCTACCTCTGAAATTGGCACATCTTATTGGACTAAGTGAAGGCATTTCTGGACAGTGTAGCATTGATAGTTAAAAAAATATATGCTATAAATTTGGGACTAAAACCGAGTAGTGTAAAATTGAAGCAAGCACTGAACATTCGGAACAGTAACGGTAAATTTGGGATAATGTACAATCAAGTTCAAAGGAAATTATTAAAGGAATTAAACACGAGAAAGAAAAAATGTATTAACCCCCAAATTTTAAAAAAAAAGGAGGAAGAAAAACTTATACATTTTTCTTCATTGAAGTAAAATTTTCAGGAAAAATCAATCTCATTTTTTAAAACAAATATTTAATTTGTATATCTCAATACATCAAATTCAAATTTTTATTTCAAGAAATTATAATTCAATGAAAGAAAACAGCCACTGTCATGTAATAATAATAATATATTTTTATTATTAGAAATCTTATTTTTTTAAAAAAAGAATTCTGCAAGAAAATTTTTTTTTTTTCTTCCAAAACCTATAACAAAACCTCGTTTTCACTGGAATGTGTGTTCCAAGCAAAATATACATTAAGATATTTTGAAAATTTAGCATTATTTTCCTGCCATTAATAATTAATTTTGAAGTACTGAAAACTTATTTTATAATTATCTCTACTCAATATAGCTAAAAAAAAAATAATAATACTGTTTCATAAAATTTACTTTAAATTTTTTTTTTTAAAAAGTACATCAATACTACTGATGATTGAAATGATTATAATACTATACTTTTTAATAATTTTTAAAAAATGTTTTCAGTTTTATACTACAGAATTTTAAGTTTAATCACGTTTTAAGCATAGCTGAAATATGAATCTAATTGTGAACAATGGTTATAATGAATTTTGAGCAAAGTAAGAACAGAACTGAAAAATAAATTATCCCCTTTATATATTAGCTAAATCACAATATAAACATAATTTTCGACTGTTTTTTAACTGAAAAATTATATGGAATTCAAGTCAATTTTTGTTTAGCATAAGCTGAAAATAATTTTAATTCTAAACAGTATTTAAAAGGCAATGCATGTAATATTCCTACCATTTTATAACAGTCAATATGATACAGATAAATATAAAACACAATTTTCTTCTTTTATCATTAATACATATATATAATTATTATATTATATATATATATATTTCTAGTTATGTTTCTTAGAATCTGTCTTCTATCATTTAGCTTTGTGGGTAGTATAATTTTGTCTTATTATTTTTTTTCATTTTATTATACTATATATAATATAAGAATTGCTCTAAATGAAAATATGATTTAATTTCAGCTGCAAAAGTTAAAAGGATTTTGTAACAATAATCCTCAAGTGTCTGTTTAGGAAAAATTCAAATGTTATAAGGATTGAAATGTTATAAGGATTAATATAAAAGTTCAATAAAAATTGCAAATAATCAAAAATATTTTACTCATCTGTTTTAAGTCTACAATATAGTTACAGTTCTACATTTGTTTTTCTAGTTTCATTTAATATTTTTAAAAATTTAATCTTAATTTTTATTTTATAAACATACCTTATTTCTAATGAACTTGTCTACAACAAATAAACAATGAAAACATATTTATATCTTAAAATTCAAACAAAAATTGAAAAAACACTGAAATTGTTCAGTAGTAAAGTTATAAACAATAAACGCACAATATTTATGATAGGTTATTAGATTCACACATACTGAAACACACACTCAACACAGCATATTTAAAAAATACAATACATTGCACTTTTTTATTGTAATTATGTTGAAAGTAGCCAATAATTCATAGAGAGCCAAATATAGCAACCCCAATACAGAGAAATTTGAATTCCAACTCTGTAAAAAATAGGAATAGATGCTGCCAACGAAATTGCGCATTACACGTCCGGCCTTGTTTGTTCCTGTTATCTATCAGACTTGACAATAATATGTTTAGCAAAAACGTTTTTCCGGTTCCTCTAGGGGCGTCGAGAAAAAAGAGTGCACAACTGCTAGCTTCTATTTTACGTAACACTTGTTGGAAAACATGAATTTGTTCTGGAGTTAAAAGAAATATTACTTATGTAACTTGATCTTGCAATGCTATAAAATTATAGTCTAATTATCGAGCAATTTCCTTATCGAAGTCATTTCCGTCGACTTGTCAATTACGAATCATTCCAAAATCATGTAATTTCTTCCCAACCATTGTAAAAGCCTTATTTTTAATTGTTATTAGCTTTTCGTTATAGATGTGTTTATTGAAAGGCATATCTGCTGATACTTGCTGCAGTCGTCGAAAAATAGCTTCTTCCATGTACTCTTTGTACTTATTCCAAAGGGTTTGAGGATTAGAAAGACCGCAAAATGATATAAGTATAGCGTAAAGTTCCTTAATTTTATTTGGTGGTTGATATTGTATGGCTTATTCCGTAGTAATATCTACTATACCTCCATGTAAAATAACTAGATTCAGTGTAAGGGAAACATTTTGTGCAAAATATGAATATTGTGGAATTAGGTTAAAAAAAATTCAAAGTATTTAATATTCATTAATTTAAAACTTTTTATAAAACTGTCATTTAATATTACCATAGAGCTTTCAATACCACACAATTTGGTAAAACCTTATGTCGTTTCTCTTTTTAAAATTTGCATTAAAATTTCTGGGATTGTCGGAGTAGAGAATTTCTTACCCAACTTGGAGATATTTCTCAAATTTTGAGTTTACATTTAATAAATCTAATGTAATAAACACTTGACATTTAATAAAAAAAACCATTTAAAAATTGCTTTTTGTAAAGATATTAAATTACGCTATATGTTTCAGTTATTTGTTAAAAATGTGAGAATTTTCATTAAAATTTCCGGTATTGACAAAATGCATAATCTTGCGCCAACTTGGCGGGGAGTAAGCAACACCCCACTGTTTACACGTGTAATTTCCGTTCTCGCGCTGAAATACGGGGCTAAAATATACGCTATATCGTTGGCAAATGTTGCTTGGAGCACCTAGTCCTGTCGGACTCTAATCTCCTTTCAGGGATTTTTAGATGACTGTAAAAATTTCTACCAATGCCCATTGTAAAAAAGTTATTGAATTTAGAAGATAATAAATGATAGAGAATACATTAAATAGTTAAAAAAATTTGAGATGGGGAAATAAAATTAATAAAAAAGCTCTTTTAAGAGCTCGGAAAAGCATGAGAAAATGTAATCTGAGAGTGGGGGGGGGGCAGGCCCAGCCAATCGGGTTGCAGCAAAAACCGAAGTTCAGAGCGCGGGAAAAATTGTTTGTCAGAGGTGAGTGAAACTCATGAAATGAGAGGATTATTGGTCGTCTTGAGGATTATTGATGTCTTATTGGTCGGAACTAGAGTTCGACAAATACAGTATAAGTAGTGAGTGGAAGGGAATAGCCAATCAGAGCTGACGTAATTTAGAATGTGAATAGATCAAATTTAGAAGAAAAATGGACAAAATTAATTGAAGTCAGGGTTGACCAAGATATCTGTTGGTCTTCTGACTGAAAAGTGGGAGTAGTAGGGGGTGATATCTTTAATAGAAGGGTTATCGTGATTATCGATATTGTTAAAAAAGTTAATAGCAAGTTTCCGGATAGTTTGCCTAATAGTGGGGATATTACACGTTGATCTGAGATCAACATTTCTCATGTACCAGCGTGCGTCGAGAATTTGCCTTAGAATGACATTTTGCGTGCTTTCGATTTTGTTGATGTTGGCGGAGGCGTAGGTGAGGAGGGGTTTCAGAATCAGAGTGTTGATAAGCAGTTTATTATGCCTACTTAATTTAGACTTTCGGCCGATTAGGGAGTAAAGTTTACGCGTGGTATTTTTAAATTTGTCTCTAATGTATCCAATGTGTTGTCCGAAAGTGAGATTTTTATCAATGATAACACCAAGGTACTTGGTGGGCTGAGACCAGGGAATTCTTTGATTTTGAAGAGTAATTTCAGGGGGGGGGGCTTCCTATTAGAGAAGAAGACAGCTTTCGTTTTTGAGGTATTGAGTGCGATTTTCCAGACCGAGAACCAGATTTCAAGGTGAGCTATGTGTTCATTGATGTTGTCTGTTAGTGTTGTTGTAGTCTCTCACTACCCCTATGATTATTAACTCCCCTTTGCACATTATCTAAATTCGAGTATGTTGGATTCATAATTAACAACTACGTAATTAATAAATCACTATTATTTATTAATCCTTCTTATGATAGAAATACACAAACATTAATCAAACTTTAAGAACAACAAATTACAGTGGAGTGGGAAAAGAATTCAATTATGAACGACGGAACACTAACTGAACCCTCGGCGGATAACGCATACAATCAAACTACGCATTTATAACTAATTTAGGAAATTAACAGACCTGATATCTTTTTTTAAGCAGGATTCTTTACTACTTGAAGGATCTAAAGAGCGTCTTCAATCCTTGATATCTTCAGTTACGTCCGAACCGAATTAATGAAGCTTTTTCAATAATCTTCCTTCAGCTAACAAACTTCACTTAGTTAAACTAATCTCCTAGAATCACCTTCTTAATCAATCTCGTAGTTAACTCCTCTATCAAAACACGTAGTCATCCTTTTCTCTTCATTTCATTTCTCCCTTTTATATCTCTTTCGAACTCGCTAAACCCGAAACTATCTTGTTTGCATAAGTCACACTTTTAGCTCTCAGCAGGGATTGGTTAAAATACATACAATCTTAAAAGAATTTGAGAGAAGGTTAATGAAACGCGTAAGCACCCGTCACAACCCCCTCCGAGAAAAAAAGCGTGACTTATTGAAGGTCTAAACGACCTGCAAGAACTCGCTTAATTTACCTAACATCTGAAAAACACTGAACCTGCACAAAATTTTAACTACTCTAGAATGCCTAAAAATACTGAACTTGTAGAAAGTTAACTCACGAACTTTATAATGCCAAAAAACACTGGATTTGCCGAAAATTTTAACTCTCTAAGTTAGAAACTTTAATTAAACTAGTACACAGAAATGACTTGTACAATAAATAGAATCCCTATAGTGCATCCCATTCGGTCGAAGATCAGGGGAAAACCTTTCCAGGAAAAAACCCTGATCATTCACTTTACTTAAGTACTAATAAACACAAAATTTTACATTAATATCTTCTCACGACATCATTTTCATCGCATCACTATGTTCAGAGACTGCTGCCCTGAAAAGAAACCTTGTCAATTTTTTCTAAAACATGACATTAAATGCACAGAACTTTTATACAACTTCCTTATTGACATAAAATATGGCATACATTATATTATATATATATAGTTTCATAACTAAATAACCTTTATCTGGTTTCATTTTCAAAAATTCCCAATCAATCGCGCTGCGCTGTTAATGTTTTTTGTTAGTATTCCTAATTACGCCGCGCCCAGAAACCAGACACTACTTATACATTTTAATAATTATACACAAAAATATATACATTTTTTACATAGAATATATTACAACAAACAATACAAGTAATCTCAGATATAAAGCCTCGTCTTTAATGTGTAGCAAAACAATTGGAATTCAACAAATGTTTTTCCACAATTTGGAAAAAAATTAAAGTCAAAAGTTTTTTCAACCGATATGAAAATGCACACAACTCAGTGACGCTTTTGTACGCTAATTTTACAAAAAAAATAGACTAGCCCACATGGAAAATACTCCGAACTGTCTGTCAGAGGAAAAAATAAACAAATTAGAATTATACAACCTGGCTAGTCTTTAGATCCAATCTGCATAGGCTTTGTCTCCAACCATGGCCTCTGTGCTGGATGACCTTGTCCTAGGGTTGTCTATTCTGCGCTCCAACCTTCTGGGTCTCCTCTTCCATCGAGTCCGTTGAAGTTGATATGCTCCTGCTGAGGCGTTGTTTTCCTTTGTGAGAACTGGAACTTGGCTGTTGTCCACTCGACGTCGGCTCCGAAGATTGTATGAACAGCTCCTTTCCTGATGAGGTCTGTTGTACTTGAATCTGTGGGATGGTCCTGGAACTGCTCTTTCAGAATTATTTTCTTCCACCTTTCTATACCGCTTTCTGGAGGGGCGAGAGGGCATTGACGAGGAAATCTTTCTTTTTTCTCGTGATACCTGGGTCTCTGGTCTCTTCTTCTTTTGTTTGTTTTCCCTCCAAGAGTCTGGCCTTCCTCTTTTCTCTCTTTCGGTCCAAAAAGGTCTTTTTTTCCTGAAATTATACGCTTCACCCCCCGAAGAAACAGCAGATTCCGTCCGTCCACGTTTTTTTTCCACCTCCACTCCATCGCGTCTATTCGCAACTATATCTCTACTACCATTTAAATTTCCCGATTTCAATCCTTTACGACAACCCCCATCACTCTCCGATTGCACCAATCTCGACTGCCCATCATCCGACCTGACTGATGCCACTGCACCATGATCACTACTATTGTCACTTTCCGACTCGGCAACACTGTCTTCTCTTTGATGGTAAATTCTCACCTGGTCCACATTAACCGTTATTCTTTTACCAAATTTTAATATTACTAAATTATTATTATTTTTTACACTTAGAACTTTATATGGGCCCTCAAACTTTGGCATAAATTTACCTACTATTTTCTTACATTTCCAACTTAACGGGTGAGTTTGAACTAATACTAGATCATCAACTTTCACATTATTTTCACGCCTCTTTTTATTATAATATTTCGCCCACTTCTCTTGCTGGTGCTTTGTATGAATTCTAGCCTCCTCAAACAACCTTTCTATGTTCCCACAAACTAAATCTGATCCATCAGTTACCATAACTAAATTCTGAAAAGGGGTGATTAAATTTCGACCTAAAAATAATTCCGCTGGTGTTTTACCCGTTGTCTCACATGTACTGCTGTCCTAATAGCATAACCGAACTCTTGCAGAAATTGATCCCAGTTAGTGTGATTATCCGCGACAAAACTCGAAATCATTTTAAAAGAGTGCGATTAACTCTTTCTGTTTGATTAGCTTGTGGACGATATACCACAGTTTTAACGTGTTTTATGTTCAACCTGCGACATACTTGCTCAAAAACTTCGGATATCATTTGGGGGCCGTTGTCTGTGACTAATTTTACAGGAGCTCCATAACGCGCAATATAATTCTCAAAAAATGCGTTGGCAATTGCTTTAGCCGAAGCTTTCCTTAAGGGAACTATTTCAACCCATTTAGAAAAATTATCTGTAATTACTAAAATAAATCTATAGCGTTCTGGACTAGTTGCAGGGTATGGGCCTAACAAATCTAAAGATACGATTTCATTCGGAAAATTCGTCACTATCGGAATTAATTGACCAGCTGGTAATCCGTTTTTATAATTGACTTTTTGGCATTGGTCGCAGGTTGCTACATATTTATAAATGTATTTCCTCATGTACGGGAAATAACACGCGTCTTTTAATTTTAAGTAGGTTTTCTTTTTGCCTAAATGACCTGCCATCGGCGAGTCATGAAATTCTCGCATAACATCTTTACGTAATGTTTTAGGTATAAATACCCTTAATTCACCTAGTGTGGTTGTATATTTTGCATAATATAGCAATCCATCAACTATTTTAAAGTCATGGGACCAATTTCTACAGATTGATTCATTAATGGAACTATCGTCCTGATTTTCCAAATACTTCATGATGTGACCTAGCTCCGGGTCATTTCTCTGTTCCTCTCTCAACTGTTCTCTAGACGATAATACTAACGATCTAATCACCGCACAAGACACCTTTGGTTCTTCATTACTTTCTAACGGGTTTCTAGACAACATATCAGCCACTAAATTTTGCGTACCTAGGCGATGTTCCTATTCTACATTAAATTTCGCCAACTTTTGTTTTTGCCCTGCCTTTAACTTAGTTCTTAATAAATCTATCCGTACCGGTTCGTCCGAAATTGCCAATTTCTAAATTTGCGAATCCGGAATGATTAACGATTTTTTAACAAAATCAAAAGTAATCTCTGCATGTGACATAAAATCAACACCTATAATGCATGGATCTTGCATCTCAGCAATCACATGAAATTTCCACAACTTCGAAAATTCTCTTATTTTAATTCTGAACTCAACTGTGCCTAAATTTCTGCATTGTGACCCTTGAGCTGTAACTACTTCAGCTAACGATTTTTTAATAGGACAGAAAGAAAAATATGACCGGTACGTTTTTTATTACAAGCTTTTATTTAACTTACAATGTATGTATGTATGTATGTATGTATGTATGTATGTAATTTGTTCGGGTGGAATCTTGCAACTCAATTTTCAAGCTGATATCTTCACTCCATTGAGCTGAAATTTTGTATACACGTTTAGTTTGGATGACAATGCATGTTTTGACAATTTATTTTCCGATATTGCAACTAATTAAAAAGATATTAATTAAAAACATTAAATTAGTTTTGGCGCCAACTTTGATATATCTGCATTGTTGTAATAATGTTATTGTTACAACAATGACAAAAGTTGGCGTCGAAAATTGGTTTTCAGCCAAACTGGAATTTCATAACGTTGCGCTATTGACTGTATTAATTAACTTTGTATAAAAAATCATTACATTTCTACAACGTAAAAATAATCTAATTTCTACAACGTATGCAATTTTTTTACAAATTTCTATCTATTTTCTTGGATTTAAATTCAAAACAAAAAAGTAGAGCTATTTTCAAGTAGATTGGTACATTGTATATCTTTCTCAACGCTGCCAAGTCAAACTGAGATGGAATATTGAAAAAATTCTTTAAAAAATTTATCTAACTTTAATCTATGAAACTCAGACAAAATATAATTACAGAATCGGAAAGATCCTTTTTTTATGCATCTTACCCATCAAAAAGGAATCCGCTAGGAAAACAATAAGAGAAAAGTATTATCTAGAAATGTAATGTATTTTCGATTAAAAAAATAATTTTAGAATAAAATGAATGAATTTTTTAAAGAAATTTTCTTCTTTTAAGCCTACAAGTAATTTAAATATACCTCATTTTATCACCAGTAATCTAAGCACACACTACGACATGTGTCCTTAAATTTAATTACAAATAGAATCTGTTAATTTTGTTTGAGTTTTTTTTGTTTGAAAAATTACGGCAATTTTGTTTTTCTAGATGAGTTAGGCACATTGTAAAACCAGCTCAAGGTTCTTTATATTCATAAAATGTGCCAAAAGAGAATAATTTGCAAAATGACCTGAAATATTTTTAAAATAAGGACAGAGAAAAATCGAATCTTAGAAGAAATATTTTGTTAAATAGAAAATGCACTTCGCTATTTGGAGTTGTTTTACGAAGAAAAGAGTAATATGTGCTTGGTTCCAGAAAAAAGTTCTTAAAATAGAGAAATTCCCAAAATAGAAGTTCGTTACATGGAGATCTGACTGTATAAAAATAATTCGATGGTTAATTATTTTTTCAAAATCAAGTTTCTAAAGATGACCTGAGCAATTAAAAAAAAATAGATTCTTACGTAGAAGATATTCAATGTGTCCAGCAAAAAATTATCATTATTTGATAAAACTTTCTTTTTTGATTACAACATGCGTTTTGAATCTTAAGCATTTTATTGATTAATACAAATATTTAAATGCCTTTTGAAGTTTTTTAATAAATAACTAAATTTTTCTTCTAATATGTTAGAGAAAAATATATCCCTTATCTTCAAAATATTTCAAATAAATATTATATTCTTAAAGTTTTTTCAAAAATAGTGAAAATTTTAATTAAACATTTAATAAATTTGTCATATAAGAAGATAATCTCACTAAACCTTTTTTTTTTTTCGTGTGTAGAACAATGTTACGCAAGATCTGCACGAAGATTGAAAAAATTGCTTAAAAATTACGGATTTAAAAACATTGTGTTTTTAGTCTAATACCCTTTTTAACAGAATTAATTCAGCTAAACCAGTGATGGCGAACCAGCGTTCAATGTGTTGAATAGGCTGAGAAACCTGTCCAGTGATAACTAAAAAGTAAAAAATAAACTAAAAGTAAAAAAACTTTTATTTAAGCTTTTATTTAAACGCGCTAAAAAGAATAAAATAAACTTTTCCTTTAAAACTTTTTTTACTATCAACTTATATGATATAAAATGATGATATGATATAAAAGCTTGTCGCGAGATTTAAGTACTCGTATTTACTTAGTTTGAATTTTTACAAATTAAAATCAATCAGGTCAAGTTATTTATTTTACTTGTTTATCTACACAGGTAAATCTCGCGACAAGCTTTTGTATCATATAATTTGTGTAATGACGTTATAAGTTAATAGTAAAAAAAGTTTTATAGGAAAAGTTTATTTTATTCTTTTTAGCGCGTTTAAATAAAAGCTTGTTCTTAAAAAAGTTTTTTTTTACTTTTAGTTTATTCTGATAAAGTTTGGATAGCTTAATTTACATTGATAATGTAAGTACTCACGCTTCAAACGGTTATTTATTCTGAAATAAATGACTTTTCCGCACCTGTATCCCAGAGCGCTTTTAGAAATGTATCATGCAAAAGAATCGGCACATACGGAAGTTCAACTGGTGATAATCGCAATGAATTAATTTTAATTCTAATAGGAGGATTTGACTTAACTAGCGATCGTTTACCTCCCGCAACACGATCGCTTAGAAGTTTAAATTGGCATTTGTTTGCCTTTCGCTGTTGCAATCAACACGCCTCCAATTCTGCTTTGCTGAATCATCATTAGGACCCTTCCTAACCACCATCCTACGGTTCTGATACCGGTCTGTTCGCTGATTTGGCTGATTGTAGCGATTTCCTCCCTCGAATCCTTGATTTTGATAATTACGACGAGAAAAATTATTCACACCCCTGCCTAGTCCTCTTCGATCATTTTGACTGTTTCCGACCCCAGTATCTCTCCAATTTCTATTATTCCTTCTTTCCTCAGGATTCCTACTCACATCCCAACTTCGACTAGCAAAATTATTACTCGAACCCTGGTTTTCCCTGCAGCTATGACGTTCCTCATACCGGTCTACCAACTCTATCAATTGAGCTTTCGTTGTGGGGTTTCGAACTTCTAAATAATCCATTATTTGGGGTTCTAGTCGCATTACTATGTGATCGATCAATTTTATCTCATCATAATTCAAATCCAAAGTTTTATGAATTTTTAACAGCTGAAAAATAAAGTCTGACGGGGCTTGACCTCTCCGTTGTTTTGATGAAAAAAACTGAGCTTCTAGCTCTGATTTATTCCGTATTACCGGAAAACTATCTGACGATTTCTTTTTAAGTGTTGCAAATGCAGTCGCTTCTTCATTTACACACTCGAAGCCTATCACCTCAAACCAGTCTAACGCTCTCCCAATTAAATGACCTTTTAAATACGCCCATGATAGATTCGCCGGTATTTCATAGTAGGCTATGTTGTCGTCAAAATTCGAGATAAACTCAGACACATTTTCTTTACCCGAAAAAAATAACTCCGGCAAAACTCTAAATCCTGCACCTGCTCTTAATTCCGGTATTTCGTTTGGGCGCCAGTGTCGTAGTCTCTCACTACCCCTATGATTATTAACTCCCCTTCGCACATTATCTAAATTCGAGTATGTTGGATTCGTAATTAACAACTACGTAATTAATAAATCACTATTATTTATTAATCCTTCTTATGATAGAAATACGCAAACATCAATCAAACTTTAAGAACAACAAATTACAGTGGAGTGGGAAAAGAATTCAATTATGAACGACGGAACACTAACTGAACCCTCGGCGGATAACGCATACAATCAAACTACGCATTTATAACTAATTTAGGAAATTAACAGACCTGATATCTTTTTTTAGGCAGGATTCTTTACTACTTGAAGGATCTAAAGAGCGTCTTCAATCCTTGATATCTTCAGTTACGTCCGAACCGAATTAATGAAGCTTTTTCAATAATCTTCCTTCAGCTAACAAACTTCACTTAGTTAAACTAATCTCCTAGAATCACCTTCTTAATCAATCTCGTAGTTAACTCCTCTATCAAAACACGTAGTCATCCTTTTCTCTTCATTTCATTTCTCCCTTTTATATCTCTTTCGAACTCGCTAAACCCGAAACTATCTTGTTTGCATAAGTCACACTTTTAGCTCTCAGCGGGGATTGGTTAAAATACATACAATCTTAAAAGAATTTGAGAGAAGGTTAGTGAAACGCGTAAGCACCCGTCACAGTGTGTTTAAGTTTTTGTGTCTGGATAGTATGGCTGTATCATCTGCGTACATGCAAAGCATTGTGTTAGTACATTTGATAATATCATTTACATAAAGGTTAAATAAGACAGGTCCAAGGATTGATCTTTGAGCACTCCTGCATTAATAGATTTACTTTGAGAGAAAGTTCTATTTATTTTAACAGAAAAGATCTATTGCTAAGGTAGGAGTTAAT
Source organism: Trichonephila clavata (assembly GCA_019973975.1). Lineage (NCBI taxonomy): Eukaryota > Metazoa > Arthropoda > Arachnida > Araneae > Nephilidae > Trichonephila > Trichonephila clavata. The sequence goes on from BMAO01034068.1 coordinate 19,121, forward strand.
AATTAGAATAAGGTGGGGGTGGGATTTTATAATTTATGAGTTTGAAGAGTAGACCTGTGTGCCATACTCTATCAAAAGCTTTTTTAATGTCAAGGAAGACTGCAGCTGTGCATTGGTCTCGGTTATTCCCTTCTTTGATGTATTCGATGACGCGTAGTAGCTGGTGGGAGGTAGAAAGACGAGGTCGGAACCCGTGCTGCTCCGGAATGAGAATATTCTCGCTTTCAAGATAGTCGTTTAGTCTGGCTAAAATTATTTTTTCAGCCAGCTTGCTGAGAATTGGGAGAAGGGAGATTGGTCAGTACGAATCTGAAGCTGTTGGGTCTTTCCCAGGCTTCAGTATTGGCACTACAACTGCAGTTTTCCATGCGTCAGGGAAGTAATTGAGCTTAATCATGTTAGCAATTATGTTGGTTATTTTGAAAATAGTTAAAAGAGGAAGGTTTTTAAGCATCTTGTTAGTGATCCCGTCTCTACCAGGCGATTTTTTAATTTTTATCTTTTTAATGAATCCAATAATTTCAGAAGGTAGAGGGGGGGGGGTCAGTGTTATTTTTGTTAGTAGTGAAGTACGCATCAACAATGTTTGTGATTATTTCGTCTTTGTGTGGGTTCTGTATGTTATTTAATTGAAATTGGCTCTCGAGTGATTTAGCAATTAATTCTGTTTTGTTTGTGTCACTGAGAGCAATGCCGTTAGGGCCGTTAAGGGCTGAGATCGGGGTGGCTTTCTTCCTGAATGTTTTAGCAGTCCTCCAAAGAGAACTGTCTTCAGCGTCCAGAGAAGTATGGTTGTCCTCCCATACTTGTTGTCTGTAAGTGTAGGTTTTTCTTTTAATGATATTATGTAGTCTGTTTAGTTCAGTTTTGTGTTGTGGGTGTCATGTATACTGCCATAATTTCCTTGCTCTGTTACGTTCTTTGAAGAGGTGTTTGTGATCTCACTCTGCACACACAAATGGGATCTCTGGAGGGTTGATCGGCTTAGAGGCGATGGTGTGGGCATTTAGAATTTCGGTCGTGATGTTACTGAATTGGGAGTCAATATCCTGGGTTGAAGTGGCAGTGGGAAGGTTAAATGGTTAGTCATGGTTAGAGAGAGTTTTTGTAAAAATGCTCCAAGTAGTATTAAGTTGGGGCGGGGGGAGTTCAAATTTAGAGGTTCTAGGAAAGTACAATTTAATAGGATTGTGATCAGAGCTTAGTTCAGGATTGGAGTCTATTGTACATGGCCAATTAATATTTTTGAAGAGGGCATTGTCTAAAATTGAGGCAGAGCCATAGCCGTATCTAGTTGGGGTGGGGGATGCGAAAAGATCAATATTGTTATTTTTAATGTAATTATATAGTCTGTTGCCTCTGGTGTTGCTAAAATCACATCCCCAGGATGTATGTTTGGCGTTGAAGTCACCTGCAAGTATGGCCATATTTTTTATGTTGAAAATTTTGTTGAGAGCAGGTCCGATATTTTTAAAGAAATCGTTGTTAGGTGGGATGTAAATAGAGGCCACCAGGAGGGGTTCTTCATCAATAGGGGTGAGAGTAATTAGAGTCGCCTTGATTCCTGCAGGGAGGGGTGGGGTGGGAACGTGATAGTGCGGGATAGAATTTTTAATAAGGAGCGCAGTTCCACCCCATCCAAGGACTGGGTGGGTTCTGTCATTCCTACAGCAAATGTAGTTTGGGATATTGAAAGAATGAGATCTGGTCTCAGGTGTGTTTCTTGTAGTAAGAAAATATCAGGGGAGTGCTTATCAATGAAATCGCGTATCTCAACAATACGCGATCCCACTCCGTCTGCGTTCCAGGAGAATATTTGAAGCCTGAAAAAAGAACTATACATCATTAATATTAATGTTAGATAATGAGGAGCAGACTCCTTTAAGCAGATGTCCTAATTTATCTGCTGGATTTTGACTGTTGAAAGATTTATGCATTTCACTGAGAAGTGAAGGAAAGAGATTAAAAATGGTTTTGATTTCTAGGATAGCTTGGAGATAACCAAATTCTCCAGAATTATTTTGGTCAGCATTAGGGGCTTCCAAATTTAAGTTATCTTTATTTAAATTATTATTAGTTACAGACGCCGAGGGAACGTTCCCGCGTGGTGCCATCTGGTGGTTTTCTTTTGAAGTAACTGCTTGAGCAAAGCTCAAGCCTGGTTTAACTAGGGATTGGTTGGACTGAGAGTTTTCGTTTCTTGCTTTATTTTCTTTCATTGATTTTCCCTTACCCTTTTTGGGTTTGGGGAAGAGGGGGCATTCAATCGAGGAGGCCATGTGACCTCTTGCGTTGCAATTTATGCATAGAGGATTGTCTATTTTTTCTTTAATGACACACTGCCCGATTCTGTGATTTTCACCACATTTCAGGCAGCGCGTCAGCATGGAACAATTCTGGCTCGCGTGATGGAAAAAGTTGCAATTGTAGCATTGCGTATCCCTGGTTCCTTTGCGGAAGGGGTCGAGTTTAATCTGCATGTAGAGGCAGTTATTAATTTTGTAGATATCCTCTACATTTTCATCTCTAGTTATTTCTATTAAGTAGAACGGAAGTGGGGCTTTGGTTGAGAACTTGAGAAGTTGTGCATCTTTTTCAATTTTTATTCCTTTTGAGAGGAGCTCGTTTTTTATGTTTTCCTCTTCCGTAGAGGAAGGGAGACCCTTGATCACCAATTTAAGTGGCCGGTTAGATGGGGATCTATCACGTAGTACTGCATCTTTTTTGCAGTGAGGAATTCAATAATTTCACGGTGATGATCCTCTGTTTCAGCTACAATTTTTATAAACCCATTGATGTGGGTGTTAGTGGCAGTAGGGTGGGTACGATTAATATCTTGAAGGATTAAATTGTATGAGTTGGTCATCCTCATCATAATTGGTTTCATTTTACTTGGGGGTGGGGTGACGTCCTCGGCGTCTGACTTTGCAGCGTTGAGTGTAGCAAAGCTATTAGTTGTATTAATTTGTCTAATTTTATTCTCAACTGGAACTGGTTTGGCGGTTTTCTTAGGAAAAGAGAAATCGGTATTTTTAGCTTTAGAATTTTTATTATTTATGCCAGCCGTTAATTTTGCTGGTCAAAGAATTGTCTCAGCTGGTCTTTTGACCGCTTTAAATTTATAATTGTGAGTACAAAGGGCAATAGGGCAAGGTAAAAATTCAGACATCTTACCCTCCAGGAACTTGATCTTTTCATCGAGGTTCTTCAGTTCATTCTCGAGTTGCATCCTCGTTTCCGTCGTTGGGCTGAGGATTTTCTTTTAAATCTCCAGCATGTTGACGACATAATCCTTTCTCGCATCAAATATTTGGGATTGTTTTTCAAATCCCGTGATCTTTGCGCATCGTTCTTCATCAGTGAGGGGAGAAGTGACACTAACATCCTCCATGATAATAAATTGGTCGCAGTTTTCGCCGACCTGGCTTCCGGGCTCTTCAATAGACGTCATGTCTCCACGACGTCCAGAACGGGAATGAATATACGCTATGTTACTCGCTGATAATGTAGCTTTCCATTGGTGAAAATTTTTTTGAAATTGATCCAGCTGTTTCAGAGATTAGCCGGAACAGACAGAGACAAAAATTTTATAAATTGATTTTTGATATAAGTACGGTATTCTTAAAAACATTTAGTAAAAAGCCTTTAATTTGAAATTATAAGCAGCCAATTCAATTTTATTTATTTGTTAAAATTTCCGGTTTTGACAAAATCCATAATCTCGCGCCAACTTTTCGCGAAGTAAGCAACGCCCTACGGTTTTACTTGTGTAGCTCCCGTTCCCGTAAGAATACGGGGATGAAATATACCCTGAGTTACTCGTTGATAATATATCTTTCCATTGGGGAAATAATTTTTAAAATCGGACCAGCCGTTTCAGAGATTAGCCGGAACAAACAGACAAACCGACAGACAGACAAAAATTGGAAAAATTTATTTTTTGATATAAATACCGTATATACTTTTAAATGCATTTAGTAAAAAGTTGTTAATTTGAAATTACAAACAGACACTTCAATTTTATTTATTTGTATAGATAAATATTTTTATTTTTATTACATTAAGTAAAAGAGCATTAAAGCGTTTTTTCTTCTTGTACTATCTCAACTAGGAAAATAAATGTTAAACTGCAAATATATTGAAACTAAAAATGGGAGAGTAAATTGAATGTTTTAGTAAATTAATATATTTTTGAATTTAAATGTGAAATATATTAGTAAATCCTCAAGTCTATCGTTTAGTAGAACCTGGAAAAGGAATGAATATGCAAATGTTACAATCCTGAAAATCTAAAAAATGGATTATTAATACCATGTAAAAGTAGTAAAATAAAACAATTCAATAAAAAACAGAAAAATAATTCTATATAAAAAACCTTAAAAACAAAAAAAATCGTTACAGCTGCTTGAACGCTACAGCGAGAGTAAATTTTGAGGTTTCTGAAGTTGCACTCGTTCGGCAGGACAGAAGCCGGTACCTTTAGTTCCATAAGCACGTAACATACCTCTGGACCAAAATTGTCACCTTAGTTCGGAGGCTGTTACTGGCTTAAATAGATGATACAGCTACAGTTTAGTACGAATTTCTACTATATTCTTCAACGTCATCTAATAAGCAGAAATCTACCGCGTGAATGAAAAAGCTTTGGTTTGAATCGTACAAGGAAAAATATCTCCCTTCTACTTGGCGTACGCTGCTTGAATGCCTTTGGTGTGAATGAGCCTTAAGGTTAATGATAAATTTATTTCAATTTTTGAAATGAAGCCAGAAATTTAACAGTAACCCAACTACTGTGTAGATCAAGGGAGTTAAATACAAATGCTAGCTTGGGCCAAACAAACAAGGTTTAACTTCAGGTGGGCCACAAATAATACATTCTAATTATTACATTATAAACATATATAAAAGAAAGAAAAAAAAAAGGTTTACGTCTTGACACTTGGCATTTCTTCTATAGTACTATCTTTTTTATCTGGGCAGAAATTATTTTATTTTATTAGATATTATTGTTTACCACCGAGCCGCAAATATGTCCGTTGCGGGCCATATGCGGCCCCTGCTCGCGAGGTTTATAGTCTTATTGTAGATTATAGACTTCGATGCGTCCAACAAAATTAAGTATTACATATCCGGATTAAGTGGCTCGTTTTATCTGTTTCCTTTCCCCCCGCTTACTTCCTCATGCCTTTAGAAAAAGTGCAGAGTTGTTCTCTCTTTAACAGCTACGACGATTTGTTATTGAACAAACATTTCTGCAGTTTGTAATCAGTGCTAGGTGTGTGTTTGAGATTTCTTGGAATTTTTAAGTTAAATTTTAATTTTTTTCCTTGTATTTTTTAAAAATTCACCCCTGTGAAATTTTTATTTAAAATCTTATTTCTTGCATGTATTGTATTTACTTTGTGATAAAATTTTATAGATTCTTTTACTGAAGGTCGTACGGGACAAGACAAAAATCATAGATGAATTCAACGATTCCTAATTCATGCCATAATTTTTTAAAGAATCATTTATTGTTTCATTAAGCTAGAATGAATAGCTAGAATTTCAGCGGGAATGGTCGTGAAATGTATTGGACGTTTTTCATTGCCATTTACGTAACTCGTTATGAATAGAAACTCGCAATTTAATAAATTTATTTCATGTGCATTAATAGTAAATTCATTGAAAAGATATACTTGAAATTTTTCATTGAAAAAAATGTAATCTTAAACTCTAGTGGCTGTTTTTTAAATTGTCAAAATTCAAGTATTTCTCTTCTGTTAATATTTTTAAAAATAGAACATATCTGAGGTACAGGAAAAAACTTGCTTTATATATGTGTATTCATGATTTATCATTTAATATTTTGAAGAAAATTTCTGCTAAAGGATCCTATGTACTTGTGAATGATTTTTAAACTTTGTGTAAACAGACCATTTTTACCCCACATTTTTGAAAATATTTTTTTGTTTGTAGTAATGATTAAAAGTAAACTTTGTTTCTAAAGATTGTTTTTTGAATCAGTTGAACTGATTTCTTAAAAAATTGATATTAAAGATTTAAAGTTTTTCATAACAATTTTCACATGACTATGCTGTAATATTTAATTTTTGTTTTAAGTATTTATTTTTTAAAAAAATGACATTTATGGCTTTTTTATTTTGGATTTTAATGTTATATTTTTTCAGAAGGTGGAAAACTAAAATAAAATTTTTTTATTTATTTTTCCCAAATGCAGTTAACTTTTTTTTGTTTATAGTGACTCATGCAGCTTTGTTGTGTGACGTTAATATGAATCTGTCTCCTTTTGCTTACAAGTGTAAAATTTATTTAAAGTAACAAGATATAGAATACAGAAAATGTAGCTATAAGATATATTTGACCATGATCAGATATAAATTAGCACTTTTTCTCCATCTAAATTTTTTTTCTTTTGTTTTTTTAAGAATTGTTATTTTAATTGATTACTAACTTTAATTTGGATTTTATTTACTGAAAATAAACTTTTCTTTTGAACTTCTTCCTTCACACTTGCAATAACATAATTAGCCTTCTACTTCTCATGCCCTTGATTTAAACTGCATTGATTTTTAACAATTTTCTTCGATAAAATATTGGTATATTTTTACTATTTTCTTGAAAATTATGCAATTGTTAAAGGGTTCAAAAATCCAATTCACTGTTAAAATATTTTATATTTTAAATGCATATTTTTTTAGTTTATTACTTTCCTCTCTAGCAATGTCTTCATCTGCTGTTCAAAAATTGGCTAAGCCACAATTGCGTGGCTTGTTTAGATCATATTTACAGAAACATCTGACCATTGCCATTGTGTCGGGCATTGCAGGATCTATTGTTTGGAAGTTCCTTGTCATGGACCCACGAAAGAAGGCCTATGCTGAATTTTATAAGTAAATTAGATTTTTTTATTTTTTAAAAGCATTGTATATTAATGCAGCATAAAAATATATATATATATAAGGCTGCCTTTTCTAAAATTAAATACTTAAGTTCAAATTATTATATTCTATGTATTATATTATTATATTAAATATATTATATTATTCTATATATATTATATTATTATATATTCTATTATATTATTATATTAAATTCTGTCAAGGTTATTAAAATTATTTTCAAACAAGGTTATTAAATTTACTGCAAAATGTCCATTTTTTTCTGTGTGAAATGTTGGTGCTAATTTGATATTGTAGTGCTATGTGTCAAGATGGTGATAACATTACACAATTTTGTTACCTTGATGTTTTTATCTTGTGGTAATGTGTTTGCCATGGGAAAGACTTACATTACAGAGAATTTTTATTCTTTTTTTTCTGCTGTAACCCTATTATTTTCAGGCGATTTTAATTCAATTTTCTTAAAAATTTAACCATTTTCATTACAATTCTTCTTAAATCTACTGCTTCAGTCTTCTGTTGTATTTTGTAATATTTTCGATTTTGGATGTTTCATATGTCATTGGTGGAACTAGGATATTTTTTTAAAGAATGTTAGGTCTGGGCTCTTAATTATTTCTGCAAAATACTCATTTTAACTTTCTTTTGCTTTTAAATAATGCTTTTTTGAATGTTCCTTGTTTGATGAAATTCATTAAAGGAACTCCCAGTCTTTGGAATATTGCAAGCTATCAGCAGTTATTGATTTGTTGTTGTTTCAAATCCCCTTGGAGCTGTGGAAAACCTACACCAAGCCCATTTGACCTGGTAAAAAAATAGCACAGCATACTGCTGTATTTTGTGACAAATTTTTTTCACCAAATGGCGCCAAGAAAAAAAAAATCACATTTTTCAAAATGGCGTCAGAGGCAAAAATGAGAGGAAAACGTGGTTTTCAAAGTGTCATCAAGAGACTAAAACGGACAACATAGGAAACATCAAATCAAAAATAAGAAATTTAATGCAAATTCTGTCCGAATTTTGGACATCCCTACCAAGATTCTATTAATTCTTCTTTCATACAAAAACAATCATTACTTTCTAACCTTTTAATCAGAAGAAAATCTATCCATCGTGTTTTTACATTGAAAACATGGTTTCTAAAACAGCTTCTACAAGAAAATCTGAAAAAGCATTGCTTCTTAGATGCTGCAGGGGGAGGGGGGATCCAATATGAATGCTTTTGGCTGATGAACTAACAATCTTCATTTCTCTCAAACACAAATTATTTTCATATTTTGGACATTCATACCAAAATATTTTCAATCATTCACACAAAGCGCACTCATTTCTTTTTTACCTCCTTCATTCAAAAGAAAAAATATCCATTCTTCGAGCTTCAAAAAAGAAAACGTGATTTCCAAAATGACTTCAAGAAGAAAACAGAAAAACCATTGCTTCTATTATGCAATAGTGAGAAAAAACATTGTCCAAATTGAATTTATCAACGCATCTCCCTTTCTCTTTAACAAACATTCTTTCAGTAGTTTCATTAAAGAAAAAGTCCACTCATTCTATCAATTTTAGCTTTCTAGAAAAATCTCTTGCACGTCTTCAAGTTGACTGTCAGAAAAAATATGGCCGATGTCCACATCAGGAAAAACTGAAAAAATCCTGTCCGAATAGGGTTACTATTCCCTAAATTTTGCAGGGTTGCCAAGTTGTAAACTTTATTGCCAATATTTTTGGTGCCAAAAATTTTGTTACCAAGAAGTGTGCCCTGCAAGGATCCATTATTTGACCTTTCCGCATAAGAATGTCGCAAACCAGTTCTTGATCTCCAAACAACTCCCAGGGAAATGCATTTACTGATATTCATTATTGATTCATTTTAATCCCCATTATGTAATTATTTTATGTATAACATATATTATATAATACAATTGTTATATTATATGATAATAAAACACAATAATTATGAAACTATTTTATGATTTTTATATATTACATTATATAACTATTATATTGATGTTAATTATTAATTGGTATTGGTTATTTTCAATCTATTCTTATATTCTTTATTTGAAATATATTTCTGAAAAGTTCTTTAAAATTATTTTTCCAAGGATTTGTTACAGCTAGGCAATTATCTCGGATTCCGTATTACTCGACAACAAGCGCTGCTTGGTGCATAGCACTCTGATATCAAATTAACTTTGCAAAATTTCTTATTAGATGTACAATAAATGTATTATGTCACCCAACTGGTATAGTGGTTAGCGATGCTGACTGCTGTGCTGTAGGGCCTAGGTTCGAATACCGGAGAAGGCATGGATGTTTGTAAATGTATAGTGCCTTTGCAGCTTGGGAACATGTATGCCGCCGAGCCAAAAGTCCTCTTGGGAGGTTGGGGGTAGGGGAAGAGAGGTGGGTGTTCTCTCTCAAAATTGGGGTAGAAATGAGCCAAATTGTACTGTCATCTGTATGGTGTTCAAAGCTATAGCTAATGACAGGCATCACTTAGCCCTTTTACCACAATGAATTTTGTGGGCCTCAATTTGGCCTTTGCTGATCAGGTGGCATTAGTAACAACAACAATGTATTATTCAATTTAATTTGTTTTAATAATCAAGTATATTTTTTTCCTTATTTGTAAGATTTGATATTAGCATGCCTTTGACGTATTTTCGAACGTACATATTGGCCAACACATGTATGAATTGTGTCAGGAGTATATGTCTATATATACAATGCATTAAGTTTTAGGATTCACATTCTATAAAAGGAAAAATAGTTTTATCTGTATTAACTGGTGGGATGATGTAGTAATCCCTTTCAGCTATGCTTATCATGTGGTTGAGGTTGTTTCTGATTAGTTCCAACCTGCCAGCATTCATTTGTGTAAAGATTGTTTGTGTGTGCATCATTCTAGTTAAAAGAAATGGAGCAAAATGAAGGAATATCAAATTTTCTGAAGTTCTGAAATTTAGCTACAGAAAGAATAAAACTATTAAATATGTAGTCTTTTAATTAGTTGTTTTCAAGTATTTCAGTGATATTTGAGATTTAAAGCTGAAAGAAACTAAATCAAAGACTATAAGAGACCAGGTCATTCATATTCGATTCAAAATGATATAACTGTTGAGAATCCAAGTGTTGGGGATATCAAATATATATAAATGGTAGTGCAGTTGTCAGACATTAATGTAGGATTTATTTTCGTGATCATGACAGAGGGTTTGATAAAATGAACTATTGTTTCCTTGTTTACATCTGAATGTTATTTATTTCTGTGTACAAAATATATATATATTTATGAAATACAACAAAAATCAAAATTGTCCTATTTGCTGTCAACTTGTTTAATTACATTTAAAAGTATCTTTTAAAAATGTAATTGGGTATAAGTTATGGACAAAAAGCATGGATATTTGTTTTGAAAAATATAATATTTCCTGTATTCTGTTTTACGTGATTAAAGCCAATCTTGCAAGATTAGTTTTAGAATCAAATTTTAAGAGCAGCATGGATTATTTCATAAATCCTGCATAAAAGAAATCTTAAATAATATTATTAATTTACTTTAACTAATCGATAAGCTTTGAGAACTAATTGACAGAGTTGAAATTTTCATTGCTGATGGATTATTAAATCACTTCAAATTAATGAAGGTTGCTTTCAACTGAGTCCCTTAAGGTATTCAACTGTTATATTTGAGAGATTTTGGTGAGCTTCCAGATCTTATGTTTTTGTCTAGAATCAGCAAAGACAAAAATGTTTTTCAGTACTTCTCCGTTTTGCCATCACAAATCTCGGCAAGTTGGCGTTATTGACAACACGCATTATACACAAAAAATGCTAATAGTTCTCATTGGTTTTTCATCCATTTCTTATGTATTATGAAAAAGACATTACAGATAAGAAAAGACTGGCTTGTTTTGAAAATGTAGTGCTAAAGAATTAACAGCTGGAGCCATTAGGCAACTTTATGCAAAACAGAAAAGTACTTGTTTTTCATGTAATATGCATTTTTCTCTGTGTAAAATTATTTCTATATATTTAAGTTTTGTATTTCTTAATTATTTGCTTGATTTTTTCCAGAACATATGATGCTGATGCTGAATATAAAAGGATGAAAGAAGCAGATGTCTTACCACCTTTCCCTGAAATAGATTAACTGAAATATTTTTATTTAAGGTATGCATGGTACTTTAATATAATCTTAAACATGGAAATTGTGATTAATTTTAAAGACATCAGATTTAAAAACATATTTAAAAAATGTAATTAAAAACTTATCGTAAAGATTGTGAACAACCTGTTCTTGAAGTGCATTACATTTATTAAATTTACTCATAAGAAATAATGTAAATTGAAATAATCTATTTAAATTGTTCTGGGTTTCAAATATTTAAAACCCCTTGCTTAAGGCTGTTTTTGCTTAATGGGGAAGAATAGGGCACAAATTTGAAATATTTTTTCAAATATAAAAATACTAGAACATTAATATTATTTTCTGGCTTCACTATTGTATACAGAACCTCTTATTTTGTTATGCTACTCATTTTTATCTCAGTTGACACATTTTTTCTGTTAAAAAAGGCGTTTTGCATTTTTTCTCCTGCATTGTAATATTAAATGAGCATATCCTTTAAGCGTTTAAAAAAATTAATTATTTACGGAATATTGAAATTTTTAAAATGCTGTAATATGAACAAATGTATGAATTACAATGTTGAGATTTCCACGAAAATTGGGGAATTTTTCTGTATGAATATAAGTTTCGCTTTTAGTTCGAGCTCTCGTACGATTGCCAAAAACAGTCTTAAATCATTTTCTTAAGGAGGGAAATAAGATTACTTTATAGGTTGGGAAATGTTTATTTATTAAAATATTGAACAATCATTTTTTAAAATTGAAATCCAAAAATTGTGTTAGCTTTTAAAATTTCAAATAAGATCTTTTTGATTATTTTGGATTCAGATGCTAATAATCTACTCATTTAAAAAGGTTTTTAGCTTTATTTCTCCAATTCATTTGTAAATTTCTCATTAAATGCTTGTCTCAATACATTCAAGAAATTTAACTTATCAAATAATTAATATTTTATTTTACGTTTTATCAAGTACTTTGAATATCAAATTAACCATTGACTATTGGTGTGAAATAATGTTATCCTGCAAAAAGAAAAGATAACAGTAAAGTAAATCTTGCACAGAGAGAATGATGCAAATAAAAAAAATTGAGGAGCTTTAAAGATAATTTGAATTACATACATCAGAATAGTGTCCAGCCTAATATAGAATACTGTTTGATGTTTTATATTCCTATTTTGTTAGCTGATTCATATTGATATAAAATTATTGGATTATAAAGATTTTGGTTATAACCTTGCATACTAAATAAAAGTATCTTTTCTGGAAAAGTGAATGAAATATGGGAAAAAATAGTTTCAAGAAATTTTTCAGTTTTACTTACATGTGAAGTAATAACAATCAAAATTAAAGAAGTTTATTTTAGTTGAAATATTTGTTAATTTCATATAGTAACCTATTCTATTACAAAAAATGTATGGCATATCATATTTATGATTTTTTATGAAAAATATTTTAATTATGGTATTTTACCATTTATGCTACAAATTTTGCTGTAGTTCATTGAAACACAAGACTTTTAAGAAACCATTATATATTTTAAGAAATTATTGCTCTGGAAAGGGAGGAGCACATTTTAATTTGAATAAATATCACGTAAAATTATCCATGGCTTATTTACCTCCCTCTCTAATTTAGTTTTTAAAACCTTTTCTCAAAGAAGGATTACATAGAAATATTTATTATAATATATGGAAATTTTCACTTATCATTGATAATCAAAATATATAGATACATTTAGACTAGCTGAAGTAGGAAATCTTTCTATTGAGAATTGATATTTTATATAGTTTTCAAATATTTATTTCTACAAATAAATAGTATAATAAATTCACTTTATATTTTCAGAATTCTGTTACCAAGATAATTTGTGACTGTAAAAGGCAGTAGTTATTTTCTTTTTTAAAAATCTTGTACTATTTACATTTAATCTTCATTTATTGTTAAGCAAATTTCATTTCTAATTCTATTGTTTTGTTCCATTTCATGGAATAAAATAACTTAAGTAGCTAAATAAAAATGTAACTCTCTTCATCCCATGGTTATTATGTTAAGAATATTTAAATGGGGATGTTAAAATTTAAGTTTTGAAAATTCTTTTAATTTTGTAAAGCTGTTTTAATTTTAAATTAAGCAGATTAGTATACTTGGTCAAACATCTAAAAATGTTTCAATAACCTTAAGTTCCCTGGCAGTCATAAATAGTGGGAATATATGTACATTTTATCTACTAGTTTTATCATTTTTTTCTTTAACAATTTAGAGCAGCTGTTCTTAAACTTCCAATTGCCATGAACCCCCTTTATGTATCAGCCTTACATCGTGGACCCCGAAAATTTTGAACATCCTTCCCTGGCTCCCAACGTAGGGCTTAGTGATTTAATGGTTCCTCGATAATCCCTAAACTGCCTCTACTGCTTACACAAACTTTTTAGCTGTTCTTTTTTTTTTTTTTTAAGAAAAGTTTAAACCTGTTGTTAAAAAATATTATAAAATACTAATTTCAAACAAATAGATAATGCGCTTAGCTGTAATAATTAATATTTTGAATGAAAACAATGGCACTACATTTCTTTGACAAGTGTTATATCAGGTGTAATATTTGAAATCTGCAGTCTCAATTTTTGTTCTACACCTTCCAGACGGTTTCTATAATTTTTGAAATATAGAGCTGAAAATGTTCTTTCACATAAATTAGTAATTTTGAAAGCAGTAAATAAGTAACTTTCAGAGCTTTTGTGGACAACTTAGAAAAATCATTTTCATTGAGACAGTTTAATGTTCTAGTCTAGGAAGTCACTTCTTTTAATTTTTCGATGAGGCCTTCCAGAGTATGTGAAAGAGGGAAATCTTAACATTTAATGAGAGATTTTGCGAACACCCTCAAAATGTGCTGGGGAGGGGGCAGATTACAGTTTTAAGAACCAGTGATCTAGAGTAAAAGTAATATATCTTAATTGGATGATAACTTTACTTGCAATTACATGAGGTTTTAAAATACTCTTCATGAAAAATCATGAATACATACATGCTGACATTTTCCACTTTATGCTGCTACACATAGGTTTAATCTTGTAAAATAGCAATCAAAGAAGTGGATGCTTTTTTTTAAATAACATTCATAAATTGAACATAAAATGTGAATAAAAAAATGTTAGAAAATACATATGTGCTTTTATGGAAGTAAAGTGGTTGTCCTATTAATAGTTTAAATGGATAATTTGTGTTCTAACTAGCTTGCAAATTTTAGTACACATGAAAGAATTTCATAATTTTTATATTGTTTTTAGCTAAATTTCAATGTAGTGGAGGAAATTGCCTATACAAGTATGAGGAAGATAAAATGTTTAATTATTGATATGAAATTTTACTATTTGTTCTTGTAGAGGGCATACTTTTGGTTTAACAAAAGACATGTATTTTAAAATATCTTGCAATAAAAAATATGTGTATTAAAAAGTGTTATATAAGAAAAAAAATTTAATTTGCACTCTTTTTTTTTATTTTTATAAATAGTGATAAAAAAATCTAATGTATTTACTAAGAGTTATAAAACAAATAAAATGCTATTTTTTTTAGTTTTTCTTTAAAGAAATAAATATATTAGTTATGTTTAAAACATTTCATTTTTCAAAATCACATCCTGATGATATAAAAACATTTAGCCAAAGTGAATAATGAATTAAACTATATTAATTAATTTTTAACAATAGGTTGAATTTAAGCAGTCTTTAGTCATATGATAACTGTAATATGTTTCCAGCCAAATCAGCTCATGTGCTTTACTGTTGCCAATTTTTGCTTTTTTACAGAAATTTTCTTTTAAAAAGTACATACTTGTCAACAATAATAATTTTTAAAAATGTTTTATATATGAATTGCTTTTTTATAAACTTTGAAAAAAATTTGAAAAATCTTAATATTTGAACATTTTGACCAAATTATCAAATGGAAAATTTTATCTTAATTTTACATGTGAAGCACTTGATTGCATTTATTATGCCACTGTCATGAATTTAGCCCATTAATATTCTTTCTTTGATGCATTATAATCTCATAAGCAAAGCAGTATTTCTACATATCTCATTTCAGAGCAATGGATACACAATTATAACAGTTTTAAGAAAACTTATTGGTAGTATGTCTTTTGACTGTGCACATTATTGCATTGCATAGAATATTTAACTACAGAGTATACAATAAATAAAATGCTGAATGTATAGTGTCAGATGATAGGCAAGCCACCTCTTATGAAATCTATTCAATGTGAGCTTTGACTTATAAATCTATAAATGGCAATAACTGGGCCTTAAAATTTCAAATTTTTTTTTTTTTTGAAAGCTTAATATGCTGTTTAAAATATAATATAAACATGCATTACATAGCAAATATATCTTTTTACTAAAAATCAAAGCTTTATAATGTTAGTATTTTGCATTTTGAGATTGAAACTTCTGATTTTTTTAGTGTATGAATTTTGTATGAAGGGAAAATCTAATGATTTTATAAGATGTAGATTTTTACTTTATTTTATATTTTACTAATACCTAGGTTTTTGCTTCCCACAGGAATTATTCTGTGTAAGAAGATGAATAAAATGAAAATATAGTTTGTTCGAAATATATGTAAAATTATCAAGAAAACATTTGTTCTTTTGTTATAAAAATTAATAAATGTGTTCTCACACAGATATATTGTTTCTGTAATTTCTATTTTGACTTCTGTTTCTGGTATAAGTAATTATTCTGTAGGTATTAAATTTAAATTTTATTGATATCTTTTATTTAACACAAAATGCATATATTACTCTATAATTGATCAATATTTGATTTAAAAAAAATCAATTTATTTTTTGAAATAATTTTATTTTTTTAATTAGTATTGAAAGAAATTTTTTTTAACTTGCTAAGATTTTATTAAACAGAAAATTTATTTGAAAATTATTTTCACTGTAGTAAAGAGCCATTAATATGCTTAGCAAGAATATATATTAGTATGCTGAATATTTATTATAACAATTTCATGAAAATTAAATATATTTACATTAGTTATTTATCATAGTATAACATTGATCTGTTAAATTTCATTAAACTCCCAATATTTTTCTGTTACACTCTGCAAATATAAAATAAAGTTTTTTGAGCCAACAAATTTGTTTCAGATTAAATCACTTGAAGTCAAAGAACATTATAATTACATAAAGGACATTTGGATTATGTTACAAATAAATTTAAATGTAAATAAGCATTTTGACTGGTTGCTTTTGTATAAAAGCAAACAGTAAATTGTATTTTCAAATAGATGAAAAAGAAAGCATTCAGCAAAGTTAGAAATATATATAACGATAAAAAGAGTTGATTTTATTTGCAAGAATATTATTTTTATTGGTCAGTGAGTTACACACAAAAATGCCCTAAAACTTAAAAAATCATACCGAAATTATTATTGTATTACATATTACGGACCTATTGATACAACATCTAGTACAGGTCCTTAAAAAAGTGGTTAAGATGTTTAAAAATTTGAAGAAATGATGATGAGAGGTCTCTGAAACTAAAATATCAAAACTAATGAAACATTTGTTAATTATAAAGGAATTTCTGAGTACATGAATCATACAAGTAGGAAAAGGAAAATTTTGTCCTTCGATTGATGATAGCAATAGTTATAGTGTGCAAGTCATATCGAGAATCAATAAAAAATTTTAAGAATCAAGAAACTGGCTGAAACATTTTGTGCAATCACATTATTTGAACACATGCAGTTTCACAATAAATGAACTTTTCAAGAAAATATATTCTAATAAACTTGTCACACTTTTCATGAAATTTGATGGCTAGAAATTGTATTATTTCTAAGAAAATGTTACAGTGGATAGTTAATTTTTAAGGTAAATGTTTATTCAAAAGTATATCCTGAGTAAACAATCTGAAAATGGACATGTAATTGTGAAGTTTCATATGCTCACACAGGAATAGGGCTGATATCAAATTGAGTCATCAGGACTGTAAGTTCTTGCATATAAACTCAGAAGGGCACAGTTTTTTGTGTTAAATTCCTTAACCTAAGGCAACTTTCAAAAAAAAAAAAACTTAAAAATATTTGGTAATATGACAAAGAATAAAAAAACAGAACTAGCTGGACATAAGTTTTTGCACTGTAGATATCAATCAGTAATAGACAGATCACAATAGTATTTTATATCAGTAACGGAACTGTTGATCATTTTTTAAAATTTGTGTACTTGTAAAAAGAAAAATAAAATAAAAAAATTAAATATAAGTTTATTTTTGGAAGAACCTCATGAGTTAATTATACTACATTTACATACAATATAATAAATAGAACTCAAGCTAAAAGGCTTAAGTGTTGTCAATATCCACTAATTACTTGTAAATAGTAAATATACATACATGTATGTCCATCATATAAAACAAAAATTCTAAAAAAATATTTTTTTATTGTTTAACAAATAAAAAGACAAAAATAAATATGTATCATTCTCTTATTTTCATGATTTTTTTTTTCAAAAAAATTGTTAAAATTTATTTTGATAAAAAATCTATTTACATGCAGAAATGCTTTTTGTTTTTATTCTTAATGTAAACAATTTTATTAACTTTTCAGTATTTGTATCATATTGACCTCAATGTTATGTGTTATAAGTAAATGCAAGCAAAACATCAGGCTTAAATATGTAATAAATAGAATTATTCCAACAATTTTTAAATTATAAATATTAATTAATCCATAGAGAATGAATTCAAGGCACCTATTTTAAATATTCCCCAATTTTTACATTCCAAATCTCCTTTTCAAAAATTGGCAAATTCTAATTTATTTTGCATAGAATTTTTAAGTTCTCATATATAAAATATTTTTAACAGTGATACATACATACATCTATTAACTTACAAATGTTTAAAAATTTTGGAAATAAACTCATCACATTTACATCTTACTAATTTTGTGC
The DNA here is from genome assembly GCA_019973975.1 of Trichonephila clavata. NCBI lineage: Eukaryota > Metazoa > Arthropoda > Arachnida > Araneae > Nephilidae > Trichonephila > Trichonephila clavata. The sequence continues at coordinate 37,129 of BMAO01034068.1, forward strand.
AAATTTCATGCATAAAAAAGACAATTTTTAATCTTATGTAATTTTATTGCAAAAATATAATATAAAAGATACATTATATATTTAAAACAATAATATAAGTAAATTATAAGGATTTTTTTTTCAACCACAGTAATGCATGACTAGGAAATATTTTATTCAATAATGTATTTTCTGCTTTAATTTGAAATATATGTATTGCGATTTTTAAATTATGTTAGAAAATTTATCTTGATCAAAACTTTAATGAACATTGAGTGAAAAATCTGCTAATGAATGCAATAGTCTTAACCTTTCTACATATTATGTATATTAAAGTACGTACTTTAATTATGCATATTTTGATATTTACATTTAAAGTAGTAGTCTGAGGTTTGGGCTCTAAACATGACTCAACTTGGAATTTATGCATTAAATAGTGTAGATTATTGCATTATTTAATCCAAAAAGGTTCTAAAAATCTTATATAGAGTGAGATGCAAGTTAGGAAAATAATTGATTCAGAAATTTTTATCACCTCATAATAATTCAAAATTACAAAACCTTATACTGAATAATTTATAAAATAGGTTTCATATGGTATTAATGATTTAATATAGCATCATTTATATCAGTATACATCCCTGCATTGCAGGAGGGGGACAAGATTCTAAGAAGGCCCAAATCCTATGTTATATTATGGTTTTGCAATCCTTTGTAAAATCCGGCTTGGGGCCAAATCTGACTTAGCAGAGAGGCCCTAATGTTCTCTGTTACACCAGTGATTGATATGCTTTTAATATTTTATCTATTTAATTTGTTTTTAATGGCATCAAAATTTTTTCATGCAAAAAAAACAACATTTTCTGAAATGAGTTTATTTTTAGCATATATTTTTAATATAAATTGAATAGATTATATTTTACTTTAGCTACATTAACAAAATTATGATCAATAATTGCTTTATAATTTAATTTACATTTAGCTGATTATATTTGTGGAATAACTCACCAAAATATTCTTGTAATGAGCCACTCATATCAACTAAAGCAAAACTAGCTATTTCCCTTCTATATTAGAGTGAATTTTCTGGTTTACAAAATTGTCAAAAAACTAGAATAAAACATTCTAAGTGAGAAAAGATATTGTGCGTCGTTTAGTGAATTTCATTACATTTGGATCTGGATATTCTGGATTCTGTATCACTCCTTTTCCAAACTTGAACTCTAAAAACTCTTTGTAATTATTTGGAGATGATACTGTCATACCTACAAATTTAATTTGATATAAAGGTTTCAAAAAATGCTCTGGAAACTCTGTATCTTGTCTATGATCAGCAAACCAAGTATCTTTGGTCATTGTTCCATTTCGAGAATAAAAAGGAAAAATGTCCACATGCAAGTGATTTGTTTGACTAAACTGCACTCGAATGAAATCTCCTTCCACTGCTTTCTCCCAAATAAATCCGTGAGTATCAACTATAGATTGTTGTACAGAATTTTTTAACCACTCACATTTTTGTATATCTTCTTTATATATACCAATATCAACATCATAGTCCCAAGGAATTATGTCACCTGTACGAACAGCTCCAAGTAAGCTTCCTCCTTCCAACCAATATCGGACTCCACATTTTTCCAGAATGCTAAATACGTAGCGGGCTGTTTGACGTAAGTGCTCCAAACAACATGGAGGAGTCCAACGACCTTGAAATAAGTAATCTGGCATGTTATTAATGACAGTCCCAAAGCACCTTGCTGTGTTTTTGTTGCAGCCATACCATTCTACTTTGGAGGCAGGGAAAATAATTTTTTTGATTCCAAAGTCATGATACAGATGCTCCCGCCTTTGTTTTTGATAGAGGTCATGTTTCCATTTGGCATGGGGGTTGGAGAACAAATGTTTGCCTCTCTGAAAAGTTATATTGGCAGCAATTTGTGTCTGAAAAATTCAATGAATATTGTTGGTGAAACAATACATTTTATAAATTAAATCAATATTTTTAATTTACTGTAAAAGATTCTTAAAAAACAGATACACTTCTCTTTAAGGAAAAATTGCAGAAATTTTATGTGCATTCTAAAACAGTTAACAGATACATATGAACATATCTCTAATGTAACTGTTCTGGACACTAAGACTGCATTTTCCCTTAATAATAGCTAGCACATATATTATATAAAAAAATTATTCCTATGCTTTGGTTACTTTTAATTATACCCATTCAAAATAACATATTAGTATCAAGTTATGGAAATATTTGCATCTAAAATTAAAATTCCTTCTTATACAGAACAAATTTTTTGTTGTTTCTTATCCCAGATGGGGTGTACCTTAGCTACACCATCTCCATAAAGCCAAAAAATCTAAAAATAAAATAGGATTTCCTAAAACCTCACCAATAGTAAAATTCAAGCAATTAAAGAATATGACTGGAAGAGGCCTGGTCAGCCTCACACCTATGACACTATGGAAAGACTTTCTTGGCCCTGTTGAAAAGTAAGAGATTTGATGTGGCAACTAGAAAAGCATGATAGAGCCATCTGCTGATTCCTAGGAATATTAAGTTGGTGATACCAACAAGGTCTTTTCCCAAAATACCAAGAATAAGCAGGGAGTATTCTCCAAAGTGCATTTAATTCTATTCTTTTAATGGAGGAGAGTTCGGTCCCATGAAACACAATTTTTAAATTGTTTTATAACCAACTACATAGCTAATTAGTAGATCATTTCTCCTTTTCATTATATAAATTATGATACATAAATTATTTACTACATAATAGAGTTAATCCTAGAAATATAATACTTCTTTTCACTCAAAAGTTGCCTTTTAAAATTTTCCTTAGTAATTTTTAAAATTTGTATGATTAAATTTTCAAATTCACAACTTTTTTTTAAAAAAAAAATAGTTTTGTATTTTTTACAATAAAAAATGATGCAATTTTATCATATGTGTAAATTATTTATTGACATATCATGAGTTATATCTTACAATATTTTAATAGTTTCTAAGCAACTTAGCACAACAGAAATATTTTTATTAATTATTTTGATATAAGTTTTAAAAATTTTAAATAAAAATAGAATTTACATCAGCAAATTTCTAAATAACTTTTTTCATAAATTATTTTAACTTAAATTCTTTTCTAAAAAAACCTTCAAAGAATTTATTTTCCACAAAAATAAAGCATTACACTTTTAAGAACAATTTTAATAAATAAAATTTAGTGTATATAAGGTAGCATTTATAAATTAGATAAATTTATAATCATTCAATGAAATGCTCAAAAAAATAAGATTGTTACAAAAAAAAAAAAAAAAAACCATTACCTAAAATAACACATAAATAAATTTCTCAAACATTTTACTATTTTTATGCTGTTTCTTTCAGATTAAATCTTATATAATAGACTGAAATGTAAATATATAGTAAGGAAAATACAAGTAAATCAACACACAAAATAAGAACACAATCAAAGTAAGAAAAAAAAATTACTGCATAGCAATTATACATATTTTTTTCATTCTGTCATCAAGTTATGTTTAAATATAGAACTAACATTGTTTTGCACAACAATTTTATAACTAAAAAGTAAGATTTTGAACAAAAAAGAATTATCTTTGTTTTTTAAAATAAATAAATTACAAACACACTTATAAGTAAAAAATCTTTCACAAGAAATTTTAAAAAGGCGAAGATATTACTAAATATCCCACTAATAATTTTAAACAAGCCAAATAAGAAAATATTTGGTAGTTTTGAGCCGATCTTAATAAATGCATTTTGCCAATTTCGGGAATCATCATTTTAAATATAAAACAAAAACTTTTAAGAATAAAATAATTTTGTGACATATTTCCCATAAATTTTCAACCAGAGATAATAGGTATACATGAACTACAATGTTAGATAACTTTCATATAGCATTGAGAACCTTGAAAGTCTATAGGATAGAAAAGAATCAAATTTCAAGCTTGATTCCATCAATGGCTTCAGTATTGAACCGTGAACTTGCATCAGTTTGGTTTAGTTTTGAGTCAGTATTGTTCTAAAGCTACATAATAAGTTATTCATCTCTAGTCATTTTTTATTGAGATTAACTGAAGAAAGCAAATATCACTATGTCTTCTAAATCAATTGGGCCTAAAGTTAACATTGTTTCTGTCAGGTATTCATGTCACTAAAAACCTATTGTGTGGTGAGATTGATGCTCATTGAATCTGTTGAGCTTGAAGTCCTCAAACTGCAAAATTGATAATTTATTTATATCACAGTTCAAAATTATATTAGGGCTATTGATGTCAGATCTCGTAATTTTAAGCCACAGTCAAATGATGGGACCAACACTCCTTTCCAAAGTTCCACACAAAACAAATATGAGAAATTTGTCTTGATCAGGGACGTCTTAAGGCATGGGCTAACTAGGCCCAGGGCCTTGTCTCATTCTCAACTCAGCCTTAATACAGTACTGATTCAAATAATTTCAATGGACAAATGTTTTTTCTGGTTGTATTCTCTGAAAAATTGGAAATTTCGGACGATATGTCAAGTGGCTATGTGTGATGACCGTCATCCATTTACAGATCTAGGCCCACCACCCATCATTCCTTCAGTCAAAAGGTGGCAGTTGGTCAAGCCGGTTTGAGCAATTGTAAGTCATGCACATTTGTTTTGGGTTACTGTTCGTAAGAGTATTTGACAATGTATGCTATGTACTGTCTACTTTTAAGGGTCATATGTGGGGACTACATTTGTGTAAGGGCCCAATGCCTACTTTTTTGTAGGGCCACAAGAAGTCTTAAGACCTCCCTGGCCTTTGACTTAATGTGTGTCAGCCCTTCTATATTACGGGTCTAATGTTGGTATGATGTAGAATTTAAGAGATTAGATGCCAGAACAGGTATTATTTAACAATCATGTAAACTATTGAGGCCCAACTGAATTTAAGTTCTTTAATCCCAATGTATTAATTGAATAAAGCATATATGGATAGAAAAAGTTTCTTAATAATTTTAAATTGAATTGCATCTCTATGTTTACATGCCAAAAAGATAAAATAAAGAGAAGTGCCACGCTTATCCGGTAGGACAGAACCCGGGACCTTTGGATCCGAAACCGAGTAACTTAACTACTACACCAAAATGATCACCATGGTGCGGAGGTTGTTACTGGCTTATATAAATATCACTACACACTCAGTGAGTTGGTGGATAGGCGAATGAACGGGGCAGTTTTTATATCGAGCATGTTACATGAGCAGTTGTTGTTGTATTTGGAGGAGTTGCACCAAGTGATGAGTCTGACGACTTTGCTGCGCCAAGTGAGTCTGACGACTTTGCTGTGCCAAGCAAGTCTGGCGAGTTTGCTGCATCAAGTAAGTCTGATGAGTTTTTGGTTTCTCTTTTTGCCACAACAGTTCAGAAGGTTACCTTTTTCTGAGTTCAGCCAGGGTCACCAATAAAGTGGCGCGCTTATCCAGCAGGACAGAACTTGGGACCTTTGGATCCAAAACCGAGTAACTTAACCACTTCACCAAAATAATCACCATGGTGCGGAGGTTGTTACTGGCTTATATAGATGATATGGCTACAAAAGAGTTGTCACAAAAATGTGGAAATTGTTAACATGAAACAATGCTTCATGTTAATAATAAAACTCATTATCATAGCTAAAATTTTATATATTTAATTATTTTCTAGAAGAAACACAATATACTACTTTTGTCAGATGATGGGTGACAAATAAGTAACTGTCCTTTAATTAAAATTTAACTCATAATTCAATGCAAAAAATGTCTTGAATATTTTTATGCTTTCACAATTATTTTCAAAAATTACTTGGTATTTGTGTACTATCACAATCACATTGGTGAATAGAGGCAATTATTTTTTTTTATTTAACAGTGATAGTTTCAAAGCAAAAAGTTATTTATTACACACACAGGCATGCATATTTTTGTACAGGTGGTCTTTTTTAATTACATTTACAAAATTTTAAGTAGATTACAGTTTTTTTAATTTAAGTCAAAATTTTATCACAAATTTAGAAACAGGTTCAAATCAACTCTTTCTGTTTACTTCAGCTTCTTAATTTTAGCAGAATATAAATTTAACTAGATATGATTCAAGATTGTGTTAAGACATTTTTTTTTTTTTTGCTGGCCTCATATTCTTTGTCTGTGAATGCAAAGGTTTACAAATACAGTGAAATACACTTAAAGCAAAAAACGCTAGACAAAATATCGGTAACACGAAATAATACAACGGTCCCGACAAACTGCTATGTATTTTCATGCTTTTTTTTTCTCTTAACACGAAAAGAATTCCCTTCTGGGAATGAACAAAATATGGAAAACACCAGCCGGATTGGACTGTTCTATTGTATTATTGGAAGAATTTGTTGTAGTAAATCATAATGTGTTTATAGCCCCAATTATGGCAGACAAAGACGAGAGATTGATTTTTATTAAATATATGCATTTATATAAATATCTATTTAAATAAAATATACTCTAATAAACTTAATTTTGTTGATATATGTTGAGTTTTTTTGCAAAAAACTTTAATACAAAAACTATTTTAGTCTCCTTAATTTCATGTTAAGTGATTTACACTGTACATAATTGACAATTCTACATTCAAAACTGGTTTTTCTTTTTATTAGCAAAACAGCCATAGGCATATTCAAAGAAAGGGGAGAGGTCAAACCCCTCCTATGAACTAACATATTTTTAATTTTTTGCATAAAGATTATATTGGTGCTTTTGTATAAATTTCAAAAAAAAAAATTATCCCCTCCTTGAAAGTAGTCTGTATACATCACTGAAACTAGCAGTAAAAATAGAGTATACTTTGTTTTATTGATCCCCCCCCCCTGAAAGTACAGACCTACCCACAGGCTTATTCATAAGGACTGAGTGCCAGTGTAGTTTTTTTGTACACCCCAATATAATTTAAAAATACAATAAACTTATTATGTGTATTGTAAAAAAGGTAATAAGTTAATCAGTTGTGCTTGCTTGATTGGACACAAAAAAAACATTAGATAATGTACTCATCCTTGCACAGGTAACCTCCACTTTGCAGGATACTGATTGAATTCGTGGACCCTAAATTTTGCCTCCTTTATCCTGCCAACAAACATTATATATATATACTGACATAGTTTATTTCTAATTAAAATAATACATCCTCTAATTCTTCCTAAATTGTTATTGAATGCAGGCTGGAATGAAGATTTCTCATATTTAGTTTTTTCATTATGGCAAATTATTTATTTTGGTAACCTTGACAAATGTAAATTTTGATCACTGTTCTGAAATATTGTTTGCCATTTTAATGCATTACAATGCCCTCTTTGCTTGACAAGGAATTTATTATGTGATTTCTTTGTGTTTGCACAACAGATAAATTCAAATTTGTGTGTTTGGCATTGGAATGTTCCTTATGTTAAATGTTCTGAAAATCATAGCTGAGAAGCATCATTAAGTTCTTTTATTTAATGAAAGTAATGAAATACTTGGCTAAATGTTTGATTTTGAATAACAAATATTTGGCTGGCATCAATTTGCTCCAGAAAGATTAAATTTCTGGATAAAATTGTGAATGAATGAGAATTGTATTAGATCTGCAATGAAAGAATAGTTCAGTTGAAAAAAGTTAAGGTTTTAATGATGACAATTATGAAGGTTTGAAAAGACAACAGTTGTATTATTTTGAGATTGTTGTTTCAGAGAGAAGTATCATATATATAAGAACTCAGTGGATTAGAGGTAGTGTCCCCACTTTGTAAGCCAAAGTTTGCGGGTTCAATCCCTGCTGGAGTCTATAGATTTTCTGGATGTGAAAATCATAAACATGCATGTCATATGATCATGTGGCATGTAAAACATCCCTTGAGTATCAATTTGGCAATATTTAGCATCAAACAAGAAGTTGAATTAAAATTAATTCCAGCATCAAAATTTGCTAGTTAGAACAGCCACTAGATGGTGCCACCATGAAATGACTCTCATAATAGGGGACTTGCCATGTCTGTACTGCTTCGTTTCACATAATACTGCCAATAGGTTGCAATAATACGTTAAGTACTGATTTTTTTTTGACATGGTACAATTCTTATTTCATAACTTTTTTCTTCCATTCACTCACATTAAAAAAACACATTTAACCATTTAAAACAAATTAACAATTGTATATTACATGAATTTATTACTTTGTATTTGATTTTGACATGTTACTAATTTTGGATGACTATCGATATTTTGGTGAGTAGTTTTAGAAATTGTCAAAAAAAGTAAACAAAGGTACCTAGATAGTTCAACAAACTATAAATTTACAAGATAAGCCATTGTTTAACAAAAAGTATTTCCATTTTGTGGACAAAGTTCAGGAATTTAAATTTGTACACAAAAGGAAAAATTTACTTCTATATTAATTTTTACAATATTGATCTAATATACATATATTGTATGGCTCAGTATCACTGATGAATTAAAATGCTTAACAACTTACTGTGTTTATAGTAAATGTAATTGAATTATACATGTATAAAACCTAAAAGCTCATTATAACTCGGAATCATTTTGTGGAGAAAAGCTTTATATAGACAATTTTGAATTTCTTATCATACAACTATAGTATTGTAAGCTAATCAAAATCATTACTGAAGTCAGCAATTATGTTACAGAATATGGAAAGCATGTTAAATAAGTAACATCAAACTACCATAAATTGCTACAAACCCGTGTGTATTATTAATCATATCAACTGGAATAGAAATGCAATAAATACATTTCATACAATAATGATATTAAATCAATTGAAAGTATTACCTTTACATTTAGTAATGAAGCTTGTATAAATAGAGAAGTAGAAAATGGTTGGGTAAATGGAAATGCTAAATGCAATAGTAAAGTTTTTGTTATTAGAAATACATGAGTGCCTTCAAGAGCATCACAGTTGGGGTGATGAGCATTTTTTCCATATTTGATTGTCCAATATCGTAAACTTACATTCAGTGTCAAGCAAACTGAGTCAGTGTTTTCGACTGGAGCAGCAATAATTTTGTTGGGATCTTTGTAATGTTGCAACAACATTTCAAATATCTGAGAAGTATTGCTAATACGTACAGAATCTGGAAAAAATAAAACATGCTCCTTGTCAATTACACTAAAAGGATTGAAAGAATCTGAAGGTATACTTAAAGAAGGTTTTAAACTGATCAACTGAATATTCTTTTTATAGATTTCAGGAAACTCTAGAGGTGGATAGGGTTTCTGATCTGATATTATGAATAATTTTACAGAAGGCAGCACAGATAATATTGATTTAACTGTTCCTGATATATCGTTTTCAAAAAATTCGAAGTCTCGAATGACAATTGCTATCTTATTAGATAATTGATTTTCAGTATCATTTTGATTACTAGTTTCGTCTTTATGATTTTGAAGAGTTGAAGCAATGTAGGATGAATGCTTCCACTGTATATGAGAACAATCACATTGCTCCTCTAAATTAAATAAAAAAATTATGGCTAGCATTAAATTGATAAAGAAACAAGCTATCATTAAAACTTTCCATGATAAAATTCGCATCGCACATTACTTAGTTAAATTATATTTACAGTTAAATTTTATTTCAATTTACGAAAAAACCACATTATGATCTTGAAAGTACATGTTTACGGCGATTCCAAAAAATGTATCACCAATTTGAAAATTATGGTTTTAGGTGTGTTAGTTGTAAATATTTATTTCTACGAACGAGCTATTCGACGATCATCGGCATTTGGTGAAAGTCGTTAAAGAGAGGGCGCTTTTTCTCGAGGAGGAGAAAGCATATTCGGTTGAAGTGTCGAATCAGACACTTATCCTGCTTAGTGTTTTCTCGACAAATCGATAACTGCGCCAAATCTAGTAACCCTTTTGATTTTTGTATCAGTGAGGGGGAAGTCGGATCATGTTGTGGTAGGGTTGCTACTCCAAAACACAACACTCAAAAAGGCGCCAAATTAGTGATTTTTCAAAATTTAGTGGACCAGTGACCGATTCCACAATTTCACCGGATATTCAACACAGTTACAGAACCAGATTCTCTCTCCCCAATACCGGTGTCTCCTCTTTTGGAAAACCCCCTACATGCCAAAAGTTTCTTTTCGTCCGTGACTGCGAACCTAGTTGCACCGTACGCCTGGATTCTCGTAAAAAATATATATATGACCATCTTTCGATATTATAGATTTCCAGACATGCTTCAAGTTTATTATTAATAAAATTAATGTAATTTTGCAATGGCCAAATGATTTAGAGCAAAAAATGATCAAATTTTGGGTTTCCTACAGATCTCAATGTTTAAGAAACAAATTGTAAAGTAATTACTAATTTTTATTTTCTTCAATCTAATCATATCATATTTTGCGGTTATAACCGAAAGGATATTGAATGAATAGAAATAATAAAACTACTCATGAATCAGCTGGAATCCACAAATAATGATTGCTGATTATTTTATGTAATCAATCACTCTCTAATGAATCACATTAAAATTAAATTCGATGGCTACAATAATAAAGTGAACGCTATAGTGAGATAGAAATTTCCAATGGAAGCAATGTTTCAAAAGAAATAAAAAGTGATTTCGTCGATTTTTTTTAAAAAAAAATAAGTTACAATGGTAACTAATATAATTTAGAATAGAAAACAACTGAAAAATTTGATCTGTGATACATTTATTATTTTTGTAAATTTTGTCTGCTACAAAATGCGATGTTTTATTGATTTTAAATATGCCGCTAATAAGTATTTATATGCAGAGAGATTAATCACATCGATCATTTGTTTTGGTCTTTATGTTGGACATCAATTAAAATTAAATAAATCCCCTTCGTCGATACTTATTTTATAAACAATTAATTTTTTTTACTAAGATACAGCTAAAATAATGGATTGAGCATTAGTCATTGATTTAGCTCAGGGAAAAAAAAATCAAGTTTGCCAACACAGAAAAATTATATTTGGTTTAAAGATATACTCAAAATGAAAAACATTATTTTTCTTTATTTATTAGCTTATTATTAGTTTGAACGAAGTAATTTATTTTCAAAGTATTATCAGTAACAGTAACTGCGTAGTTAAAATATATAATTAATTCCATAGAATTTAACTCCTCTTTTACTTAAAATTAAATCTATAAAAATTTGTTCGATATTTTTATAAAAAAATAAGATTCGATAATTTCCCATTATTTTTATCGCAAAAACTAGATGCTCGAGGGAACTACAGGTTTATGCTCAAGATATGAAAAAATTATTAATATGTAATGCGAAAAAATTTCAAATCAAGAGAATTCTCATATTTTAATAAATTACAAGGGCAATGATATTCAAACAATCCTCGTTACACAGTCACCATTCCTCTAAGCTTGACGAAAAGAAATGCCGAAGGCAAAGGCAACTTGAAATTTCGTCCTTTGTTAATCGTTGTCTTTTAGTTTGATTTATCTCATTGAAAAAAATTGAGGGGAAAAAAATTCTTTTTTTCACATGCTGCCTTTAGAAAAAACTCTATTGGTTGAAAATTAAAAATTTCTCTCTCTTTCTCCGATTTCGTAGAGACAAATAAAAAACTTCGTTGGATGAAAAACAATCCTTAAATTGCAGCATAATATTTGCAATTTTGCTCAAGTATAATCCCCCCCCTTTTTTTAATAATCGTTTTTATTATCATGTTGCAGCTCTAATATTAGTTTCAGTTTGCATTGCACGGACATGCGCACAGCATTAAAATAGCTATTTTCCGCTATTGCAGTTAACCCGAGTCGGTTTTTTCTCCTTTGACAGATTGTCATATGTAAACAGTATTTCTTTCCCATAAGTTAAATAAGTAATCATGGTTAATTCAATTATATACATGTGTTTACTGTGCTTAAGCATTTCTACCATGTCTAATGGTATCGAACCGCTAATTACCGGAGCGTTGGGGGTATTAGGACTCTCCATCGGACTTGCTGGTTATAACTATATTAATTGCAGACATTATGAATGTTGTGATAATCGGTGGGTTGATTTTAAATCAACGGGTAAGTAATTAAAAAGAAAATGTATGTTAATTGCAGTAGACTTTGAATTTTTTAAATTTGAGTTGTAGAAATGATTCTTGACACATGAAAACAAGGTTTAAAATTGATTTTACTGTTATCAGCAAAAAATTAGAAATGTTGCTGAAGTTAACACATAGCATTTTATACAAATTTTTATAAAATGATCTTATAGTTTTTTTTTTTATACAATACCTTGCTGTTGTTTTATTATTTTAATACAAATTCATGTTATTTTTCCAAATTTTACAATAATTTTTTTAAGTTTTCAGGTATGTTTTATTTAAAAAGAAGTAAAAGTCCGTATATCAAACTTATGCCGAAAATTTTTAATCTGAATTCATCTTTACAAAATTTATGTCCGTTTGAAAATAACTCAATTCTCAAGAATTTTTTTTTTTACATGAAAAAAAATCTTAAGTAATCATATAAAATAAATCATATAATTGTTTTGAAATATCATATTTCTTACTATATTTTGCGTTTCATCAAAATTCCAAATTAAAAAATACATCCTTATCGGAAATAGTTACAGGATTTGGAAAATTTTTTGTTGATTAATTTTGTATGGGGAAGCTTAGATCTCCAGTAGAAGTGCTACAGAAGTACAGAGTGAAGTGGATGGGGGGGGGGGATAAGGAAATAAGTAGTACTTTTGTATGTTTAAATTTGTAATTCATCAGACTGCGAAATTGATCATTGATGTCTGTTAAAAATGGAAGAAAAGTTGTGGATATTTATCAAAAAGCATGAGAAACTTTTTGTGATTTGAGGATCTGATTTCCCCTTCCCTCCAAATTAAACTAAATAAATTTTTAAAAAAATTATTTAGTTTCATGATTTATTAAAATACTATGATATTTAGAATTGTACAACTTTTGAAAGTACCGCAACTTTTTTTCAAAGTTTTTCAGGGGAAAAAATATTTTTAATTATGGTTATAAAAATGTAATTATCCTTAAAATAATTTATCACTATTTAAAACAAAATTGCAACTGATTTTATGTAAAAAAGAGTTTATTAGAAATTTTGAAACCTTTTAACAATAGTTTGTCATTTTGAGAGGGGAACTTGAATATGTAATTCTAAACACTACTTTGCAAAAGGGTACAATAATTTTTAAAAAAAAAATCAGCAAAAAGGTAGAAGTTGTATGTTTATCTGATGAAAGTTTTTTACAATTTCTGAAAAATATTTGCTTGTGGGAAAATTTTATTTTAAAAGTGTAAAAAATGAATGAAGTAAAGTAGGTAACAGTTAAATGAGAAAAATGTAACAATTGCTTTTCTCTGTTTTATCAAAAAATAATCCCCCCCCTCTTTTGTTCGATATTATTGAACAGACAAAAACTTTGAAAATAAACATATTGAATGGTAGCAATATTAATTTTGGTGGGCATGCTTGATGTAAATTATCATTACTTGTTGTTCTACCTAATTTGAATTTCAAGAACATATGCTTTAATTCATTTCGTAAAAAATGAGGCTTTTAATTAATTTGCTCTTGGGCTTGTTTTGAATGAAAAATTTCTTTTTTGGTAGTATATTCTTATTGAAGTGTATAATTAAAGAGAAATTATCAAAATGTATAGGTTCTCAAAACATTGCAGAAAATTCCTAATGAACGCTGGAAAATGCATATACACTGCTGGCCACCGTAAATGCAACACCAAGAAAGACGAGATAGCACAACAAAATTATTTTGTAGATAACATGTTGACCAAGTATCAAATGATTAAATTTATAGACTTCTGTGAAGTGTGGTTCCTGCTAGAATCGGCAGCCAGAGTAGCCGCCATTGTTGGAGATCACCGCGGTCACACGCCTCGGCATTGATTCAAAGAGATTTTGGATGTGTTCTTGAGGTACAGCAGACCAAGCAGCTTCCACACGTTGCCAAAGTTGATCTGGTGTGGCAGCTGGGGGTGTAATCTGGGTCAATCGTTGAGCAACCATGGACTACATGTTTTCTACCGGCGAAAGATCCGAAGAGCGAGCCAGCCAGCCAGGGAAGCAATTCAAACTGGTGATTGACGAAGAACCTTTGGACAATGCCTGCCATGTGTGGTCCCGCATTATCCTGTTGAAATATGGCTGTGGCCAAGCCCTGAAGGTACGGAAGGACAACTGGCTCCGACACCTCGGAGATGTAGTGCTGGCTGTTTAAAGTACCGGCAATGCATACTAGAGGAGTGTGAGAGTGATATTCAATACTGCCCCATACCATAATACCAGTGTGGCGGTGCATAACCAGCTGTTCAACTTCCTCTTTCCACAGTGTTTCTATACTCGAATCCAACCATCGTGGTGTTGCAGACAGATGTGTGACTCGTCAGTAAGGACAACTTCATTCCATTCTGTCGCCCACATCCTTCTTTCATTGCACCATTGGCGGCGGAGACGTCTGTGGTTTTGCGTCAAGGGTAGACCAAGCAATGGACGTCTTGCGGACAGACCACTCTGCTGTAAACGGTGTCGAATGGTATGCACAGACACTGAATGATGCGTTACAGGATCAATATGCTGTGCTATGGTTCGTGATGTGACCGAGCGATCCGTCTCTGCCATGCGCACAATTTGCCTGTCCACACGTGAAGTGGTGCACTGAGGTGGATGCGATTGACCCCGTTGGTCCGTTGTTCCCTCCTGCATCCAAAGGTCATATCCGCATTACAGTTTGGTTTCATCCAACACAACTACCGATTTCCCTGAAAGATAATCCACAATCTTGGTAGACTATCCTTCCTCTGTCGAACTCGGATACTTGATCAAAAGTGGATCGCTGTTTTCTACGAGACATAACTGATCGTTTTTTGAAAAACCACAAGAAAAACACAATTGCCGAACTTGAAATCGTCGAAATCTCCAAGTCTTTATTAGCGCTTTGAGGTGGCGTCACAGGTGTGCGTGATGTGTGTCTGCGCTGAAATTCTAATCATTTGCATATCTCACCTCCGCTAATGCATGTTGTAAATTTCATGCTATTTGCCTGCTTCCTTCAGGGTGTTGCATTTACGGTGGCCAGCAGTGTATATTTGAAAGACCGTGAATTATTATTTAAGTAATTTTGATAAAAATAATTTTGGATTTGATTACAATAAATATAATAAATAATTTATAAATACTTCTAATGTTTTATTCATTAAGATAATACTATCATCTGGTCTTAAAATACTTGATTATATGATCCTTTTTCAGTACATGTCTGAATTTGAAATTTTTTTATCAATTTCCTTCTTTAAGGTTGAAACAAATGAATTTTTATTAATCAAAACTAAATGGAAAAAATATAATAATTTTTATTTTTAGAACTTTAGTCTGACCTATTTATAACTCAGTGTTACAGGACATGGGAACTTAACTTCAGATTAAGTGAGCTGTAAGTTATAGTACTAATACTAGCTTTTACCCGCGGCTCCGCTCGCATTGATGTCTTTAAATAACTGTCGAAGTCGTAATCATTATCATTAGAAAGTAAATAATATAATATGGTAATTTTTTTATTGCTTGACTAGAACCAATAAAATTTAAAAATTCTAAAATTGAGGTTAGTTTAAAAAAATTGAAAAGGTAATTTATTATAATAATTAACAAATATTGAATAACTTAAATTATTAATATTTTTAAAAATCGAAAGTATCTACGTTTAATATATAATTCCTCTTTAAAAGAACTCAAAACAGAATATTATTCTAAGATGCTACTGTATACCAAATTACATGTTCTTCCGTCAGTTGCAAATACGTGAAGATTTGGGCATTGGACACACCGATCAGGCTACATATAGTTGGCCATGGGAAAAACATTGCTTTTTTAAATGCACCTCTGCTACCTGAAATGTTAGTTTGTTAATAGCAACAGTAAAACTGAAAATTGAACTTGTTTGAATTGAAACGGTAGGTCAGTGGGGATACTTGGAATTCGAGGTATGATAACACTATCCCTTTTCATGACATATGTTCAAATATTGGCACCAAGTATATTCTGTATCAGTTTTGTGACTTATGTTCCTTTACATAGTCGAGGAGCATCGAGATTTTGCATAACTGGTACATTTAGGATAAATTCTGTTACTTGATTGTTACAATACTATAAAATCGTACTTTAATTCTCAAATAATTTCATTATTGAAGCTATTTCCGTCAACACGTCTAGGGCTAATCATTCCAAAATCATGTAACTTCTTCCTAACCATTCTGAAAACCTTTGAGTTTCATTGTAGATGTGTTGATTGAAAGGCATATTTGGTTGTTTTTCATCGCAAAATATCTTCCGCCATGTAGTCTTTGTACTTATTCCGAAAGTTTGAGGATTAGAAAGACCGAAGATGAAATAAGTATTGCGTAAAGTTCCCTAATTTTCCCCTTTTTCGGCCGGTAACATTGTATGGATGCCTCCATAGTATATCTTCAAAGTTGTACCTCCATGTAAAATATCTGGTTCAGTATAAGTGAAACATTTTGTGCAAAATATGAATATTGTATAATTAGGTTAAAAAAAATTCAAAGTAATAAATACTTTCAAAACTACTAAAGTAATCAAAACTTTTTATGAAACTGTCAATTAATGTTACCATAGAATTTTCAATATCACGCGCGCGCAATTTGCTAAAACTTTATTCCGTTTCCCTCTTTAAAAAGTGGAAGAAAATTTGCATTAAAATATCTGGGATTGTCAGAATACAGAACTTTTTAGCCAACTTGGCGATATTTCTCAAAGTTTGAGTTTGACATTTAACAAACGTAACGTAATAAACGTTAGACGTTTAATAAAAAACCATTTAAAAAATTGCTTTTTGTAAAGATGCTAAATTACACTATGTTTCAGTTATTTGTTATAAATGTGAGAAATTTTTTATTAAAATCCCATTGTTAACAAATGCATAATTTTGTGCCAACTTGGCGGGGAGTAAGCAGCGTCAACGTTTTACCCGCATAGTTCCCGTTCCTGTAGGAATATTGAGATAAAATATATCTTATGTTACTTTCTGATAATGTAGCTTTCCATTGGTGAAAGAATTTTTAAAATCGGACCAGAAGTTCCCGAGATTAGCCGGAACAGACAGACAAAAATTTTAAAAATTGATTTTTTGATATAAGTACCGTATATACCTTTAAATGCATTTAGTAAAAAGCTGCTAATTTGAAATTACAAACAGACACTTCAATTTTATTTATTTGTATAGGTAAATTAAGTAATTATAAATTTTCAGTTTGTTATGAAAGAAAAATAAAATATCTTTGCTTTGGCGTTTAAATTATTTAAAGAAGATTTATTTAATTTTTTTAGTTACCAATTGTTTAATAATTATTGGCTTTTATAGATATATTTTTTCATCTTAGTCTCATACATGATGAATCTTTTTTGAGATTATTCAAAATAATTGGAAGTAGCACATTTGCTTCAAAGGGTAGAATGTGATTGGAGTCTGGTATATCTTCTTCATCATCGGAGACCTCTTCACTTAGACCATCTTTAATAATACTTCCTCCAATTTTACCAGTGGTGTAACATGCAGCCCCGCAATCCCTGCATCATGGGGGGGGGCAGGATTCTAAGGGGCCCAAAGTCTTACTTTGCAGGGAGGCTAATATTCTTCTTTACGCCACTGCATTCTACCCACTGGTGTAGCTATTTCTAAGTGGGCCCAGTATCAAAATTTCTTGGGGATGGGGCCGTTTTTGAAGCCTCTTACTAGTTTAGGATATTTTGCTTACACATGTTGAAGCCCCATGGGGCCCATACCATTGATATGGTGGTAGCTACACTTCTGATTCTACCCTTTTTTTTTGCCATTCCTTTGTCCTTCCCCAAAAATAGTTTTTGCATTTTTCAACAGATGGCATAAACTCTTTATTTCATCCTGGATATTAAGGAGAAAAATTGCACAAGAATTCTTACCTGTTACCTAAATGATTTACTAGAAAATAAAACTCAATGAAATAACCTTTATTTTTTTTTTTCATTCTATTTCTAGAAATGCAATAATTATTGTTTTAAAAAAAAACACAAAACCATTGTAATTTTTTTATCAACTAATTGACAAAATTTATCTTCATTTTTCAACTACATGTTGGTTGACTCAAGCAGGTTTTGTTCCTAGTTTTTCCTCAGTTATAGAAGTCTTTTGTGTATGTTACAATCTTTTAATATTTTTAATTATTACTTAGATCACTTGTAACAAAAAATTTTTATTCTTAAAAAATTTGACTAATGCAAAATGGTTAAATGTACAACTGATCTTGAGATCGTGAAAAGAAACTTTTCAAAAAATAATAATCATGCTAGAAATGTTGATTCATATACGAAAAATAAAAAAAGGTTGATATTTTTATGACTGGAAGGAAACAGACTTCCTAACAAAATATTAATCTGAATTTCATTAAATGAAAAATAAGAATTATGGAATCACAATGTAATTATAGAAGTGACTTTTTATCAGGGGACCCCCTAGTTAAAATCTCATGTTAAGCAAACTCATGGGTAGTTACATCTATTGCACCATGTCAACTTTCAGAATAACTCGCCAAATTGGCAACCCAAATTTTGCATGTGTTATAGGTACTGAATTGGCAACCATGTAATTTGTTTCATATTTTTTTGCTTGATGCCATTCTAAGCCTAATCATTTGTTGATATGGTAAGCTCAAATAGTAAAATGCAAATCTGGGATCTAACAATTTCTTAAATAATAAAATGTTACTTACATATTATCACAACCTATTAGTGACATTATATGAAATGAAGCACATTATTGCCAATTCAGTGCATATGACACATGCGAAATGGGAATTGCCAACTTGGCAAGTTATCTTGAACATTTGCGATTGTTGGGATAATACGCAAATACCACTAAGATATAAAATTAATTATAATAATAAAATAAATATAATGAGAAAAATAAATTTAATTTTTAAAATTGTTTATTTTTTCCTTGTATTATTATGTATAATTTTCTTTTCACATTGTATTTTTCCACTGCATGCTCCATATTCCTGTCAACGTATTCCATTTTTAGAATTCATGAAGTTTTATTTTATGATGCTAATATGGTTGCACTATAATATGTTAGTGTGCTAATGTCCCCCTATTGATGGGATCCAACTATTTTTCATATCATGAATTTATTATTGATCTCTTTGAATTTTACAAATCTAAATATGACAATGCCAAGAATAAAAGTTTTTAACAGATTTTTGCAAATTGTGATGTTATGCTAGTGGTGGATATTATATGATCAAATCAAGCATAAATAATTTAATGAAATAAACTTTTAATATTGTTTTATGTGTAACTGTTTTAAAGGTTTATTTCAATAGATTATATAAAAGACTTACATTAGTAAGTTTTTTTTATATAATCTATTGAAATAAACATGTATTCATTAGAATACTTAATAAAGAGCTATTATGTTTTTATTCAGTTATCAAAATATTTTACTTTGGGTACTTGCATATTAGTGTCACCGAAGCTAAAATTGATTCACAAGAATCACTTTCCTTCAAATAAAGCACATAAGAACCTTTATTTATTTGATATCATGGTGTGGTTCGCATGGTGCAAATTCGGTTGCAGTGATGCTAATATGTAAGCACTTTACTTTCTATGGTCATTCTTTTGTAATCTAATATTTATGTATAATGAATGGAAAAAAAAATAGTTATTTTATCTTGCTTTTCATTTAGAACTTGAAGAAGAATTCCGAAAGAATTTATTTGGACAGCATTTGGCAAAACGTGTGATCCCCAAGGATGTGAACACTCATGTTCTAAAAATTAAGCCAAAGAAGGCTTTAGTCATGTCTTTTCATGGATGGACTGGTTGTGGTAAAAACCATGTAAGCCGTATGCTTGCAAATCATATGTTTGCAAAAGGCTCAGATAGTGAATACCACCACCTTTATATAGGATCTCGAGATTTTCCTCATAAGCAAGAAGTCAACAAATATAGGGTAAAATAAATTATTGTATACATTTTGCTAGTTTGTCTGTCAGTATTTAAATACAAATCTAAAGATTTACTCGGATATTAAACTTCTTGCATGGATATTTAAGATATATATATTTTATTTGTATCAGATATACAGAGATATTTTTTATTAAGTTGACCTGAAAAAAGAAATTAAATAGTATTATTCACTTTAAACTTGTATGCTTACCTTATTTCCATCTGTTATTTAATAAACTAGCTGGTATACCCATTCTTCGCATAGGTGAATTGAAAAATTAAACAATACATATTGAAGGATAAAGAAGTTTTTAATGAGTTAATTTTACGGAACTGCAAATTAAAAAAAAAAGCTTTTTGCATACTTTAGCTGTACAAACAGAAAAACCCCCCCATATTTCTTAAAATTAAAGTCTGAAGGTCTAATAGCTGATAAAAAGGATTTTTTTTCATTTATAACACTCCGTAACTCTCTTCTGGGTTGATTTTTTAAAACACCTTCCTTCGCTAATCTTTGCTCAGCAAAAGTAACACATAGTTACAAATTTTGTGTAATGAATGTTTGAAATAGTGTAAATAATTTATATCTGGATGTGTAATACGTTAACATTATTTTCTGTTGTATTTATTTTATGTTAAAATTGTAATATTCGGAATCAATGCTGTTCTTTACATTATAATGGCGATTTAATGGAAACTTAGCAAAATGCTGATGATAGAGCCAAGTTGGCATTATTTTTGGTGACCACATTGACAACTTGGCGATTAATTGAACGGTGCAGAAGTTGCTTTGCTGTAGCACCCCCTGGTGGGGAGCTGCAACATAGAGGATAGTACAAAAACCTTCTCCACAAAAAATACATATACATGCCAATTTTCATAGTGATCAGGTTAACTGTGTTGGAGTGGAGCAATTTCATATGTACAAACATGCATTTTTATATATATATATATATATATATAGAGGAAAGAAACATTTGTTATGAACATAAAACTTGCACTCTGATAAGTTAGGGAATAATATACATATTTGTTGAATAGATGAATGAATTTATAGTATCCTAAATTTTAAGAGTAAATAATTAAGAATAATTAACAGGCTGATCAAATTCTAATACACAATCAATTGATCAATTCTCTACACACAGTTCTATGTGAAACATTGTTTAGGTAGGCATTGTCTGTTGTAGGAGTTGCAATCTGAAATATATGAGCTAAATTTGTCCCACCAAAAAATTTAAAAACCACACAAGAGCCATAATTTTATTTTTATGGATGAAAAAAATTAATGTAATAATACATGAGCAATTATATCTTTATTGAATAAAGAAAAAAAAATTACAATTAATAGCTCATATTGATTTCAGTAAGTTGATCAGTGAATTTACATTTTCTTAGAAACCTTTTATATTTTTGATTTCTTACTAGTTTTTAATATATGGCATGGTAAGATTGGTGTAAAAAATTTGACTTCCAATTTGCTTTTAACAAATTATGTACTTTAAAGGGCTTTTTTTTTGCTTAAATACTATGTTAAGTGTTGTATATTATGAAGATATTCAAAACAAATGCAACTTTTGAAGTCTATTCTATAAGCATTGAAAAACATTTCGTCTTTTTTAAAAAAGCTTTCACTGTGGTCTGCACAGTAAAATTAGATTTTTTGTATTACTTGAATTTTAATACTAATATCTATACAAATATGGAGTTCTGATGTTGGGTCTAATAATTGTATCTGAAATAGTCATCCCATTGTTTAACAATGAAAATTTGATCAATATTTTCAAAAAATTTCTAAATGAAACAACCACAATGTTAAAGACAAATAAATCAATGTATTCACTTAAAGTTTTTCTTCAGTATCAAATATTAATATTCAAAATGTTTCATGTGGCTTATAAAAATTGTAGTTTGTCTAAAGATAGCCTTTATGTTCTTCCTTTGACTAATTTTAAATTATTAACTGCTAAGTTTCTAGTTTAAAGGTGGAGAATTTTTAGTGAGGAATTTTGTTTAAAATGTAAACAAAATTAATAACTATCATTGTTAATCAATGAATAATTTTTAAAAAAATATTCATGAATGAATTTATTATTTTTATGTACTGTTGTTTTTCTTATTCCATATTTTCTTTGTTGAATTATTCAAAAATAGTTAAATTTTTTAAAATAGAAATCTTAAGTATATTTTTTTATTTATTTAATAGTTTCTTTATCTTACACAAATTTATTTTTAGTCTATATAAGCAAATTTTGTATTTATTATAGATTTAATCATTGTAATTGAGCAATAGCACAAAATAAAATACCAAAAAGGAAAAGAAAAAACCTTAAATGTCTACAGCAGGGCTGGCCAACCCGTGACACACATGCCTCAGTGTGGCACATCAGAGTTCTAACCGTGGCATGCGAAGACTTACTGAAAAATTAAACTTTTTTAAAAGATAATAATAAATAATAATTTTGTTTGCAATTTTATTTAAATGTAGTTGTCACAGACAAAAAAACCCCCTCAAAACTTAGATCAACATATGTTTGTGGATCAGTGTTTTCTATTTTGAACATAAAATCAAAATATCACTCAAAATTAGCTGATATACACCTATAACAACCTAATTTTATCAGCATTTTCAAAGACTAGTCTTTTTTTATGTGACTTCTTAAAAAAATTACTAATTCAAAAGCCTATTAAGTACTGACTGTTTTATAATTATTTAGAGTTAAAATGCTTCGAGAGTTATTCATTTTTATGTTACTTCTAACTTAACTGATTAAACCTGTAAAATAATTAGTAATAAGTAAAAAGTTTGTAGTTTTGTCTTATTTATTATATTACTTTAAAATTTTCACTACTTAGCCATTCACTAAAAAAAATAAGCTCATTGCGAACAAATCCCATAGTAAGCTTATAAGTAAAATTGTTTTACTTTTTCATCCTATTTCTTTTATTTGTTGGAAAAGTTGAAAGTGGCATACATAATTTTTTTTATCAGGTAGTGACACTCTTCCCCAAAAGGTTGGCCTCCCCTGGTCTACAGAATAGATTTGAAGAGAATAAAAAAAATGTGTAACAGTTCCCATAACTTTGACTGAACTGCTAGCGCCACCTGCGGCGCCGCGTGAACTTTATAACTTTGTTAGTTAGTACTATGTAGTTCGTAGCCAATACAACATGTAGTAGTTCTTCCTCTTTTTCATGTGTGCTCGTCTGTCAATTAAGTGTTAAGTGTATTTTGTGTACTTTCCTGTGATGTCTTCTCAGCTGTGTGAACCCTAAAAATAAAGGTTTTCTAATAAACCTAAACGAGATGTGACATTATTATTGCAAAACCACCCCATGCATAATCATTTAGCGATGGGGAAACGTCACAAATCTGGCGCCCAGTGAGGCCCAGCTGAGCAAAAGGATATCATATTTGGATAAGTACTATTTTCACTTTTGATTTCTAAGATCACCTTGATCCTATTGAATCAAATTCATATAAAAAAAAAAAAAAAAAATTAACGATTCCTTGAATCGTTATTGTCTTAAAGACAATATTGTTTTGAAACCATTCATATATGATTCATCTCGAATCAAAAGTAGATTTGTTAAAAGTAAACAATTCTGTATCTTCTAAATAGAATTTTACTTCAATGATTCATCTCGAATCGAAAGTTGTCTTTATTTTGAATGTTAAAGAGTTCTACATAGAATTGTGCTTCAATGATTCATCTCGAATCGAAAGTAATTAACATTTTCAAAGTAAATGTTCTTTATTTGTTAACATAATTGTAATTTTAACGATTCATCTCGAATCAAAAGGAAATTTCATCTTGAAGTTTAATTATTCTTAAATTTTAAACTGTCAAGGTGACAAAATATATTTGTTTTGAAAAATTGTTCTTTTATTTTAATTAGAACTATACTTAAATAATAGAAAAACTTTTCTTATCTACATATATTCACATATTTGTATGTTTTATGTGTCGCAAGCAGTCCATTGCTTAATTATTATTTCTAAAAGAAATTACTTTGAAACATTATATTTGAATGCATTTTCATATCTGAATTTACCTAAAGCGTACGTCATTATTGCATAATTGTGTTTAAACAAAATTATTGAAAAGTTTTATTAATTGCTTGTGTATAAGTATACCTAAGCAGATTAGTGCTCAGAGGTCTGGTTTTCCATTGTGAAAACATTTTATTAATATTTTGTGAAATATTATTCCGTTATCACAAAAGAGCTCTTAATAATCTTTTCTAACTAAAACGAATTTCAACTGAATACTCTAAATTGGAATTCTTAAAATTCATTTTGTCAAGAATAATTCTTTTGCAAGTGTAATCGTATTTCTTATGTTATTTTATTTGCATGCATATGTAATCTCATTTAAACTGAAACATTTCGTAAGCTTTTTTCGTTTTGCTCGAGTAAGCTAATTTTATTCTCCGCGCACTAATTTATGATCACTCAATTGCGCTGAATTAGTCATAACATCCGCTGTGCTGATACTAAGAAAAGGAGATTGAAAACCATCTTTTTGTTACTTTTATTATGGTTTGATGAGTAATGTATTTTTTCCCCAGCTGGAATATAAATCCGACCGAAAAGTGTTTTCATTATATATTCTTTTTTTTTCTCTGAGATATACTGTGAAATGTTGTAATCATTTGAGAATTATCTGGTTCTTATAAATTCAATATATTTCTTCAGGGAAACCTGTGTGTACAAGTTTATTATGCATTTTATGTTCTAACTTGATTTTATAACTCTTATTTTCTTTTGATATTTTCTTAAATGAAAGTTTTCAGTGTTTTGATTTCAGCTTCAGTGTGTTAGGAAAATACTATTTTTTTTTCTCAAAAAGAAAACCATTTCATTAACTTTTTTTTTCCGAACTGAACTTTATCACAGAAAGTATGGCATTTCTCACGAAAGGAAAAAAAGAGGATTTGAGAAAGTTGGCTTGGGAAATGGGACTCTCTGTGGGTGAAGATTTACGAATTTTAGACATAAAACATTTGATTGTAAATTCTGAAAAATACGAAGAAGCTTCTATAAAAAATTTATTTACGAATATAATTGAGGAACGGCTCGAAAAAATTAAAAACGACGAACAAGCAGCAGAACAAGAAAGAAAGAAAGCCGAACAGGCGGAAGAAGAAGAAAGAAAGAAAGCCGAACAGGCAGCTGACTTGGAAAGAAGAATGGCTGAAATGGATTTTGAGTTGCAGAAATTGAAACTGCAACTTGAAGCCAAAATGAGTGGAGTTCCGCAAAGTAATGACACTGATATCTCGGAGCAGCCTAAATTAGAATTGAAGAATCTGATTCCCAGATTTAACTCGAAAGAAGACGACATGGCTATATTTCTCAAACTATTTGAGAGACAATTAAAATTTTTAAAAGTACCTGATAACCAATGGGTTGCATATTTAATTGGAGCCTTGCCAAGTGACTTAGCCACACTCATCGCTAGGGAATCCGAAGAAGAAGCGCAAGACTATACGCATGTCAAAGAAATGCTTTTGAAGAGATTCAAACTCTCTGCGGAAAAATTTAGACAACTTTTCCGGCAACACAAGAAAGTTCAAGAGAACACATGGAGAGATTACTTTTTTGAAATAAAAAGTTATTTCGAAGGATGGTTGAACGAATTGAAAATTGTCAACTTTCAACAGTTAAAAGACCTAATCATATCTGACCAAATTAAAAGACATGTACCTCCCGAAACAAGAGAACACTTCATGCATGAATGGTCAGAATGGGTGTCACCTTCAGACTTAGCTGACAGATTGGATGCTTATTTCCTCATTCGAAATACTACTTCAGTAAAAAAGACTGTCAACTCAAAAGAAAATTCTTCTAAACCTTACGCTCCAAAAAGAAATTCATATGATAGTAGATTTGATAAAACCAACCAAGCCGGTCCTACTTCATCTTTCAATAGAGGTGATAAACTGAAAACTGATGACAGATCAGATAGGCCATCTGTATCTTGTTATGGTTGTGGTAAGCCAGGGGTTACAAAACCCAGATGTCCAAATTGCAAACCAGCAGTGAATAAGGACTCAGCAACTTTTAGCAACATCAGTTTGCATTCATGCTCTTTAACTCCAAATCAAAGTGCGGTGCTGAAGTTAGCTGTAAATGGCATATGGGGCACTGCATGCGCCGATAGTGGAGCCAGTCATTCAATTGCTGGCGAAACCTTGTATCTCCTTTTACAAAAAGAAGGAGCCAATTTCCAAAAGACTCAAATCACTATGTCCCTCGCTGACGGCCATAAGTCCGAGGTGGAAGTCTACACAACCAGTGTAGTTATCAGACTTGAAGAACGTGTAATCCGTACACAATTAATAATTTTGCCTTATGCTAAAGGAAACAGAACACTTTTGGGAATGGACTTTTTACAGAAAGCTGGCATTGTTTTAAACCTGAAACATCGCAACTGGTTCTTTAGTGACTCACCCCATCGAACCTACGATTTTGTTAAAGAAGCAATTATTCAAGAAGTCCAAAGCAGACCTAACCTTGAGGAAAATACATGCTTACTGCGTGATGATGAAGGTAAATGTCTAACGCTTGACCAGAAAAATGAACTGGGAACATTGCTAAAAAAGTACGAAACTGTGTTTGAACCAGGGGGAGAGCCCACTCCTTTTATGGAACACCGTATCAACACCGGAAATAGCCCTCCTGTTTCGGTGCCTCCGTATAGATTACCTCCAGCAAAGAAAGGAGTTCTTAAGCAGGAACTTGATAAACTTTTGGAACAGAACATCATAGAAGAGTGTGAATCTCCGTATGCAGCCCCTGTAGTGCTCGTTCCAAAACCGAACGGGAAAATTCGGCTTTGTATCGATTATAGAGGCCTCAATGCTACGACAGTGGCCGACTCTTATCCGTTACCTAGAATGGATGACCTGCTTCACGAAGCGAAGCACACACCTTTTATGACAACTATAGATTTACAATCAGGTTACCACCAGGTGAATGTTTGTGTTTCTGACAGGGACAAAACAGCATTTGTTTGTCCATTTAGAACTTTTCGCTACCTTCGAATGCCTTTTGGTTTGAAAACGGCCCCAGCCACATTTCAGAGACTTATTGACAAATTTCGCAGTGGCCTAAGTGACATTCTTATACTTTCTTATCTTGATGACATCATAATCCTGTCCGAAACCTTCGAAAAACATCTTACTGACCTCAAAGCTGTATTTGAGAGACTTTTACTATTCAAACTACATGCAAATCGTAGTAAATGTAATTTTGCTTGTGATAGGGTAAAATACCTTGGACACTACATCACAAGTTCAGGCGTGGAAGTAGATCCTGAAAAAACTTCTGCTATCAGAAAGATGCTTCCTCCCAAGAATGTAAAGCAAGTGCAGTCATTCCTTCAAACCTGTTCGTGGTTCAGACGATTCATACCTAATTTTTCAGAAGTAGCCAGACCTCTCAGCAACCTTACAAAGAAGAATAGAATCTGGTCTTGGGGAGAAGAAGAAGAAAAGTCTTTTCAAACTTTGAAACAACTTCTAACAAGTCCTCCTGTTTTGAAACAAAGTGATGCCACGAAACCCTACATTCTTCGCACTGATGCTAGTAATCATGCCATAGGAGCTGTCCTCTTGCAAGGTAAAGGCGAAGAAGAGCATCCTATAGAGTATGCAAGTCGGTTGTTAACTGCTGCTGAGAAAAATTACTCAACCACCGAACGAGAAGCTCTCGCCGTGGTTTGGGCACTTAACAAATTTCGAGGTTACATTGAGGGCCAAGAAATTACCGTTGCATCCGATCACCAACCCCTAAAATGGCTTCTCACCTTAAAATCGCCTTCAGGTAGACTAGCAAGGTGGGCTCTGCAACTCCAATCATACAACCTGAAAAGGGAATACATTCCAGGAAAAGCAAATGTCATAGCTGACTTATTATCCCGTCCCGTATGTGGACACAAGGAAGAGTTCTGTGAAGTGTGTAGCGTGACTATCGACATGCCTAGTCGTAGCACTGCAGACATACGAGCGGAACAACTGAAAGATGGAGATATTAAGAAAATAATTGAATCCTTTGAAACCCTTGTGAAAGATGAAAACTACGCCAATTGGACGAGACGTGGATACATAATGAATCAAGGACTTTTATATCGGTACTCTCCTGACTCCGAATCAGAAGAAGCCCAGCTAGTGATCCCCTCTCATGAGTGGAAAAATATTCTTCAAGAATACCACGACTCCCCAACTGCTGGACACTATGGAGTTGATGGTACGTACCATCGAATCTCTCAGAGATATTATTTCACTGGAATGAGAAAATACATTCAGGAATATATCAAAAATTGCAATGAGTGCAACAGGTTCAAGCCATCAAATCAGAAACCATCTGGTTTGTTACAGACTCCAGTGTACGGTCAACGTTTTGAAACTATCGCCATAGACTTGTTTGGTCCATTACCAGAAACCTCTGACGGTAAAAAGTGGATTCTAATTGTTGAGGATTACGCAACAAAGTGGGTCGAGCTCTTTGCACTGCCCAATGCTACAGCAAAAGAATGTGCTGTCACTCTTCTAGAAGAAGTCTTCTTGCGATATGGCCTACCCAGGCGTATTCTCAGCGACAACGGAGCACAGTTTGTCAGTGCAGTCATGCAGCAAGTGTGTTATCTGCTGGATATAAATCAAGTGTTCACTCCAGTTTACCATCCACAAGCCAATCCAGTGGAAAGGAAAAATAGAGATTTAAAGCCTCGACTTGCAATCTTAGTTGGAGATGATCACACACAATGGGCCGATAAACTCCCATCTATTCGCTTTGCAATGAATACCCATAAAAGCGAAACCACCAATCAAACTGCAGCTTTTCTTCAGTTCGGTCGAGAACTTCGGACCACTGATGACATAAACCATGACATCAGAAGTGTGATCCAGAATGATAACTTTGTATCGGAGATTACTCCATATCTAAAAAGATTCGCCACCCTGACGAAACAAATAAAGGAACGTGTGGAATCGAAACAAGATTATCGTAAGAAATACGCAGACAAAAGTCGTATGCCAAGCCATAAATTCAACATAGGTGATAGTATTTGGGTTAACAAACATCCTTTGAGCAGTTCTGCCCGACAACGAACGTCAAAGTTTATGCCACGCAGAGATGGTCCCTATGTTATTCTGAGCCAACGATCTCCAACCACATTTGAAGTGGCAAATCCTGAAGATCCCGATGTTCCTATTGGAGTCTATCACACCTCAGCTTTACGTCCTCATCAAGATCCATCATCTAAGCCTCTAAAACCTCTTCGTAAAAGAGGCAGGCCAAGAAAGACAATTCCTGGACCTTCGCCGAGGCGGCGTCAGGGCCAGAGGGGGAGACTGTAACAGTTCCCATAACTTTGACTGAACTGCTAGCGCCACCTGCGGCGCCGCGTGAACTTTATAACTTTGTTAGTTAGTACTATGTAGTTCGTAGCCAATACAACATGTAGTAGTTCTTCCTCTTTTTCATGTGTGCTCGTCTGTCAATTAAGTGTTAAGTGTATTTTGTGTACTTTCCTGTGATGTCTTCTCAGCTGTGTGAACCCTAAAAATAAAGGTTTTCTAATAAACCTAAACGAGATGTGACATTATTATTGCAAAACCACCCCATGCATAATCATTTAGCGATGGGGAAACGGCACAAATGTAGATAAAGGAATATGAGATGATCTTAAATAACACAGTAGAATCTCATTAATCTGATGTAATTTGAGACGAAATACAAAATGATGGATTTAAATAAAATTTTCACATATGAATGGGAACGTTCTTATAATTTTATTTCTCATAACTGTCTTATAGATTTCTAAGTTATTATGATTTTAATCTTTTAGGAAAGACTAAGAAAGGAAATTGAGGAAGCAACCAAAAAATGTGGGAGATCCTTATTTATTTTTGATGAAGTGGATAAAATTGCTCCTGGTGTACTGGATGCATTGAAACCATACGTTGATTATCATGAAAATATAAATGGGGTAGATTATCGGAGGAATATCTTTATATTTCTGAGGTAATTCAGGTGTTTTTCTTCATTTATAAAGTTCTAGAAATTAAAGAATTGACAAGGTTTGGAATGTTATGTTTATTTTTGTAGTGTAAAAAGTTAAAATTTTTAAAATTATATTCTGTTAATTACAGGAAGAGTACCGTATTTTCCTGTACATAATCCGCAGTGTCGTATTATTCGCAAAGGCATTTTTTTCGAGTAAAAAAAAAAACCGTTGTATAATCTGCACCGCTGTATAATCCGCGTGGCAGTTTTTACTATGAATAATCCAAAATATAAACTGCCGATAATGAATCTCGCAGAAAATAAAAAATACACAACATAATTAAAAATATAAATAAGAAATTGTACAGAAAACAAAATTTGTTATGAAAAACATCTATTCAAATATGCATGATATTATTCTTTACGATAATCTCAATTAAACAAAAAAAAGACCTCCTTTTACACCCACATACACTTTCAAAATAAAAATATTACCTTGAATGATAAAATTTATTAACAATAATTAAAAAAAGCCATCAAGCTTCTCTCATTCAAAATTCATTTGTTTATTTCTTTTCTCTAATTCTGGCTAGTGTGATTTTCCATGACGATTAGTTCTTTTGCGACAATCACATGTTTCAAAATTAGTCTTGTTTTTCCTCCACAAATGAATATTTGACTCGTCAACGTTGAATAATTTTGCAGCTTCCCGATTTCCGACTTCGGTTGCCTTCCCAATAGCTTTTAACTTCAAATCTTGCAGTGTAACTTACATGCTTTTGCTTCAACATTATTAAAATATTTTAGGGAGAAAACAGCTCTAGCAAAGACAAATTTTTTGGAAATGACGCTCGAGTTTAGTTACTGTAATATCCTTCTGAGTAACCGAATTCGTTCTAGAACGTAATTGGACAAGACTAATTATAGCTGAAATACGTCAGCCGAGTCGTGAAAGCGCCATCTATTATTTATTTTATAAAACATAAATGGCATTTCTTTCAAAACTTTATTGTTAACTTTTCTGATGGAGAATGTTTTTTCTCAGATAATCCGCAGCGGCGTATAATACGCACGACAAAATTTGAAACTTTAACACATAATCCGCGGATTATATACAGGAAAATACGGTAGTATTTTATAAGATTTTGAGCATATATTTATTTTTTCAATGTTGTTGATAAATTGTTATTTTTTTAAATAAATTTGTACAGTCATTGTTAAGAACATTAAAACTGTAACATTGTAACATGTTGTAACATTAAAACTGTTAGTTCCATCTGCATAAAAGTAGTTATGGATGAAAAAAATCTGATTGTAGGAACATTTGCAAAGTTAAGATGAAAAAAATTAAGAATCTGAGAAATCTTAAAAAAATTGTATTGATGTATGAATTAAAATCTTATTTATCTCAGTGATTAAACTTTTTTAAAAATCACTATGAACCTGTTTTATAAACCATTATGTAATATTTGATGGCCTGGCAGAAAAAATTTTCTGAGCAATTTACTGCATTTATTGTGTACTTTTTTTTTTATTAAAACATGTATTTAACTTATTCATAAACATGTTATAGTAAAATGGCTTTGAACATAACTAATGTGAGCTAGTTTTAAACAAGTTGGGAATTAATATTCACTTCAGGCTCAGTAGGTAGATATCCCCCTTTTCTGATTCTTTTAAATTCGATTTAAATAGGTTAATATTATTATTATGGCATTTATTCAACATGATTTAAATGTGATTTTCAAAAACTGTTGTGACAATTTTATAATTGATGTTTTTAAATTTTGTATGTTTATAAATTATTGTTCTTATAAAAGTATGTAAAACTTTAGTGGCTTTAGAATAAAGTACAAGTACTTTAAACTAAATTTTACTTTTATACAAAATATTTTCAAAAAAATTTGATTATTAATTTCTTTACATTTAAAAATAAAAAAATCAAGTTTCTATTTATCTTGAAAGCTCCATTTTAGTGTTAAATTCTTTTTGCATAAAAAAGATTTAAGAAGGAGGGGGGGGGGTAATACAAGTTAGGTAAAATAACTATCATTTCATTATGAGAGGTTTTTTTATTACTGTACTTTTTTATTTATCCAGACTGTATTTTTAAAATTGCCATACCAAAGTATATGAAGTTTAATTTTTCAGGTAACTGAATTGCTTACATATATCTGTCTATTTACATTCAAAGGTTGTTAAAATTGAAAGTAAATGATTTTTATGTTGACATATTTTAAGATATTTCCAAGAAAATGCTGTTGAAGTTTTAATTTTTTGAATGAAACATGTGATGTGTTTTCATGCTTGTTTTTCAGTGATGCTGGTGGTAATAATATAACTGCAGTTGCTCTGAAATTTTGGTCTGAAGGTATTGAAAGAGAATATATAACTTTGAAAGATGTAGAACCGATAATTTCAAGAGGTGCTTTTAATGAACCAGGTAAGCTTTTTTGTTATTTTTTTTGAAAAAAAATTTCTGTAAATAGATGTGTACTTGTTAAATGATTTAGTAGGTTATTTTATATATATTGATTTTTAGAAGAATATCATATGTGGGGGGGGGGGGATATAGTGTAAAGGACAAAGAAATTCTGATATATACGAGGGTTGGGGCAAAAGTCATGGCAACTATTTTTTTTCTTGAAGATACCTGTCCAATTGGAAAATGTGACTTATACAGATGAAAGGACAAGGTTTTAACTACATGTATGGATAATGAACAGCACTGAAATATCATAACACACTAATTTATTATGGCAGTATATAGGGCAATATGGCCTTCATGGTGCAAAAGAATGGCAACACAGTACACATAAAGTTGACATGATGATGCGTTTGTTGTGAGTTTCTCGATGCCACTTTCCCTCTTTAACTTCAGTAGCATCCACTGTCTGGCTTTATCCATGAGCCATCCAAGTCGGTCCGCACACTGAGCAGTTGTCCCGAATGTTGCTTATCACTGGTTGACACACGTCCTTGCTGAAACTTTCCTACCCACTGTACTACTGCATGGTATGTTAGGGCATTATTCCCAAGGCTTCCACAAATTCACCATGACATTCCATCTCATTTCTCCCTCTGAGAACGGTTATTTTGATGTAAGCACACTACTCAACACGGGTTACTTCCATCTCACACGACACTCCCTAACTGATTGATTTCACAGCCCTTGCTGAGCTACTACCAGTTATCACAGAGTCATCTGTTGTTCTGTATACCTATTATACCTGCAGAACTTCCACACGACTCATATACGTTTGTGATCCGTTCACATATCTACATGAAACAAAATAGTTACCATGACTTATGCCCCAACCCTCGTATATAACTTTGTTTATTACAGTATTGATTTTTTCTTTAAAAGTTATAATAATTTGTTATTGTTGAATTAGTTTTGAATATTGTTTAAAGGATTTTTTTTTTGTGTAACTTTTTGTAGCTTCTATATTTGTTATATCTTTAATTTGATGTTGATCATGAAATTTTTCTGTCTGCTATACTAATTTTTGATAGCCCATCAATGCTCCACAGCTATTACACTCATGATTTCTAGTTTTGTTTTGGCAAACAATGTTCCTATTTTTGTGAGAACCTTGTTTCCTTGGTTTGCTGTTGAAAAAAACTTTAAAACATTGTCTCCTGGTGTATAAAACTAATGGCATACTTAGCTATGTAAATTTGTAGACATGTAGAAAGAATATGGGAAACATCAAATTGATACAATAAAAAGCACAGAGTAGCAACATCACTCCACTGTACTGAGGGACATCTAAAGCAAGCTACGTCCTCATAGCGAAGGAACTATCTTTAATAGGTTATTTATATATTTTAATCTATCACTGTTGCAAGTGTATTTTGGGTGACAAAATTCTGTTTCAGTAATCAAATTGATGTTTTTTTATGCTAAAAATATATGTATGGTTACATAATATTTAAAATCTTTAATTTCTATCCCTGGCTTTTATCACTTCTACTATTTAAAAATAGCATTTGAATGATTACATTTTGTTACCAATTTAATAGAGTTGGACAAATTTGTTAGAATTGAAAACAAATATTTTCAAAATATGCTGTTTAAAAATGTTAGTGCACAAAAAAAATTGTTTTCTTTTTAAAGAAAGGAAAAGAGAGAGAGAGAGAGAGAGCTAGAGCTGCAAAATGAGTTACTGATGGTGAATCTTGTAATTTTGAATCATAATTAAATAATGAGAACATTAGATTTTGTATCTCACCAAACTATACAAATTCAATCTGATTTAAATTTTAGTAGTCTATCTGAATAATGTTCCAACAGAATTTTATTCCTGTAACTTACAGCCATTGGAACATTGCTCTATCTTGTATCATCTCATTTTCAATTGTGGGTTATAATTCACTTATTTTTTTTAAAAAAAATATTTGATATATTATTGGTAATTTTTTGGAAATTAGAACTATTTTTAAATTTTATTTTGCATTTCAAATGTAAAACTTATCTTATACTTTCATTTTTAACAGGTGGACTCTGGCATAGTGACCTAGTGAAAAAAGATTTAATTGATGTTTACGTACCATTCCTTCCTTTGGAAAAGAAGCATGTCAAAAACTGTATCATTGCAGAACTACGTTCAAGGAACATGAGAACCGATTCTGTCATTGTTGATCGAATTGCAAATCAACTCTTGTATGTACCTGAAGAGGCTGAGCTCTTCTCTGTATCCGGTTGCAAAAAAGTGAACCAAAAAGTGGATCTTTTTGCTACTGATGAGTTTTAAGAGTGTATTATATACTCTTAATATATTGATTATTTGTCTGTTGAAAGCATTTTTATCTTATATGAACTACTGAAGTGTGAAAAATATAACTAAAAAAAATATTAAAAAGGGGTACCAATTCTCTGATCAGAGTTTTAACTGTTGAATTTTTATGTTTATGCTTTGTTCTTATTTGGAAAATAAGATTAATTTTTGGGGGCATTATGTTTTTTTTTAAAGTTGTAAACTTTAAAAAAAAAAAACTCAATGTTTCATTCTATAATCCCTAATGTGTCCATTCCTCATTAGCTTGTGTTTTTGATAAATAACAAAATTATATATGTTTCTTGTGTATTATGAAGTGAAGTATCGCAGATAATTCATACTTGGAAGTTTTAATGTACAGTAATACCTCGACTTACGCTATTCCAGAGAATTATGCGATTTTCAAATCTCATCGATTCATTCTTTTTATCATCTCTGAAACTTAGACAGAATCATTGAACCTGATGAAATTGGTAACGTGATTGAAGAAGTTGTTGATCTTGCCAGGCAAATAAATTTTGATGTGGATAATGGTGACGTTCAAGAAGTGCCTGGATTCCCACAATCAGGAGCTGACAATGGATGAGCTCATAGCAATGCATGAGCAAGCGTAAGGCATTGAAGAACTTGAGTCTGTAGACCCAATTCAATCAGAAGATGGAATGACGTTTGAGAATTTGATATAAGGCCTCGATTTAATTGAAAAAGGGTTAAAAAATTTGGAAAATACATGTTCCAATGACAAACGTATTTCTTTAACAAAACAAGAAATAAAAAATGAACATGGAAAGCCACGTGATAGAAGTGAAACTTCTTTGGTGACGTTGGCCATAAATGCAGAAATAGATCTAATTATATTAAACTGCTGAGATAACTTTAATCAAATAAAATTCAAACTTCATTTATTGTATGAAAATATTTTTATTCAATTTTCTGCATCATCATTTTCCAAGAAAGACTCAATAGGTGTGTGGTAACTAAAGTAGGTTATAAAAATCCTCGATTGTAGTCAATCAAGAAAATGTGAGAAAACTGCATCAACCGTGGTTCCGTACATTGTTTTTCCTTCTCTAGCATCAGTACTCATTGTCAAATTCAGTGTCCGTTTCAAGAATTCAATGAGTGGCTTTGCTTCTTCTGAAGCAAAATTAACATTAAAGTCTCCAGTTAAGATAGTCGACTTTTAATCATCATCGGATCCAATGATTGCAGCAGTCTCTGCTGTGTACAGCACTAAAACTTTATGGATACAGATGTAAAAGCTGCGATTGAACTACCTGGTGATATATAGACTTTCGCCTGGAATTGCTGCTAGTTTTGCTTTTTTTTCCTTTCACGGAACTCTTTTTGCATTTGTTCTAGGCTATCTGACTAGAATTAATTTTGATTCAATGGAAATAAAAATTAATAATATAAACTTAATGCATCATTCACAGAAGTAACTGTGTTTGTTTACAAGACGCTATCTGGAGAGTTTCTGGCGTTAGTGACATGTACACAATGCCCCCAACGGGAAGAGCTATATAATGGTAATATTTTGGGTGCATTTATTCGTTGAAAAGGGGAAGTTTATTACATAAAAACTACGAAAATACGCCATGCGAGTTCGTTACGGGAGTAGCAAGGGTACCCACTTAATGTCACCAATACCTAAGCGCCTTTCGTCTATAGCAGCAAGATATGCTATTGATGCACAATTCCCCCTTAGCAATCGTCCAACTTTTTCACGGATATGACACAAGTCACGTGGTGTACCCCCCCCCCCCCGCTCGATATCTCCTCACCATGGCGACATTTCGGGGGTTGGTGGAATCACTACTTCCGCCCTCTTTTTCACTGTTATGCTAAACTGGGTAAATTTCCCATTCACTCCCGTCCGCAAAGAAGTTTCACTGAAAAAAAATTAACATGCTACGAGGAAATTTTGCGGGGGGGGGGGGGATCTTTGAGCTGGCGGACTATTTTGTTTTAATTTTATATGAAACCTTCTACATCAAAATAACTTCGGTTTTGTATTTGTGTTATCTAAGATTTTATTAAATACATTTTTTTCTAAATGGTAATTTTCTTTTGTATCTGGTCCCAACTAAAAATAATTTATGTGTTTATATAGGCGAAATTATACCCCAATTTATGCGATTATCACTCAGTCCCACCTACTGCATAAGCTCGGGGTATTACTGTATTTTTTTTATTCATCTACTTTTATATAAATATTTTCTTTTGCAAAAACACATTTTTAAAGGATTTAAAAAGCTTTGTAATCTTTGCTGCTAGTGCTAGTCTAATAATCAATGTCATTGCATGTGAGTAATATAGTCGATCATAATTTCAACTATTATATTTGTTTTGTTGTTTCATTTTCATCTTTTAAATAGAAGTATGTTAGTTATTGAAGAAAATATATTTCTTCTATTTCATTCTTCATATTGCAGTGCCAAATAGTGAATATTTGAATCATTGGTTATAATTTTTTATTGCATTTGTACTATAATATTTTTTACTTTATAATAATTTTCTAGTTAACAATTTTATGTTAATTACCTTGTAAATTGAGCTTTAAAAAATCATGAACTTTCCTGTCATAATTTTCATACATCTTGATGTTACTTATTCATTGAAGAATGTGTGTGTTATATATAAGAACCTAATATGTTGCATAAATTTCTGTTATAATTAATCAAGATTACTATCATTCTTAAGTTTGCAACTTCATATAGATTAGGCATTTGATTGAAATTTTTATTTCTGTAAATGGATATACAAATGTGAGAAATAGATTATATATGAAAACATATCTGCTGAATTGTAACAATTTATTTTTTAAACAAGTAAAAGCCTGTTAACTGGAATTTCTTTTATTGTACACTAAAACATTTACTGTTGTGATTAAAATGGCAAAATGAACAAGCTGATATTGAACGATTAAATTATAGAATGTGAAAGATATAACCAAAAAGTATCTTGAACTGCAGTTGTAATCTAAAAGATTCTTTTTCCACAAAATCAAAATAGAATGAATGAGTTAAACAGTTTCAATCTCAGAATTTTATTTTAATGCTATTTTTTCACTTATGTTTGCAAATAACGTAATTCATTTATTAGAAAAAAAAAGCATTTTTTAAAATTTAGATATTTGAAAAGTATTTTAAATGATTATATGTGAAAACAATATATATATATATATATATAAGATACTTGTCAAGCAAAAAGCTAACATGATAGTTTTTTTAAAAAAAAAATTAAGTTTAATATAGTTTATTAAATTATTTTTAAATGATTGTTAGATTAAGAAGTTGTTTTCACCAAATTTGGTATTTTTCACATGTAAAAATACTCAATATGGAATATTTTAAAACTTCAATTTCATAATAATCACCATTCAAATTGTATAATTAAAAACATTTTCTATGTTTTATGTGATGTATGTATTGAATATTTCATAATTTTTAGAGGAATAATTTTAGTAGTAATTATAACAAAATTATCTCCGATTTTAAGAAATGATAGATGTAATATATCTTTTTGAGCATTTGTTGAATTTAGATTGTTCAAAAATGATGTAAGACATCTGAACAAATAATAATGGTATAATCATTTGGAATAATTAGTTACAAATCTTTTCAAAAAATAAAAGCTATTGGCAATCTTACTACATAAAATGATTGCTGAAAAATTTGATTAATTTTTTTTTAATGAAATTTGTTATGATTGTCACACATTTAATGCTCATACTAATGATTTACATAAATGTTTTGTTATGTCTTATACAAATCATTCCATTAATGGGGCTAGTAATTGTACCCAGTTACTGGTATGATTCTTGTCTGCATGGTTATTCCAGTACTACATTAGCCATTAATTTAAAGTTAAGGTTTGCTGTCCCATTAGCCAAAAAGTACAAGAATGTGATTGTGTGTGTGGTTACTTTGGAGATATTTTAATGTAATTTTTAATCTTTGCGTTTTACTTTTAAGGTAAAAACATTCTAATAATCTGTGTTTTACAATATGTGTAAAAATAAGTTTGTAGGTGCATTTGTTATTTAAGAAAGATGCAAGTTGGAACATTGTTATTCTATACGTTTTCTGTTTTTGATTGCTGTGAATTCACAGTATTAAACATTTATATTTAATGTATTTTACGCTTAACATATACAATTAAAGTACTTTGTTTTAAATAATGGATTAAACCTGCTTGGCTTATTACAGAAAAGGATAGCATACAAAAGTTGGAGGGAAAGGAATATTGCTATAGTTTTGAGGATAATTAAAAAAAAAGGAAATTAAATACATAAAATGGAATTTTCGAGTTATAATTATTTTTCAGGCTTAAACAAAACCATAAGTTACTTAACTTTTAATGTAAAGGACAGAAAAGATGCATCACTTGTCCAGAATGAATTTTTTGATTTTTTTCCTGTTTTTTTGTAATATTTTCTAGAAAGTTGAAATTTAACATTTTATGCAATGGTCATGTAATTTTTCCCCTTTAAATTATTTAGGTTGCAGTTTAATGATTCCTATTTATTTGAAGGATGTCATTTAGAAGATGTGTGCATGTTTAGAATTTTAAAAAAAAAACATCCTGTAGTTTTGTTATATTTACCTTAACTATTTACATGTTAATTTAAAGAACAACATGTCTTTTTTGACATAAGAACTTCAGAACTTCTATGGCTTTTTTAATTAATTGATAAATATAAACATTAACTCTCTTACAATAATATTTGTTATAGTAGGCTATGCTGTTAAAAAAAAATTGTGCTTTTATTTAGGATAAATATTTGCTGCATGACTTATATTAAATGATATATGAGAAATAAATCTCTTCATAATTTTATTTTATGTACATTTGTGTATGTTATTAATTTTTAAGCAAGAAAGATCATAAAACAAACGGCAATAGATGATTAAAAGTCCTTATTCAAAAGAACAATTTTAATTGAAGGCCAATCAACTTTCCTGATTTGATTCAAAAATCAGTTAGTTTTTCCCACTTCAAAAATCTTCTGAATGGACTGTATTTTAAAACTTCCCTATTAAAGGAAATTCTTCTGGTTGCCAATTTGATATTGATACCTGCAAGTGAATTGCTTTGACATAACTATTTCTTTCAATTGTTTTTGTCTAAAAGTTTTGATCTTATTTTATATCTAAGCAATATCACATCAGTACTTAAAAGTGGCAGCAATTTATATTAAATAACCAATAATTATTTAAGCAATGTAGCTTAATTTTGGATTCATTAGCTTGAATTAAAACTTACTTTATCGATTCAGAAAAATTAAAACTAAAAATATGTTATCATTGAAACTGCTTTATATGATTAAGTTAAATGTTGCATAAATATTTATCAAATAAATTTTGCCATTTAACCCAAATTGCATAGGGGTATCACACCGAAATATTTGACCACCATTCAAAATTCTGAGTGTAACATTAATAAAAAAAACTGACATTTTAGTTACCTTGTTATTGAGATAACTCATTATTTTTCAAATAAGTATTGCAATTGTTTCAAAACCAAACTTAGTTTTATATCTAAATTTTCAGTGTCTTTGTGCCTTTATTTTTGTCAATTGTACTTTTGAACTCTTTTCTATTTTAGTAAATTTCAATTAAAAAATTTCATATATTAATTTCTAAATATTAATACAGAAAAATTTCTCTAGACATTTAAGTCATAAAGAATAATGGAAATTATAAATTTATTATTATTAATTATTTAAGGTAAAATGTAAAAAAAGTTGATATACAGAGTTTGCGTGAAAAAATTGATACATTGCAAATATTTAATACTGATAAAATGTTTTAAGAATTTTTCTACTGGAAAAAAAAAACGTTGATACTATATCCAAATGCAGTTTTAAACATTTTTCACAAAATTTTGAATTGAAACTCCAATATTTTATATATTTAACATGAATGAATTACGACTTATTGTAACTAGTATTTAAACAAATGTGTCAGTAGTATTAAATAATTGTTTGTCAGTTTTATTCTGCATGTTTATGTTGTAAATTGTATGAATAGACTGTGTGTGTATGTTATTTTTCCTCTCTTGTACATATTTGCTCAATGTAAATGTAGTTTTTTCTTATTTTTGCAGAAAGTTAAAGTAAAACTTGTTACTAAAGTTGTTTATAGTTTCTTACTTGTATTTGATTTTTACTGAACTTCATTTAAACTAAATGTATTATCTTTAAGTTGTATTAATAAAAGAAAAATACATCCAGTGTTTCAAAATTTTTTTAATATTTCATCATTCATTACTTATACATTTTTGGAAAAAGTATGTATGAATTAAATTCAATGAGTCTTATTTTTCAGTGTGAAATAATTTGCATATGGAAAATATTTTACCCTAAGAAAAGTTTATACTCAAATTGTATCTGGAATATTTCATCTGATAAACAAATGAATGATTTCATTTTAAAAATATAATAATTTTCTTCATCTTTTTAATAACAAAAAAATAAAAAGATCCTAGTGAAAATATGGAACTTGCATATTATCGCCAACCACGATTTTATATGTGTTGAATGCGCTGAATTGGTAACCATGTACTTTGTTTCATATGTCGCCAATAGGTTGTGATAATATGTAAGTATCGAAAATATGAATGCTTTCAAAGATAGTGATACATAGTGTTATAAGTTTGAAATTAATTTTTGCTTACTGTGTGCATAATGAGCTGGATCCAATTTTGCATTACAGTTTACTTCTGGTCATATAAGACCTATAAAAAACTGGCTTAGCAGCAGAGTTTACATGTTTAAATCTTGGATAATATAATTGATTTCTTTAAAAATAAATAAAGTTCACAGCAGACAGAAGTGAAATTCTGTTTCTAATTTTTTATAATGCAAAATAATATAAAGTGTAAAAAAAATTTGTAATTTGATATGAATGCATTAATAATTATTCATATCCTCTTAAATGGTATATTACATCAAAAATATAAAATTTTTTTTCAAAAATCTACTTGAGATCACATTTGTAAATTAATATTAAGCCTACAGGATTTTACATTAGTCTATTTCTATTACGCCAGAAAAAGTATTAAACTCGTTCCTTTTTCTTTTAAAAAAAATAAGATGTAATAATAATTTTTTAAAAAAAGACTCTTGTGTCTGTGAACCAATTAATATTTTATAGGTAATTGCACTATTATGAATTCAGAAGTTTATACAAAATCCAAGTGATTTGTTATAAGTTAAATTTATTATATGTTATTCTGTTTCTAATATGATGCTTAATAACGTATAATCTATCCTCAGATGTATTTTTCTTTTATTACAGTTTGAAAAAATATTTTTTCTTAGAAAAATTGAAATAAAATTTGAAGCTAATCTATTGAGTTAAAATTTGAAGCTAATCTATTGAGTTAAAATTTATTAGTCATCACACACATACTTAAATGAAAATTTTTTTGATAATGCGGATGGACGTGGAGCATCTGTTTTTACTTATACTTAACAAAAAAAAAAGAAACTAGTCTTGCAGTAGTCGCATATGTGTAACATCTGACTTGTTATCATGGTAAATACGCAATAGTGACTTTAATCCTGAAAGAAAGGAATCGGTTATGACTGGAAATATTTTTCTATCGAATAATTATATCTTTAATGAAAATTTTATTCAATTAACACAAGGAGTAATGCAGTTTTTTATCAAAAATATTTATTATTGTTCAATTTGAGAAAGAGCGGAGACAATACACATTTATGAAAACTTAAGTATGACACATATACTTGTGATTTCAAAGTATTTAAAAATCGTTAAAAAACGGCGTCAATAACAGTACTACTGTTAGTTGTCGAAACATTTCGATTAGTGTTCATTTCGAGCTTGAGTTCATCTT
Organism: Trichonephila clavata; assembly: GCA_019973975.1. Taxonomy (NCBI): domain Eukaryota; kingdom Metazoa; phylum Arthropoda; class Arachnida; order Araneae; family Nephilidae; genus Trichonephila; species Trichonephila clavata. Next base: position 79,809 of record BMAO01034068.1, read on the forward strand.
TCAGAAAAGCTATGAGCGGCTCAACTTCTGGCAAACTGAAGTTAACGTTAAAATCACCACTCAAAATCATGGGAAGCGAGAGATAGTTTTTTTAAAAAAGAGCAGAACCACCTTCGGTATACGGTAAAAGTACAAAATGCAGGAAATCTTTATTTTTTTAACTGTTTGATTCGGAGAAATGTATCCGACCACCAAAATGGCAAGACTTTCTGGTATGTGCGGTAGTCGGGCGTCTTAATTGCTACTACAGTTGGACACCCAAGCGAGGGTAGCGAGGAGACACCGTCAAGCGCATGCTTAAAAATTAGAAATATTAGAGAAAATCAAAAATACCCGTTTACTTAATTAGTTAATTTTTTTAACCGAGAAATCTTTTTTAATCACAATTAAAAATATTATATTGACATCGACAGGAATTAACCTCAAAGTATGGAAATTATAAGCACATAAATATTCATTCAAATAATTCCATATTACTTACTCCTATTTTTTTTAAGAATGATGAGCTTTGTCAGGCGCTTAACAAGAAATATACTTGTTAATATATAGTTTACACATATATAAATATTCCTGAGACTTTGACATTTGAGCGTTTATTCTGGATGAAGTCTAATAAGATTTGCTGGTAGGCGGGCGTCTTAATTGCTATTACAGTTGGACTCCCAGACGAGGCTAGTGAAGAGACACCCCAAGGTGCTGAATTGGTTAAATCATACAGCGCGCGCTTCCCCCGACTTCCTGTTACGCGTTTCCGTCCCTTTTCACGAAATCACTCCAACAAATATCCAGCAACCGAGAGTAAAGATGTAACACATCAAAATTATGTTTTTTACATAATCTGTTAAAATGAAAACATTTTTTTTTTGTTTCAATAAATTTAAAATATTAGCAATGGTATATAATTAGCAATGATTATTTTTTTTTACATTTAACATCTTATCTTTTATTAAGAGAAAAAGTGACTTTATTTTCATTACCTCTCGCAGAAAATTGAAGAATTTCTTCAAATTCATAAAAAAAAAATGTGTAATCTTTGAACAAAAAGCCCTACATTTCACAGCCGAATCAAAAGTTCCAGCAATTTGATTAAGTCGTAACACAGAATTTCCTGTTGAGAAAGTTTCCCTCCTAAATTTACGCGCCAAATTTTGACAGGTGGATTCAAAATGCGCGCGAATCTGTTAACTACAGTAAGTATCTTAACTGTAAAACTAGGTGTTTAAAATTAAAGAGAAGCCTTACAAAATTAAGAAAATTAGTTTTTGAAGTATAAACTAATTTTATTAGAAAGTTAATTCAATAAACAACTCTAAAAGTAGTTTATTTCAGTAAAAAGATTATTATAAAATTGCACAGTCGTTTCAAGATATTAGGCAAGATCAGTTGATCATACTGCAACTGTAACTGTTGATTGGAAGTTATAAATACACCATTTTCCCAATTCGCGCGCCATTCTGCTTTTACCTTTGCTGGCTAAGTTTGTGAGAAATTATTTCTTAGTAAAACCGTTACTTGACAATTTTCAAATATGTCTGGACGAGGAAAAGGTGGTAAAGCAAAGGGAGGCAAGAGTAAGACCCGATCTAGCCGCGCCGGGCTGCAATTTCCCGTTGGTAGAATTCACAGACTTTTGAGAAAAGGCAACTACGCTGAACGTGTTGGAGCCGGTGCGCCTGTCTACCTGGCTGCAGTTTTGGAGTACTTAGCTGCTGAAGTTCTTGAATTGGCGGGAAATGCTGCAAGGGACAATAAGAAAACCCGTATTATCCCCCGACACCTTCAACTTGCCATCAGAAACGACGAAGAATTGAATAAATTGTTATCTGGTGTCACTATTGCTCAAGGTGGTGTTCTTCCTAATATCCAAGCTGTTCTGTTGCCCAAGAAAACCAGTACTGGTCCTACTACAGGCGGCAAAGCTGGCAAAAAAGGTGGACCCAGCCAAGAGTTCTAAAGGTGCAATTCGTTTGTGTATATGGACTGAAATTTTTGTGGGACTCATTTAACTTCAAACTCATGTATTTGATTTCTTTCATCTTTTAAGCATTTTTCAACTCTTGTATGCCTCGAATATCATTTGTGTAAAAATTTTTAATAAATAACTGGACATCGTTTTTCAGTTTTGTTATAATTTTTTCTTTGTTTTTAGGCCTAGAACTTTATTGTTTTTAATGTAATACTATTTCAGACAAGGCAACGAGTATTTCTTTTGTTAGGGTTAGTGGCTATATCATATGAAATCCAAAGTATTTGTGATAGTCTAACCAGATTCATGACATTTTATTTTAATTTGATAGTTAAATTGAAAACTTTTAAAATAACTTTTTATATTTCGTTTTTAATTTAAAAATGAATTGAACTAACACGAAGTATGTTTGTGCATCTTTGTTTCTCAAGTTATATGCATGGCTTATGTATACATTTTATGCATTCAATTACTCTTGAAAACTTTGTATCCTTAACATTTTGCTTAAAAATCTAATGGAATGATATGTTTTTTTTTTTGGTAAAAAATCCTTTTTAATGAGTTCATGGTATTCTTGAAACTCTTGTGTTTTTAAACAAAGTGAGCCCTTTCGCATTAGATGTAGGAAAAAGTGGTTTCGAGGATGCATTGTTTATTTAAAAGAAAAAATACAAGACTTGTGAATCTTAATTGTATGTGGTGGAATTCAATTTATTAGTAGCATTAAACTCTTATTTAATGAAGGAAAATAATTTTTTAAATAAGATTATATAACCTGTTAACTTCATTTTAAGCCTGTTATTTGTACATTGTGTTGATTTAATAAATAAAAAGTGGCATAATTTGATTATTCTAAAAGTACTTGAAATGAAAATTCAAGTTCTGTTGCATTTATCACCAAAATTTCAAAGCTATAATGAGATAATGTTGAAAAATTGTCATTAGATTGATTAGAACTGAAAATTAGACACAAATCAATTCTATGTGTGTTAACAGTTTAAGAGATAATTGATGTATTTCTAAAAGCTACTAGTGAATTTATTATCCACCTGTATTGAAATTGCATGCAAAAAATAAAGTACTTTTTAATGTGCTTGGAAATTTTTAATAATTGAACTAGTTGGGAGCACATTAATCTTTTGTTTAAAAGAATAGTTTCTTGCTAAAATTTTACTCATAGTAATCGTAGAATGAAAGACATTAAGGTTTCAGGAATTTTAAAAATATTTAAGTATTTTTAAGCATGATGTTTTTTATATAGCTTTTTGAATTACTTGCCGAGTTAAAATAAGTAATTTAACTATTAAAAGCTGACAGATGTATTTCGAGATATCTTAATTTTTCCAGGGTTGAATGGCTAAAATGAATCGGAATGTCTTTGTATTATCTTTCCTATATCGTTTGATTACGAAGTAGGTATTAAAGTGCAGAATTGAAATCTTGGGTAATTATTAATGTAGAGATTGTTAATATCGTTCAATTTTTTTATAACATACAATATGTAAATATGACTTTGCACTAAGTTAAAGAATGGGACTTGTATTTGAAAAATTGTTTCAGATGTGTTCCAACATTAATATATCCTATCTTCATTATTCTAGAGAATAGATTGTGTACTAAGGCTTTTTTAAGTGTTTACCTATTTTCTTCCTATATTGCTACAGTAAATGAGTTATTCCTTTACATGTTAAAAAATTTAAATTTTGGAATTTTAAGATGTATGAATTGTAATAAATCAGGTTATAAATTTTCATGAAAATTGAGGCATTTTATTTGAATGTGGTCAGCCCTGTAAAGAAAGTGTTTATTCTCCAAAAGCCTCCATTCTGAAGTTTCAGAAAGTAATAAAATTATACTGTTCAATTTCAAGAAAGCCATTGAGAAAACAGGATATATTCTGACAAGCTTTGATGGCATTTATCAAAAGATATTCTTGTTAAGATTAATTTGGTATTGATACTTTTTGTGACAAAGATTCAGTTAAATGAAGACGTGAGTAATAGGAATGTCTGCTGATTTCGAAATAAACTTTTGAATCTTGCTACAAAGAAGACTAAGACATCAATTGTATTTCGGCTTTTTTATAATCAAAACTTAAATCTTGTTTGTGAAAGAAATAGCCAGAAGTGTGTTCAATGTAGTAAGGAATATGTTGAAAATAAGAAGGGCAGTTCTAATATAATTGTTTGACTAGAGCAATTCGACAAAATAAATCAAATCACTTTCAAAATGTGTCATCCCCCCCCCCCTTTAAGCATATTTGTTGTGAAGAATGCATATTTAAAAAAACTGATTTTGAAGTGACCTTAGTTTCAATATCTCTTGAAAGATAAATATATAGACAACCAACACCTGGTACAATTTAATAATGAAAAACTGCATAAAATAGCCATTTTTTACTTAAAAAAACCTGTTTCATTTTATAGCTTACATTTTTTATATCCATTTTTACATATTGTTAAATCATAAAAAGAGTAAAATCAAAGCAAAACCTTAATAAGGTATATAGTCTTTGGCTACAATACATTTTGTGCCTGGTCGCTGACCTGTGGTTTTCCACCCTATTGAGTAAATATATACTTATTTTTCTTCTGATTCTTCAAAATTGCTCCAATCACCTTGGTCTTCATAGCCTACATGCTTCACATACAACATGTTTTTCCTCTAGCAAAAATATATGTTGACTGATATTCATACTAAATGTTTACAAGAAGTCTTGCAGACTAACGACAATTTGGCTGTGTGACTTGTACCCTGAAATTAAACAATGTGATAGTGAATGTGACACTTCTACGATTAACAAAAGTGTTGCCAAATTCAGTACACTAGAAATTTTATGAATTAAATTATATATTCAACAGTAACTTTATTCGCATGAGTGTAGCTCGTGTGGTATGGCATGAAAAACCAATGACGAGTTAGACTCGTCATTTTACTGGAAGCGGTTTATATTTGTCTAATTTTAATTTATCCAAAATTGCAAATTAAGTTTCATTTGTTTATATTTTTTTTTTGGAATATTTTCTCAAAATGTACTGAAATTTTTTTTAAAAATTAGATATATTTACTTTGATGCATTATGTACTATCAGAATTGACACAACAAATATACGATTTGATTACAAGTTTGCTCAGTTAAAAAAAAATAAATATCTCAACAAATTGAAAGCATTAAACACCCTTTCATGTTTTTTTGCAGTCCGTTACAAAAGAATGGATTTAGATTTCATTTGGAGAACACAGCTATTGCATATATAAATATAAAATTTAGTTGGAAAAGAAACAAAATAATTGATTTATTACTATTTTAGTGAATAATCTAACTGCAGTGAAATTCATGAACACAATATAAATGAAACATTGTTGTGAAATTAATGTTATATAAGAAAAAAACTAGGTGAAATTGTCGAATCGGCCACTGGCCTGCCAAATTTTGTAAAATTGCTAATTTGGCATGATGTGTTTTGGAGTAACAACCTTACCACAGCTTGATTCGACATCCCTCTCACTGATACAAAAATCAAAAGGGTTACCAGATTTGGCAGGATAAGTGTCCGATTCGACAATTCAACCAAAAACTACATGAGGAATTCTGAATCAGTGAACTACTGTATAGAGGAGGCTCAAGTGTCATGTTAATGTAGTGTGGAAAAGAGAGGGGTGCGGCCCTCATCATTAGACCATTTTTCAGATATTACAAGGACCATCACCAATAACCCTTGTGCTGTTTTATATGGCGATATAGCTCTCACTCTGAATCAGTAGAATTACTTAAATCCAGACTGAATTAACATCAAATTTAAATCATAGTTCTTTTTTGAAATGGTAGTATATTGGTCCAGCAATAGTTCATCTTGCTGCAATGTTTATTTTCAGTTGTGTGAATTTTAAAAATATGAAAGGTAATTGCTTTCAAGATAGGCTCTTGGAGAATATTAGATATATGAACCATGTTGTAGAACTTACAAATGCTTTTCAATCACTCATGCAAATTATTTTAATTCTAATGATTGTATTAGAGTAAAATTCTTTTGGGAAAAAATTACCTTAATAGGCTAATCAGATTATGACTTTTGAATAGTTACTATGATGATGACATGATAATTAGTTGGAAGTACAAAAATAGGGAAGATTAATATTTACTGTGAAAACCTTTGAATGTTAAGTTATTGTGTATGAAAGACATGAACCCAATGTATAAAATCGGGCAATATTAAATTCTACACACAAATGAAAAATGAGTTTGATTCTCCATGCCTCTAAAAATCTATTGAAAGGGTCTCATATGTCTTAACATGAAAATTAGGATTTCAAATGCTAGCTTAAATATAGTCATCTTTTTAATATGATGAAATTTATCCTCATATATGCACATTGTAAAGCATTTACTATAGAAAGTAAGGTTCAGAATTACAGCATATAATTTGTGGAAACTTTTAGGAGAAATATAATGGTTTCCAAAAGTATATATAAACTTATCCAGAACAAGCTTTACTTACACAAAATTGCACAAATGTGTTCATAAATTAATCAAAACAATTATAAACAAAAATGAAAACATTTTTTCTCCCATAAATTGTCACATTTGGATCATTAACAAAAGGATGATTAAATGTGAAATAAAACATTTATGATAAAGGGCCACCACAAGTCTTCACAGCAGTCATTTTCTGTGAGGTGAACAACCATTGTGAATTCTAGTTGTAGCCTCTATTCTATTAGTTCTTTTCAACTGTGCAAAACTGGCTGGAAGAGAAATGTACAGAAAAAAAAAGACACCTGAGGGCATATAGGTTGAGAAAATATATCATTCTATATGAGAAATATCTCTCTCTAGAGTACTTGATAATGTTGGGTCAATTATGGATCAGCATTAGGGAAATCGGGACCAAATGCTACAGTGTGGTTTCACTAGGGGTGTAACTACCACTGTATCAATGGCTCCAACATGTATAAGCAAAAAATTGTAAAATGTTATCAATAGTTCCATTAACAGAGCTCTCATTTTTTTTAAAAAAAAGAGCCCCCTCAAGGCTAGCTACGCCAGTGAGTTTCACAATAGGGCATAGAACTTTATTCGGACAACACAGAACCATCTTCAAAGATCTGTAATATCCCACTGAAATTCCAGCCCATGCTATGATGCTTCATTGAGTAATGCCGGTGTCTCATAGAATGACATGATTACAAAAGCAACAGTAGTTTTGGAGGTCACTCATCGATTTTACTTTGCTATTGTATCAGTTTACATGTATAACTTACTTACATTATTAATTCCTTGAAAGTACTACCATAAATGAATCTGTTCTGAGTAAAACATTTGTATGAAAACAAGTAGTTTGTTTATATCGTATTCTGTTGGAATAAAATATGTGCATATTTGCCTAAAATTAATGAAAAGTAATAGAGTGTAAGTCAAAATAATTGAACACTTTTCTTGCTTAATGTTTACAATATATTTTTTTCAATATATATCTTCAGTGCATCAATTCCTCCTCCCCAGTGATACATACAAGGGGAAGGGGGTGCCTGGACCTCCCATTGCCCTTGATTTTTTTTTCAATTGATTATAATCCTATGTATATAGTATGTAAAATAATGGCAATTCTGATAATTTAATTGTTTGTTAATTTATTTTTCACTATCTTTTGTTCCCGATGATAAAATCAAAAGAATATGTTTGGCGCTGTATTTGGGTATGATACGAGAATGGTGGTCTTTTGACTCCCTCCCCTTGAAAAATTCCTGTGTATGCCACTGCCCCTTTGTGGTCACGGTAGCCTAGTGGCCAACATAAGGGACTTGTGGCGGGTGTGTTGCGAGTTCTAGCCCAGTGCTGCTGAAGACTCGCCATGTAGGGGAGCGATGCATGTTAAATCTGCCGAGAGCTCAAACCTCCTCCCATTGGTGTGGTAGTTAGGAGAGGGGGTGCCAACTCAGGTCTCACCCTCGTCACTTGACCATGGTTTAAAATTACAAGGTCTGTTGCTAAAAGCCCTTGTGCAGTTGAACAGTGTGATGTTATTCCCTCACTCACACCACTGCTCCTTTTAGCTTATTGTGTAGCAAAAAGGGAAAGCAGATTATTTTCGACCTTTTCAAAGGCTTCTTTTTTCATTTGGGTCATTTTTTTCAATCATTTCACATGCATTGACAAATTGAAAATAATTCAGTAGGAAATTTTTTTTTTTCTTAGCAAATTTTCTGAATTTTACTTTTTGTATAAGGTTGTTCTCCTGTGCTGACAAGATTCCTCCAGTTGCTAAGTCTGTTTGAGTACACTTTATGACATCCACTGAATCAAAGCCTCAGTCAAGTTTCACAATCACTGCTGAGATTGTACCAATATCAGGAACGAAGCTGCAGAAATCAACAATGCTGATATGCATTAATTTTTTTATTATCTCTTGATACCTTGGCATATCCGACATGCCATTCTCATACATTTCAAGGAAATTTTGTAATTTACAGAATTTTATTTCTCATTCAAATGGGTTGCAGAAAGAAAAAAAAATTAGGTATTATATCTATGGACTGTGATTGCCATGAGCTTCCTCCCTCTTAGCGTGTGGTAAAGTTTGTATACACTCCTTGATTTATGTACATGATTATTAATTTATGTACATGACCTTGATCAATCAGCACCCCCCATTTTGGCATGATTATTTACTGGCAATGTTTTGGCCAAAAATCTTTCCATTCAGTCCAATAATTTAAATTTATTTCGCAAATTACTACAGCAGGAAGGGGGGCACAATGAGTGAAGTGTTCTTCTATGCTGATCATAAAAGGAGTACATAAGTTTTAGATGACCAAGCAACGCACTCTGGATAACTAATTGCAATTGTTTCATGATTGAAAAATCAAACAATAATCAATGCGTTAAAAGGGGGGGGGGGAAGGATCTTTGATTGAAATGTTCTGTTTCAATGCATACAACAACATTCAATATCTTTTACATGTCTTCTTTCAGCTATAGAAAGATGAGTATCAGAAAATAATCCAACAAAGCTAAAAACTATTTTGTATAGATATTTTAATGCATGTTTTCAAATCCTTAAGAATGCTATTGTCTTATACAACAGCTTAATGTGCATGTTCTTGGATAATTGATTGTGATTCACACAACATATATCTCCATCTATATTTATTGTGGTACTTATTCATTCAAATTCAAATATGCTTTGGAAGTTTGAAATTTATTTTGCATGCTGAGAATAAAAAGCAAGTGTATATTTATATATTTTTTAGAGATTTAATGAATTCTTTTGATATACATATCTTTGAACAAAATTTGGTATTATGAATGAATCTCTTCACTATTTAATAAAAATAAAAAGGAATTTGGGTGATTGTGGATTTAATAAATGCCATGTTATGCATTTCAGTTATTGCATATAAGTAGTCCTGATAAGATCATATTGAAGGGTATTAAGAGCAAAATATACTTTACATAAGTTAATTTTAAATATTGGGTTGTAAATTTTAATTTAAAAAAACAAATAATCTACATAAAAATTAAGAAAGTTGAGCAGAAAAACACACTGAATGTAATTTACAGTATCAAAATATACTGGAATATATTTAAAAATATAGCAAAAATACAATACTAAATACATAAATTATTTACAAATTCTTTGTAAATTAAAATTTTTGTGCTTTCTTATACTAAAAGTATTAAAATTTAATATGAAGCACACCACAAAGCACAATTGACAATAAAGTTGTGACATAAGGAAAATGAATATTTCTGTCAATTTTATACAGATATTTTACCGAGAATTGATATCCTGGTGATCGATTATTTGATTGTGATGCATCTTGAAAATAAAGAACAAAGGAAGTGAAACAGATTTTGATGACTTTTATTAGTAGGCATTATAACAATACACAAGAAAGAAAAATAAATGACTAACTACAAATGCAATATTTAAAACTGTATTAGAACATTAAGTCACACTTCATTAATTTACACACAGATGAGTTTAGAACAATGAATGAGAATACTAGCACACCAAAAAATTTATATAATACTTCCGAGAATTTATAAAAAATTTTAATAGAAGGGGGAGATGCAAATTAATAAAGAATTATAAGCAGTAAAAATTTACATAAAATTGAGAACATTCGTTATGTAATTTAACTATGATTTAGCATAAGATTTGGAGGAATAACAATTTATTATTTTAAGAATATGATTTATTTGCAATATTGATAAACCACAAAATTATAAAATAGTGCTAAATTTCTATAACTCTTTTAAAACACAATTTGAAATAAATAATCACTGATAAATCATAGAATGCAAGGAAGATCCACTGATATTTGTTTCACAGTAAAATATGTCAATATATGTATACAATGACAAAAAAGTGTTTATATGTTTCCAAACAAATATATAATGCACATTTGTATAACCAGTTATAAATAAAACTAAAACACATAAAAATTATAGACATCACACAAATATATGAAAACACTATTTAAAAGTAGATTTATATTAATGCAAATAAAAAATCTCAAAATCCCCTTAAACTCATAAATAAGAAAAAAAGCATCTTTTTTATTTATAATTTCACAAAATGTAATAAATGCTACATACTTTAAATGATCACAGAGTAATAGCAAACTCTAAAAATATTATTTCTACAATACAAATAGGCTAAGTTCACTTTTTACAAACTGAAGCCCCAACAGCAACTGAGCTTCATTGGAATATTTTTTCTCTGCTGTTTGAGGAACAAGTTTATTAACCCCAGAGATCTTCAGTACGACCAAATTTAAAAACAAGCGCCCTGTAAATAATAATTTACATCAAAATTATAGAAATAACAGTACTACATTTTTAAATAGATTTCTTCTTATTTAACTGTAAAGAAAAATTAGATAAAACATTTTAAAAGCATTCATACATTGCCTTCAATAACAATTATTTAACAATTTCACTTTTACTTTCAGATGTTTTTCTTAACAAGATTGCTTTTGCCAACTGTTGAAAGATCTAAAGTAAAGGGAAACAAGCAATTTTTTAATGCACCATGTTATTATATACATTTTCATGCACTGTGATCCACTTCTGAGATAGGGTCCAACTTTCAAGTCTCTAGCTCATCAGGAAGTTATAGTTTAAAATCAATTACAAAATTCCATCCAGACAAGACATACAAGAAACTAAGTTAATAAAAAAACATGATAGAAAAGGAATATTTCTCCATTTTTAAAAAAATGCTATACGGTTGATTCAAGCTTTTGTTATAAAATACACAGAACCATTCAGCATATAATATGACCTAATAATATATTTAAAACCAATGAAGAAATATGAAATTCTTCATGTTAACAGATGATATTTGTCAATAAAATAAAGAACCAGATATATGGACATACTTCATACAGGAAAGAATGAAATGATTCAAACACAAAAAAAACATGAATTATCCATTAAAATAGATTATACATAATATATTAGAATAGTTTTTACCACAGTAACTCCCCCCCCCCAAGAAAACAATTAAAATTAATTTGAGTGCTGTTTTGTTCAACTCCTCCTCTCCTACAGTTAGTTATATAGCGAAAAGAGAGGAATTTGGCAGATAAGACAATTTTCAAAATATTACTTCAATAAAATTCTTTTTTTTAAAAAAATCACCGCTTTTTCTCTTTTTATCCATAAAACAATTATTAAAACCAGTTCAATTTATTCATAAAAATGTATATAAAATATGAAATATTTGCCTTTCATACTCAAGATAGATAACTATGAAAATACAACACCCCATCAAAATACAACATGTGTGTGGTTGTATCACCAATTTTAAAGTGTTCTGGATTATGTAAATTAAGTTTTAAATGATCCTTTTTTTAAAAAATTTCAAAAAAAAAAAAGAAAGAAAGAAATACAAGTTCTTGTTTTTCATGGGTTTTTTTCAAAATGAATTAGGTTCATGAAATACGGGTAGCACTTTCATAACTTAAATATAATCCAGTTTCATAATCTCAAAAAAGTTTTGAAAAGGAAAGGATATATGCATAATTAATTATTAGGGAAATTTTATACATGAGTCATTTACCCAAGGAATATGAAGATGTTTTGAAGAAAAACAGCAACTCCTGGACCTTGTGGATCTTTCACTAAAAACAGATAAAATATCAAGTTTGACACACACACACAAAATAACACACATAAAAATTATTAAAACTCAAAGCATTTCAATTTTAGATGAAGTTTACTTTGGAATTGTATAAGAAAAATAAAAATTTATATTGTTATAATACTATACCAAGTAAAAAGTTGAAAACAATTTGAATTTGTAAATGAATAAAGGATTTATTGGCACATTAACAATATTATAATTTTCTGACAAATTCTTCATTGAATTTCTGAAACTGTTTTACATTTACTTACTTAACTTGAAATTTCAAGCCTGGAAGTTAAATGAAATACAAATTGCCATATCAAAATATTTCTGAATTTTAAGAATGTGGATATGTGACATGTGTGTGTATGTATCAATAATTATTTGAGATAAGTGAGAATCTGATATTGCATTCATATTTATTTAAAAAATAAAATTTAGCTCAACTAAGTACATTTTTATGTAAGTGAAAATAAAAAAAAGAAAAGTTAAAATAATGCAACTACACTGACAGTTATATGAACAAATAGAATCTAAAAATAAAAACATATTAGTACATATAATGTAAAACATAAGTAATCATTTAGAAGAGGGAGTAATTAATCAGCAAACAATGTAATTAGTTAACAATTCTTAAAAGTGGAAAATTCCAATTTGTTTTTTAAAACTTATTTTATATAAGATAAAACTAATCATCAGAATAAAAACTTATTAAAATACTATTTAGTTTTGATATACATAATATATTACACTCAACCAAAAGTAAACACAATTAAAGAAAATCAAACAAATTATTTAAGGCTCCCGGTGACACGCCACCACGAAAACCCGAGCGTAATGTTAATCCTATGGAGTTTCTTATAATTCAGTTTACGTCTAAGGTATTGCTTTTAACTGTATGAAACAAAATGCATCCTAAAGATCAAAAAAAATTTAATGTTTCTCTTGATTTCGATTTTTTAAAAAAAATTTCTAAATATTTTTAAATATCTATTAAAAGCTTGAAAATTTACATTTAGTGCGTTGAAACGATCATAAAAATATTTTCAATTATCAGATAAAAAAAGTAAAAAAGAGGAAATAATTTATTTTTTTATGCTCTTTCAAACGCATATACTTTAAAAATTTTAAACTAATTTATTTGTGAGTAATTAAATAAATCAGCATTGCATATTTGGAATGAGGGGAAAGTAAACTTGCAACTCCGCCTTTTTGCGGAAGGATACATGAAATTTCCCCTGCATTCCTTGGTGAAAGGTGGTAATTTATGACTCTTCGGTGGATTGCGTAACAGAGATGTCCCCCCCCCCAAATGGGTCTTGTTTTCTAAGAATCTATAGGCATTCAAGATACTGTTTACAATTACATCATTCTTAGGAAAACTTGAGTCTGTGCTTGAAAATAACTACAAATACGTTTTGTACAAAAAGCTATCCTCTGTTTTTTATTCCACCTTTCTTAAAATTATTTATATATACTAAATAAGTTAGATTTTATTAATAATTAAAATGAACAATTTATATTTATTAAATGCATTTGAATCGTCAGGATAAAGTGAATCAGTTTTCGCATTATTTTCTTACATATCTCCAAAATCGAAATTCAGTGTTTTTTTCCAAGTTTAAGTTATTTGAATATCGGCTGTTTTAAAACTTATTTTGCACAGTTTATTTCAGTTATTAAATAAAATGGATCATCGTCGCAGCTTCAAAAAAAAAATAATATTTCTTTCGGCTAAGCGAAAAAAGAATATAGGACAGAATTTCAGGAATTGGAAAGAAAAGTGTGTATTTCTTTTTTCTAAATTCTTGTTCCGCTGTTCATTTCAAATATTGTGAAAGTTTCCACATACTAAATGGATTTATTGATCATCGCATTTTAAATAAGATTCAAATATTCCGAAGATGAAATACCATTGATCCATTTGACGTTGATTTAAAATAAATCAGAAAGTTTTTCATAATTTTAAGAATATTTTTAGTAACATTAATAGTTTCTTCTTAAAACATATAAATTTCAATTAATTTATTTACTATTGCTACTGATGTTTTTATACCATTTTTATTCCCTTCACTGAAAATTCAACTTAGAAATAACATTGCAGAATTTTTTTTTAAATTTCTGTCTGGAAAGCAGTAACTACATTTTCATTTATACATGTGTTTCATATATTATTCAAGATAACTCATCAATGCTTTTTTTTTCAAAATGAATTTAAGTTAATGCGCTATGAAGAATGCCTGCAAGTACAAATACAGGCAAATAGTTCCACAATTTTAAAGTTCAAGCCCAGCACCACTAAAGACCCACCGTGTAGGGGAGAGATGCACGTTAAAACTGTCGAGAGCTCAAACGTCCTTCCTTTAGTGTGGTAGTTAGGAGATGAGGTGCTATCTCAGGTGTCATCCTCGTCACTTGACCATAGTTCAAAATTACGAGGTCCGTTACTAAAAGCTCTCGTGTAGCTGAACAGTGTGACGTTAATATTCACTCACTCACTCCACAATTTGAATGTTTGACATCTGAGGAATTATATACAGATTTTCCCAAAAAATCATGGGAAATTCTGATTGGAATGGGATTGTACGAAAACACTTTTTAGTTCTAGGGGTTCTACGAAAACACTTTCTAGTTCTAGGGGTTCCACAAAAACACTTTCAAGTTCAAAGGGTTCCTTGAGTTGAAAAAGTTTGAAGACCACTGCTCTAGAGCCATACATGTTATTTGCGACAGACTTCGTAATTCTAAGCCAAGGGTGGCCAACCCGCGGCCTTGAATAATTTTGCGGCCTTCGAGATTAATTACAAAATATGATTATTTTGTACAATATTTTTGTTTTTAATGTAGTGGTTTGTAACAAATATACTTCATAACAGTTTCTATTTTATTACCTTTCTTCTGTTTTAATACATTATTAGAAGTGTGCGGTATTGCAGCGCAGCATCACACTATATTCCTGTAACTCCATCGCGCTGTCTATTGCTAGAATTAGACATATTTGATCCTTGCATTATTATTATAAATTATCTATGCTTGTATAGATGAAAAATAATGAAATCAATAATAATTCATTCCGTTTTAAATTTTCATTCCAATAAATGTTTGTGATGGGTCTAAATATAATATAAAGATATATAATTTTTGTTTGCAACCCGCAGGATTATAATGTTTTTCCGAAGTGGCCCGTAAGGTCATTTGAGTTGGCCATCCCTGTTCTAAGCCAAGATCGGATAGCGAGAATGACACTTGAGTTTACAGTTTCTTTGTATTCTTCATGACCTTTTTTGAACTTGGGAATCTCGCGTCTTTAGTCATTATGGTATATAACCCTCCATGGTTTTAAATGCTGATTTAAATTCTTTAAAATTTTTAATAAAATATATTGCTGGTTTCTGTTTGTGATATTAAAAATATAACATTAGTGTGATAAATAAGAAAAATATTTAGTATGATTGGTGAAAAAAGTTAATTGAAATTAAAATCTGGAATATAATAGCTTTAAAACGATTTTGTGATTTGCCGAGACGGGTAAATCCAAAGCAGAATGTATGCGAGATTTTCGACAAAAGAAACGTGAGAAAAAAAATTAAAAACTGAAGGAGTACAGCCGAAAAGAATTGCACAAAATTCAACTTCACGCAGCAGGGATTTTGTTTTTTTGCAACGAACACAAATCTCTCAGAAACAAACGGCCGAACCAATTATTGCTTTACCAAATCTGTTTGTCAGTCAGGTAACTTTACGATTGTCCGCTCATAGCTTTTTTGAATGATGAGTTCAAGCTCGAAATGACCACAAACCGAAATATATCGACAACTAACAGTGGGACTGTTATTGACGTTGTTTTTCAAAGGTTATTAAATACTTTAAAATCTCAAGTATATGTGTCATATTTTAGTCATCATAAGTCTATTGTGTGTGTGTCTTCCCCAAATTGAACAAGAATATTTATTTTTGATAAAAAATTACATGACTCTTTGTGTTAATTAAATAAAATTTTCATTAAAGATAAAATTATTCGATAGAAAATTATTTTCAATCATACCGGATTAATTTTTTTCAGGATTTATGTTACTATTGCGTATTTACCAGGATAACATGTCAGATGTTACACATCATATGCGACTACTGTAAGACTCGTTCCTTTTTTTTGTAACTGAATTTATATTAGAAATTCCAACACTAAAACTGTTTTTCGAAAAAATTGTGTGGGTCCCAAAACCAATACTCAATATACTTTATCAGTGGCGTAGCTAGGTATCCAAAGGTCTTGGTGCAAAAAAAAGAGAGAATATTGGTGGAGTTTTATTAATTAAAAATATATTAGATGATTCCCATTAGCCCTGTGTCAAGCTCTGCAGAACATAGGAAAGCAAAGCTACAAACTACTTACATGTATGCATATGAGTTTCCTTGTGAATTTAGTGATTACCCAGGTTCGGTTTGACATTTGATAGATAGGAAATGATAAAAAGAATATGCACAAACAAGAAAATATAATACAAAATTATTATAATTATTTAAAATAAAACACACGAAAAAACAGAGGAAGGGGTCAAAATTACATCAGTCTGTTGCAGATACCAGATTGCGAAACATTGAAACAGGAAAATAGCTTATTATGAATCATATTGTTATAAAAAATAAAATGACCAAGAAGAAATAGCTCCCTGTGTAGATTTTTTTAGATGTATGGTAAGACATTTCATGGAACTTGATGTTTATTTTCAAGTAAAAACTAGAAAAATGAAAAAAAATTGAAAAATAATATAAACTTTTTAATAAGTAAAATTCGCAACACTATACACAAACAAAGGAAAGAATTTAGGGGAATTCCTTACAAGTTTGAAATTACTTTCAACGGAGTTGCCATGATTACAGCTATGTAACAATCTTTTATATTTATACCTCAATTATGGGAGAAATTATCGCAAGCTTGACTTGCTTGGTGGTCAAGGCGTGAGGGTCCCCTGAGCTCAAGGGCCCCTGTGCACGGCACTACCTAGCCCATTGGTGGTTACGCCACTGTACTTTATTAAATTTATATAAGATTTTTTTGTTACATGTCTTAAACCGTTTTTAAATAAAATTATTGAACTGAATCGGAAATAAAGAACTGACCTGAAATATTTCAGGAAAGAGAATAATTTAAATCACATTACACTATTCATTCAATTAATTTATAAATTTCTCTTGTCATTAAACTGTTTAAAAAAGGATTTTGATGCAATTTAATATTGAAGAATATCACAGAAAATTGTTTTTAATGTACAGAAATATATATATATATATATAAAGGTTTCTGCCTTAACTAAAACTTATATTTTTATAAAATTCAAATGAAAAACTGATGTTCCTCAAAACAGAAACGAAACAGCGTAAAAAAAGCAATTTCTTTGTATAACTAGAATGTCAGGCACAGTTTTCATGTAATTGAAAACTGCCATGGGGTGGGCAGTAAAAGAGGGGTCAGTTGGTTGTAAACTGGACCCTCCAAGAACAAAAATAGAAGGCGAAAGAGAAGGGGGGGGGAGAGTTTCCTGTCTCGAGCTCCCTTTGCACTTAGAATCCCTCTCTCAACTGTTGTAGAAGAGGCTTGTATGATTCTGTGACGTCATTTTCTTTCATCATGACAGCTGTCAGAACATAATCATCAGAAAATGGGATCAAGTAAATGCAAATTTGGAAAAATAGTTGCTTGAATAAAATGTTTATTTCAAAGTCAAGAAAATATTGAAAATAAAGAAAAAAAGGCATATAATTTATCTTTTATGAAGGAACTATTTACCTCCGATCATTAAGACCAGTACTCATGAGTACTCTGCCCTTCCTATAGAAACGCCCATTCCCCCCTCCCAGAAGAGGGCGCTTTCATCATTTTAGAGTTGGAATTTCTGTCTACGGGACCCTTAAGATATTATGAAATTTTTTTTAAACAAGAAAACTTATTTTGAAATACACTTTTAATTTCAAAACTTTATACTTGATTAAATATATTTTTAATTTGAGAAATAATTTTAAAATAAAAATATTACAGCCCTAAATTATATAATAATAAAATTCTAATTGTTAGCGACATACTTTGATGCTATAAAAAAAAACCACCCATTGGAATTTTGATATGAAAAGGACTTCCAACAACTCAAAAGTTAACAGACATTAAAAAACAGTTAACAAATACATATATACTAATTACATAAATAAAAAACAATTATAGAAAAAAAGCTTTACTGAGACTAATATTTAATAATAAGGTTTCTTAGAACAATATCATAGATACTATTGACTCTGAGGTTATGACTTATTAAAAAAGAGAATACTTTGATGTAATGAAATAATAATAATTAAAGAAAAAAGAAAGAGAATGAAACAAAATTTACTAATGCAGAATTATATAAGACAAGAATCTTTGTATTCATATTTTTATGTGAGATCACACATATTATGTATCTTTACAAATATACATGTGTATATATCTTTATTTTCCATATAAAATAATTACATTACTATATGATCAGCTGTTATACTACTACTGTTTTGCAAACTTAGAATATATGAAAGAATAATATGATCAAAAATTCAAAAAGAGATGCAAAAGAATAATACTTGGGATAACATATAGACCAAATAATATCCAGCAAGAACCAATAAGCGAGCCAAAACCAAGAACAAATCCTAAGAATAGCCACACTCTAGCACCTGAAATATTGCAATGAAAGATGATCATAAGTTATTAAAAAAAATAAAAGAAACAAGAACTTTATTATAAATTCATAATTATTAGTTTCTTTCTTCAAATTAATTTAATCTGCGTAAAACCATATTTTTTAAAAATAAGTTTAAAAATATAGCAAACTAAAACATAAGCATTTACATCAAAAAATAAAAGTTGCAGGTTAGCAACAAAAATTGAACTATTGAAATAAATACTTCAAATATATTTGGTAAATCCAAAACACAATGGACTCTGTTTTCCTATTATTAATTACTACAAAAAATATGCAAAGAGTAATTTAGATTTATAGCATAATTTTTTAAAGCACTCAAAAATAATGCAATTAATAAAAAGCTAACAGTTTGTTTGATTTTTAGCTATACAATTAGTCACACAATTGTCATGTAATCAACTTTCACTAATCTGGTCATCTATTAACTTCTAAACAGTTTAATTTTTTTCCAGAATTCTATTATAATAATGTGGCATTATTTATTACATTTTTAAAACTAAATTTACAACTTTAAACCAGAAAATGTTATTAAACCTAACATTTTTAAAATGCTTCAGTACTTATGATAACTTTTTAACTTTAATGAAAATAATGTTTTCCCTGTAAGTAGTCTTTTTTTCTCAACATGGAATGCCTAACAGTGAAGCTACACTTAGTGTTATAAATATAAAAAAGTACAATTAATTGACAGTTTTTTTATTACATTAACTTAGCCTCCTTTAATGGACAACTATCGTCATCTATACAACTATTTTGATATTAAAAATTAAAGAGATATAGGCAAAACAGTACAAATGACAGAAAAACAAAATGCCAGTATGTCATAGAGGTAAAGTAGTAGTCCCATAAACACAGCACTTGTACACCATATGGGCAATACTGGGGAAGGGTTAATCCCATTTTCAGAAAAACAATAACAAATTTAAAAAAAATGTTTATTAAAAAAAAAATTGTAAATTGGCAATGATTATGAAAAATTTGCCCACTTTATAAACACAAATTATCATGCTTGAGCGTGTGTGGAAACATTTTTCATTATTGGCTAATAAATATTACAGCATTTGGTAAAAATGGTTGACAGCGAATACACATGAAATATATCGCCAAGTAGATTTTCATTTTGATTAAATGTGATGATGTAGTAGTCATGGCAATTCAGAAGCCTGGTGTTTTAAAATCCAATAATTGTTTATTCAATTTAGCATTAGGAGAGTTTTCTGAGCAAATACTTCTCTCAATTTCCAGAATACAAGACAGTGTGTTGCGAATGGCATCCCCTCTCCAACCAATCAGCATCAAGCTAATGACGTCATTTTTGTTGCTGTTCTGTTCTTGCTAAAAACTTATCCTTGTAACGTTGTGTATTGTTATTGTCCGTCATTAAATGCTTTATGTGTCACATCCTTGTATATTCAGTATTCACAGATTATTTACACCAAAACTAGACATCGGATAGATGCCAGCCCTGCAATAATATTTGTAAAAGAATTGTGTTGCTGTGAGTTTAAGCTTCACAGGGAATTATTCAAATACCAGATTTAAATACTTCAGGATAAATAGGGAAAATGCAATATAAAAATATAATCATGTTTTCAAGTGAAAGGAATAATTAGTTATTTATAGAAATGACATCAATGCTTAGGGAATATTTAAAACCAGTTAGTAAGGCACTTGAAAGCCGTTATAATATTCTGTTACTTGGAATCGCCAATAAAGATCTCAAAAATTTCAAGATCTATCTGTTTAATGCGGAATCACTAATAAATCTATGAAAATAATGTTTTTAATCCCTTAGAAAAAGAAAAGTGACATTTCAAAATGGGGTATTTGAATTCTGAGTAGACATTAATTTAAGTTATTATATACATATGCACCAAAAATTTAATTCTTTTTTTTAATCATGAAAGGAATACCATTCTAAATACAGTCAAGCCTCAAATCAGCAAAGTTGCCAAGTCCTGAAAAAATTTCTTTATGTCGAAAATTTGTTAAATAGAGATACGTTTTCAATATATTTTATGTGTGCGCAATTTTGTAAAATAGAGATTCGCAAAATGGAGCTTCAATGGTATATGTTAAATAATAAATCTTCACATTAATATACTTTAAAAATAAAGTAAAGAGTTAATAATCTAAGGAGTTAATTAAGGTTTTTAAAAGTAATTATCAAATATTTGTTCATAAACTATGGTATGCTATAATTTTATTTATGTTATATACCATTAATTCTTATTTTTTAATGAAGAAACAAACAAAATTAATTTGCTTTTAGATATTATGAAATAAATATACAAGTTATTAAAAAAAGATACCAAGATAAAAAATAATTTAGAAAAGGAAAGGAGGATGAATTTCTTTACATAACATACAATGAAATAACATTTCAATGCAGAGATTTAATTATAAATTTACATGTTGCGACTTTAATATTGTGAATCAACAAAATTAAAAAAGTACCATAAAATACAATACAATCCTCCATTATTTTTTAGCTAAATTTTAAATGAAATCTTTACATTCATTAATGGAATTCAATTACAGTTTTAATGAAATTATATACAAAGTATGTAGAAAAATATTTTTTCAATTAAAAATATAAATGCTCTAGAAATATATATGAATATGAAAAAATAACAACTAAAAACAGTATATTGGAGTTTCGGCCAGTATAATTGTTTAACCTTTTTTTTAGTAATTTTAATAAAAAAAATAAAATTAAAGTAAAATTTTTTTTACCTCTTTGTCCTAGGCATCCTGTAGTATATGCATCACCTCTCACCTGACCATTAGAAACAGCATTAATCCTGAAAAAAAAATTAAAGTAAAAGTTGTGATATAAAATTTTAAAAAATAAATAAAATTAGACACATTACAAGGGGAAAAAAAAAGAATTGTGAGATATTAACTTAAATTAAAATACTTGTAAAGCAATTGAATTCCTGTTAAAATAGACAGAATTCTGTGAGTGAATTTTTCCTTCTTTTTCATTCCCCCTTTAGATTTTAATAATACATGCTATTTTAACAGTAGCTGCACAGATGAAAAAAGTAACATGCAAGATATTCGTCAAGTGTTTATTTCTATACTACATTTTCTCTATTCTGAAAAGAAGCTAATATGTCCTACAGATACTGATTTATCCAAATATGAGCAAACTTCATTTTTATTCAGCTAAAGTAATGTACAACAAATATTTCATATAATTTAATTAATCATTTCTCTATTCTATAAAGAAACCAATTATATGATTAAGAAGGTTCAGTTACCCTAGAGACATGTAAGGGTCATTCTAGCCCATGAGAGTACTCATTGTTTAGATGTCAGCAAGTTATATTAAAACTGACAGTTTTTCATTTTCTGGCCTGCATTGGAAATTGTCTGAACTGCAATTTTATAATACTTCCTAATTATCTACAAAGCCACAAAAAGTCATTAACTTGGCAATAAAAAAATGTTCCTGGTAAGCTAATAGATTACAAATGACTTAAAAAATCATTTTGGAAATATTTTCAAAAAGCCCAAATTATTCTTTTACATAAGTATATACAGTCGACTCTTGATAATTCAAACCTTCGATAATTCGAAGTATAGGCTCAGTCCCCACAAAAACTCTTTATATTTTGAACTAAAACAACATGTTTTGGTACACTTGATATTTCGAAGTAAAATCTGTGGCTGGCTAGACTAAAACACGCTGTAATTGGAAGTTATCTTATAAATCTCTTGACTTCTTGAACACTCACTATCATGCACAATCCTGTAATAAACAAAATTTTGTGTTGCCCCTGTAACATAGCCATTTTGGTGACCATATGTCTGCTAATCCTTCTTAGTGTTTTCCGGTTCCTCAGACGAAAAGACACTTATTTCTTTCCTTCCTTTAAATGGACAATAGACCAACAGCACCTGTTGTCAGTCATCAATATCTTTCATTTAACATGTGGCCTTGCTACACATGTGATCAGAAAGGATGGTCCGCTATTGTGAAGAGATGCATAGGATTGTGTATGAATGTATTCTTTTAATACATGACTTTTGACTTCTATATAATATTTATATCATATATGTACTTTTTCAAAAATACTTTAAAATAGTTTTATACACATACACAATTGTTGTTTTATTACATAATTTCAAATTTAAATGTGTTAGAAAAAAATTTCTCTGCATGTATTTTGGGAGTTTTTTTTTTACCCTCTTGATAATTCGAAGTTTTTCACTAGTCTCTCCAACTTTGAATTATCGAGAGTCGACTGTATATGTAAACTTCATAGTCCAATTATACAGTTTCTCATGACAACCGAAATGGGGGAGGTGGATAAGATTAAAGAACTATGGTTTAATAAAAAATTTACACATGTTGAAGTACACATGGCTCCATATATACAATGGGTGTTGATATTGGAGAAGAGGATACTCTGAACATACTTAATCATTTACATAGGTTAAATATAAAAATAGTGCTCCTATTAAAAATTTAAAGGTTCACATTGATATCCAAGAAAAATTAGATCTTTATAACTAGTGTAAGTAATGCTGTAAAATAATATTACAAAGAAACGAAATTTTAGTTTTTCAGAAAATACTTCTCCAATTTAAATAAAGTATATGATTGAAATACATCATTAGAATTATAGTAGAATCAAGTTCCCTGATAAAATTATTGTAGCAAAATCTTTGTACTTTTACTACATTTTTTGTTATTTATACTTTTATTCAAGTACACACATATGTTCCTGTTTTAACAAATATTGATAAAAAATGATGGTACTGTTCATGTGTTTCATTAAACATTATATTTTACTGCAAATTAGGATATGTTTTGTTCAGATAAGCATGTATTCCTTACCAGAAAATATTAAAGATGAATTAACCCAGTTCAAACTTTTTTGTCATTGTACCCTTCAGGTGGTAATAAAGTTCAAATATACTCTCAAGAATACAGATTTCTCTCTACCCAAAATTAAATACTGTTATAAGTTCATAAAAAGTGGCTATCAATCTTAAATAATTCAGATATGACAGAAATAAAACATTATCCAATTCTATACTTATATTGAGGTTAGCATTCCACAATTATACATACAAGTTAAACTTACTGAATTTTAAATTCAGAACACAACTGAGGTAAAATGTAAATAGAATGAGACCTTAAAAAATAATTAACATAAAAATAGGAAAAAATTCTAAATTTTTTTTTAAAGGTACTTGCATGAAAAAAGCTATAGTTCCAATGACACCACACACATGATAGGCATGGTAAAAGTCAGCAGTATCAGGATATTTTGCTGCTATATATATGATAATCCACCATCCTGTAAAAAACTATGATATACAATTAATTAAAATAATTTTCCCGAAATTCACCATAATATCATTTATGAAATGCAAACAAACAAATAAATGTCACTGAAATATGAATAGAATTTCAAGCCTATTGGCGACTTTAGGAGAATTGCATTTAAAATGAAATTTCTTTCAGTGCATCAATTTTAAAAATGGGTACTCATGTATTAATGTCACTGCATCAAAATTTATGCTACACAAATCATGTCATGATATCATAACAGTAAAAGAGAGCAAAAAAAAAAAAAAAAAAAAAAAAAAAAAAGATTTTTATGTGTTTTATTTGAAGAAGGAAAAGATAAGTCAGATTTTATCAGGTCAAAAATGCCGCGATTTATGTGGTGACATTACTACGCAAGTACCTAAAAACTATAAAAGGAAAATAATAAAAAGAACAAATAAAGTTATGACTTGATTTGAAATTAATTTAACAAATTCAATCACTTCAATACAAAATGCAAAGAAATTAATTTCAAAATTCAGTTAAAATTTTTTTTATTTAATTGAAAAACTTTAAGTCTTGTCTTTTTCTCAATTCTGTCTCCAAATGAACTTAGTAAGTATAATTCAAATGTTCCCCCTCAATTTTTATATTTTTATTTGGGGATACACTTGCACCTTTTCTTTTGTTTGGTTATGAATTCCCATTTTGGGACTGATAAAAATGAACTTATGATTCACTTTCACAAATAAAAGAATTCAATCATTTGGATTTTTGAAAAAAAAATTAGACAAGCGCTTTCTAACTATATCAAAACAAAACCTATTTTTTTTCTTAAATATATTTAACAATTTTCTGAAAAGAATAATCATACTTCTGTCAACAAAACAAGCACAAATATTTTCTTTGTCTCTCTACAAACAGTACCAAAAATCCTTACTTGATGAAATAATAAATTAAAATTATCTTTTCTTTGATAAAAAAAAAAAATTCAACTGTTTCAATGATGCAATCTTGCTTTTATTTCCTTCTTTTCCATGAAAGGAATGAAAATAGGGTTAAAGTGCAGACTAGTATGACCCTTGGCAATCTTTTCAGCAACTACTGAAAATTTCAAGTCACCAATCTATCAATCTGCATCAACAGATTGTTTGCAGATAGCAAAACAGAAACGCAAAATATAAATTTTAATGTCCATAAAAGATAATTATTGGAATTAAGTGAATTAATGAAAATTTTATAACCTTAAGAAATAAAAACTATACCATTTCTAAAGAATTTACTATTTTAATTATAATTCTTCCCAGAAAATATAAGCCTTTTTAAGATCACTGAGAAAGGTACAATACACCCCATTAAATTGCTGTTTTTGTCTCTGTTTCCATATAAAATTTGAAATAGAGCTGAATCTCAAATGAAGTCATTGAGTTTTAATTGTACCCAAGAAGCTTGTCTGAGACAATCTCCTAAGAAATGAAATCACATATTTGTTCTTATTAAAATCAGGATCATGCGTAATTTACTTTTTTCAACTGTTCTTTTTTACCGACCTCCTAATATGATGCTTAATCTTTTATTTCCTGTAGTACTTATTAAATACTTTTAAGACAATATACTATAAAAACAATTCTTCCAAGCTAACTACCATTATCACAAATTAATTCATCTGCACGGTAACAAAAAAATGTCATTTGAAAATAATAACTTTTGAATTAGATTAATAATATTAATGTAATATCAATTTTTTCGAATGAAAAAAAGTCTTAAAAATAAAAATTTTAAATGGAGTATAAAATGTTGATTACATTAAAATACAAAATTTAGAAGATGATACAACAGATGAAATCTCTAATAAAATGAATATTATACAGAAAACATTATAAAAGAAAAACTTAACCAAATAGAAAAAAAAAATCTCAGACAATTCTTTAAATTATGAACTCATTAAATCTTACCAAACAGCCTGCCACAATTGAAGCTACAGAGTTTCTTTTTTCACCCAGATCAAGCCATTCAGGCCGATTGAAATGAATGTTATCTAAACATCCGGACATGATATATTATTTTCTAAATACTATCAAACGAATTTACATAAAGAAATGATTATATGCTAAATTTAAAATTTCAGTTTTCTTTTCCAAACAGACAATAAACGATTCATAACATTTCACTTCAAAATATGAATTCGACCATAAAATGAAATAAAACCCCGTGATTAAATATATACACACTTTCCAACTTTTTCTTTTATCATTAGACTTCGTTAAATATTCAATGTTTCAAACAATTTAGATTAAATAACAAATTGCCTTTAAATTATTATCTTGAAAGTAGTGTTAGTTTTATTAAATTTATTCATGTGATTTGGTCAACGAAATTTGGCATCACAACAAAAAGTCATTCAGAAATTGAATTGAAGCATGGCGGGTGTACTTTTTGAAGATATTTTTGATGTCAAAGATATTGATCCTGAGGGGAAGAAATTTGACCGAGGTTTGTTTATTTTATTTCATATATTGATTTATTTCAACTAAAAGAGAAAATTTTAAAAATTGTTATGAATTTGTTATTTATTACACGTAATTCGATCAGCGGATCACGTGCATGGATTTTCCGGCTTATTGCAGACGATATTTACTAGGTAATTTAATGTGCATTTCATGGAATGATAAGTTAAACCTTTATAATGTTCTTAATAAATGTGCAGTAACAATGAAGGATTGCATAATTACGGACGATTTCGCTTGCATTTGTGTGGAATAGTTCATTTAAGGAATTTTATTTTGTCATTAATATATATATAAATATTAAGTGATTGTATGTTTTTTTTCCAAAAGTAAGGATTTTGAGCGACAACTTTTTTGAACTTTTTGTTAATTGTGCATTACTGAGGCTATTGATATAAAATTGGAAGATTATTTTATACTGCTTACATCCCAAAGCATTAATATTTATGAAAAAAGAGCTATATTCGTTTTTTGTTTTGTTATTATCATGTGATTCATAATATTAAAATGTATGGAAACTTTTTGGGTTTATCGCTTTGCATTTGTATCAAGAGATCCCTCCCCTCTTCACTGTCAACTTTGCTCAGATAAATTAATTTTCTGTTAAGGTGTATGAAAAAAAAATTTGAATTGAAAATTTCATAACTGATCTCATAGGCTATCATATTCATCATAAGATATAAAATAATTTTTTACTGATTCAATATTTTTTATTTGTGAATGAAATTTTTTCTTTTCTTTAAATTTAAAAGTATATTTATTATTTGTTTTTGTTTTATTCCTTGCTATATTCTATGATTTTTCCCCCCAAAAGAAGCTATGAAATTTGAATCCTAATAGGATTTTTCAAGATGCTCACTTGTAGTCCTTATTCCAAAATGAGCCTTTTTTATATTGTTAACTAAATGGTTGCCAAACATTTCAAAATGATAAATGAAAATTTAGATACAACACATGAGCATATTGGTTAAGTAATGGACGTGGCTGTGATTAATTAGAATCTTCAGTATTTATTTCATCATGTTTTGCATCAGACAATTAGAATTTGACTGGGCAATACATTTAAAATGAATGATATTTTGATCTTCAGATGGGATGAATGTAAAAAGAGTTATTCTATTTTTAATTCACATGAAACATTGTGGAAGATTTAATGGGTTCCACTGAGTATTAAAAAAATAGGGAAGACTCCAGAGATAATATCTTCCAGCTTTCTACAAAAAGCTGTGTCTTGGAACAATCCAAAAATAGCAATCATAGTAAAATAATCTTAGTCAAGAGGTTTATGAGGTACATGTTATGAAGCACAAATGGGTTCAGGGCTCTGCAACCTTTATTTCCAGAGTTAAAAGACATCATTTGTAAATGGGTTCCTAATGGAAGGGGCTCATAAGCAGTCCTTGTAAATTTACCAAAGTTAGATTAATAGCAAAAGGAATTCAAAGCATCATGATACTTTTCCCCCCCAACACTAGTGCTTGTCTTCTTGACCATTTGATGTTGAGCCTCCCAGTACAGACTGATGACAAGGTCAGTTGAGTGTTCATTGAATCCAGTGCATTGGAACAAGTGATCGCAATCCATCCTGGCACTGGCATAGCTGCAGAGCTTGCAAGCCTTTTCAACAGCCAGGTTAAGCCAGTGGAGGTATGCTTCCTGGAAGTCATGTCTGTTGGTTAGGCGAAAGCAGGCAATGGCCTCGGCTCTCTCCAGATACCTCAGGATATGACCCACAGTGGCCAGGGTTTCCCATGTCTTTCCTAGGCTCTCGGTTTTTTGGGTTATGGCGGTACTTTTGACAATATAATCACAATACTGGAATAGATGGCTTCTTCCAGCATTATGAACTGTGATGAGATTTATAATGATGTTTCAAAAAAATATGGTTGTATTTAAATAAATGAAATTTTAAAAGATGGAAAAATGTATTATAGAAAATAAAACATTCCATTAAAATGAGCCTTAGTATGTTTTTTTTATTTGGAGTTTGTTTTGCTAATTGTATATGATTATCAATATATTTGATTGTTTGGCATAGCGGTAATTGAAAAAATTACAAAATAAATTTTTTGTCAATGGGCACTTTGTACTGCACTTTTATCAATACATTTTTGTAATAATTGGCATAAATATTAAATCAGAAACTTCATTTGTATATCAAGTAATTGCAAAAGAAATATTTTTTAAAATTACTAATTGGGGCTTTTCGGCAGAAAAAAGGTACCATGGTATTCATAAACAAGTGGTAGTATATTCTACACATTTATTTCTGCTAGTTATTGGTCTGATGAATGCAGGAATTTCCTATACATATAACATTTGCATGCATCCTGAGGCAGTAATTTGAGGATTTGAGCAGGAATTATTTTCTGTGACCTTTTTAATCTACACAATTTTCCTTCTGTTCATGTAAAATCTAACATACTGTGGAAATAACTTTGTTCAATATATTTGCATGAGGTCATGGATTCTAATGCTGTTTTTATGAACATACATTCTATTAACATAGAACTCTTTGGACAGTTTTTTTTTTTTAACAAATCTATTTATGTAACACCCCATTTATACTAGTAAATTTTCTGCAATTTTTGAATGTAGAGAAAGTGATTGTTTTCCTTTTATGTAAGCAATTTTTTTGTTCATTCTTTTTAAAAGAACCTTTTTTAAACACCTTCAGGAAACTAATTTTTAATTCTTAGATGATAAGTTTAAAGATATTGGATAAAAGAAGCAGAAATTAACTTTAGATCTTTAGCACAAGAAGCTCCTAATATTCTGAGAGAAAGAGGGAAAAAAACATGGGTACACTTTATAGATTTAAAGGATCCGACACACACACAAACTTGATGTAGATTAAAATTGGTTATGAAATTTCAAAGAAAAAACCTTCAAACAAACGTAAATTAATTGAAGTTTTAATATTTTTCTTCAACCATATTGTCACGAAAGATCTTCTTTTGAAATTGGTGCATTCCATGCCAAAAAGATGTAGAGCCGTGATTAAAGCAAATGGCCCATAAAATATTGATTTTCTAACATGTGACAACAATGTAATTTTCAAAATGCTCATTAAATATACCGTATTTGTCAATTTTCGTGTTATTTTTCTTTGCATATTATTTTATTCTATATTGTTTTATTCTGCACATATTTCACATTATTGTGTTCAGGCAGCTTTACTGCAAAAAATATTTTAGTCATTAAGAAACTAGTAGTAGATTTGAAATCAGCATAAAAAAATACATTAAGATCAATAACAATATTTAAGATAGTGCGATAATTTCACAACGAAAAATGAAGTCAAACACAAAAATTACGCTAAAAAAGGAGTGTGTTCAGGACTTTTTGCCACCACTGTATGATGTTTTAAATGCGCATTGTACTTGTAGGTATTTATTTTATGTATCTCAGTTTTATGAATGGGAACAATAGATTTTATTTCATGATTTGATAAATAGGAAAAAAGTTTATTTTTTAAAAAAAATTTTAAGCTGAAGTAAATGAAAAATTTGACATATACAGAATAAAAGCATTCTTTAGCTTCAATTTGATATAAAAATGTAGGAACTACTTTAAATCTTTCTACAGCTATCTTGAAAGTAAGCTAATTTGTTTTCATTATTTTTCCATGAATATTTTATGCTTTTTAAAAAAATCTGTTAAATTTTTTGCAAAACTCTTTCGATACTTTAAAATGCGTCAAATTTATTGGTTTATTAAAAATCTAAAAAGTATGTAAAAACCAATTTCTTTTAAAACTGGAAAGGTATTATCTCCCTTTAAAGAAAATAAGAAATATGTACAAAGGTGGAAAAGAAAATACATAATTTTCGTAAGCTATATGGTAATATCGCATTTAAAGATGTTAACTATGGCAATTTCTCGATCCGAACAGATTCCAATGCATCGATTAATTGAAAAAGATAAACTTGCAGAGAAGAATATATACTTCCAAAATTTTAATTAAGCTGGGAGAATTATGTCGGCTTCTCCCCATACGAAAAATACACTCACACTTCTGATACTTACCAACAGTGTTGTTTCGATGCGGAAGACCATTATCATCCACATAAGGAAGAAATCGGGATCTTTTTCCGTCTTCCCCGTAAGGCTGTTTTCGCCTAATGTACGACAGCGTGAACTTCACGAGGGCCACATTTTCAAAAAGATAAAATGCCTCGATTTTTATGAAAATTTGTGACATTGTAACTCATGCATTTGTTTATAATATAATGTTTTTAAAATTTCAAAATATTTCATAAATAATCTGTTTTTTCTTTTAACATGTAATGGGATAGCTCATTTTAGCGTTACGGTTTAGGAGAAAAAATGGGAAACACATTTTATTAAAGAAAAAATTGTATCAACTCGGATAAAAATGAGTAGTATGATTAAATAAGTGATTCTCTACAGGATAGTGCAGCCAGAATACAATATTAATGTTTGAGTACTTTTATATCTGGAAAAGTATTCCGAATTTGGGTCCTATTTTTTAACATTAGCCGATGACAGAAGGAAATCAGGATAACCGTACAATCTCACAATGGAATATAAAATTTTATTCCGATATCGCACAGCCGCCACATAATTGCTTTTAAAAAGGCTCATATCGGTGTGATTTTCGACTGAAAGTCCAGTCCACACCATTAAGCTTTTATTTTTGAGTGTGCGATGTTTTTGATCTGATATTGTGTGCCTTTTCCTCTTCAGACTCATACGCCCTTTTCATCGGATTCTATGCAAACCTAGATTAATCGGTGAACTGCTCATTTCATCTAAGATTATCCAATTAATGCATCCATGACACCGGGGGCATAACGTACACAGCCACATCGCGAAGGGGGAGGGCAGGGTTCTTGGGGCCCAAAACCGGACTTAACAGGGGGTCACTCAACCCTGTACGACACTACTTAAATCTTGTCCCTTTGTATTGAAACTTAATTTGGAAAGTTTAGTGGAGCACAAACGTGTGGTACTCGGGCGTACCATCATATGGAGCCTTCGGCGCACAGTACTGAGAGATATTGATTTAAAGTAGACGCTGCAACTGTGGATGTTACTCTTTCGTCGGTTCTATTTACTATACCAGACTAAGTTTGGGTAATTCTGCTGCATGTTGTATGATGGCCTTTGCTGCAATTCGAACTTGGTGCATATTCTGTAACTCTTTTCTCTAATGCCCTTGGTCACCATTTTGTCGTTATGTACCATGCAAAAATAATTCATACCATTACCTTCTCAGAACTGTGTCCTTAAGGACCAAACACCATATACCTCTTTACGTGACATTGATGTATGTGACGAGGTTTCTTACCGCTATACTAAACACTAGTCCAGTGATAGCGAACCTATGACCCGTGGGTCAGCCACTGACTCACGCAAGCTTTTTAACTGACCCACGATTGTTGGGCCACCACTTGTTTGTTTACGTGGGTTTATTTAGTTCTTCTAACTTGTGTGGATTATTTTTATTCTATTTGTATTTTTCAAGCACTACATTGACACAAAATAAATTTAAATTTTGTCTATTACCTTCAGTTGATCATTACAGTTCCAAAGCTATGCGAATGACAGCAAATGTATATGAAAATATGTAGTACTTGAAATAAAGCAAAAGTGTTTACAAAATATCAGATAAATTGTATAATTTTACTCACGTTTTGTTTGTTGGAAAAAAAAATCGACAAACCAAAGCAAATAACCATATTTAAAGCACTTTCTTCGGATGAAATGCACTTTTGTAAGGTTATGTTCAGTTATGTTTATAGAAAGAGACTTCCATAGCACTTGTATCGTTCCCTCACTGTTTCATCTTGTGAGATGCCAATGGAAGCCATGCACACGTCTCTTATTCTCGATAATAGCAATTTTTGGCTCGCAATTTAAGGCGCATCCACCAATCAGTACCAGTGTTGAACTTACATTTCGAACGCATTTAAAAGTAATGTGTATGTGTATTATATACAGAAGGATTTTTTTAAAGAAAATTTTATGTATACTAGCTGTCGTAAGTCAGCAATGTTGATAATACTGAAGCATCCATTCGTTTATATTTTACTGTGTTATTTCAATCTTTCATATCTCCTTCTAAATTCTGTTGTCTTTTTATCTGGCAATTGATATTCTTTTAAGTATTAATCATGTAATTCATCTCTCTCTTGTAGAGAAATTTTGAATATATATATATAATTGTGTTTCTTGAAATCTGGTTTAAATCTTCTAGTTTTGTTAGTGGTATAATTTAGTACTATCAATTTTATTATACTGTGTATTTCTTTAATTTTATGATACTATATATATATATATATATATATAACGGATGTTGACCGATTTGGTAAAGGATTTTTCACATCGTGGCCGGTGTTGGTTTTTATAGGTAGATTTAGTCGAGGGGATAGCTATGTCTTGAAAGAATACTGCTCCACTGTAGGTTTCATTTTTCGTTTATTGAACATCACCCAAAAGCAAGGGCAGTCTCATTAACATAATTTACGGAGTTTCACACACACAAAGCAGAAGTAACACTTAGCAGTGGCACGGACACATAGTCGACATAGCACAAAGAGAGAAGAAGCACGCGTAACCGTGTGTTCAGAGTTTTTATACTCGCGGTAAAGGTCGTGCGACTCTTTTATAACAGGAGTCGTGATTGGGCTGCAAATGCGCGGGAGCAATTAGATTAAGATTATGCGCGCGTGCAATTAGATTAAGATTATAACAGTCTTAGGCGAAAGAACTAGGAAATAATTTCACGGGGTACAGTTAAGGAGAGTTAGAAGAAGTCATTACATATATATATATATATATATATATAAATGTAATAATCCCCATTAATTATTCTTAATAACTTTTAATTACCTTTGGTCCATCCCTTTAGGACCAACGTTTTAGTAATAAGTTAATCCGCCGCCTAACGAGAGTATTTTAAACTACATCCATCCACCCACACAGATCACGTGATTTAAGCTGCCTATATATACCGAGACTCCTGGAGACCGCGCCCTCTTTCGCTTCTGCTTTGTGTTTCAACATGTAGTCGGCTGCATTGTGTTTGTGTGTGCTTCTATTGTGACGTCCCTGTAATATTTTATGTGCTTAAGATGTGGAATAAATAGTTTTAATTAATCACCGGAATGCCTCGTCAATTCCAGCCAAAGCAAACATCGATCGTAATTAATAGTAATCATATAAAGAATACCTTTCAACGGCCACGTCTATTTCAAGAATATCAACGTTTATTTCAAGAGTCGGCAGGATATTTTCCTGCGCGGGAAAGAAATCACTTGCCACGCCCTGACAAGATTACCAAAATGACTGAGTAATAGTTCCGTGTTCCAAATGCAACGCCAACAGAAGAAAGTGTGAACAAAAAAGTTATATCGTCAGCAAACATATGTTTAAAAAAAATCATTCTACAATTCGATCCTTAGTTCTGTCTTCCAATGAAAAAGAAGGGAAAAAATCAGTTTCAAATTATTTTCAAAGTGCGCGAGATTGTGAAAAAAGAAAAAGTTTTTATCATCAGTGGAAAGAATCAGATTGTGTGGATTACATTTCTTTTTAAGTGCGACAAGTATTTGTTTTGAAACGTAAAGGTTTAATGATGCACTCGGCGATTTTTGATTAGTGTGTT
This sequence comes from Trichonephila clavata, assembly GCA_019973975.1. NCBI lineage: Eukaryota > Metazoa > Arthropoda > Arachnida > Araneae > Nephilidae > Trichonephila > Trichonephila clavata. Next base: position 114,065 of record BMAO01034068.1, read on the forward strand.
TGAAGTTTTCATCAATACAATAAACCTTGTATTTTTCTTCTGTCATTTGAAATTATCTGGGAGTTCTAAATTGATTATATATTTTTCCTCATTCGTTATTAATAATTTATTTTAAAATGTTTAAGAAAGATTTTGTAATTAGTATGCGTAATAATTTGAAAGCAAATTTAATAATCTATTTTGATTCGAAATCTTGAAATGATTTTAATTTATGGTTTAGATATTTTGAAAATATTTAAGGGTTTTAAAGTTTTCCATATGAAATGGTGTATTATGGGTAGTGGTACCAATATAATTTTTTTTTTCATTTAAAGCCTGGTCTTACCCAGCATTTTTTTATTATAAGCCGGGTCTTACCCCGCAATTTTTTTTATGTGTCTGGTTTTACCCCAGAGTTTCTTTCCATATTATGGGTCATACCCCCATCGTTTATTTTTTAAAAATTATTCTTTGGTCCCTACCACCATTGTACTGTTATTATGGTTTATTCTAATGTTTTTTTCAATATTGTGTAACAAATTTTTATTTTTCGATTGCATTTAAATTAATTGATTGGGCAGTGAACTCCACGTAAATATTATTGTGAATGTTGTTATAAACTTACCAATTGTGTGTGTGAAAACGTTTCCAGGAATCTCGGTTTTACCTTTTGAAATTTCGGATTAAATTTACTTAATGCTATGTTTTGTTTTGAAAATAAACTGCATATATTTCATAATGATTATTTTTGAATTTGATATTTAGCATGAGAATTGATAACTTTACAGTGTTTTTAAGTGTTTTACTCAATCAATACCAAAGATTTGATATTTTTATTTTGAGAATTTTATGTTGAGATACACTATTTAATATATTTTTAATGTGGTTTAAGAATTTTTGGTTTCTATTCGATTTACTCTTTTTTAGAATGAACAATTTATTTGATATGAAAATGAACAACTTTAATGTGTTTGAAATAATAATGGTTTTGAGAGCACTTAGGCTGAGAAAATAGTAATAAATAAATAAGCAAATGTTTACATTTAGAATAAATAATAAGGGTTTTGTAAGGATTGTGCATGGTGAGTACCTCAAGGGAATACACCTTTGATTGTCAATATACTATTGCCTCCAAACTTATACCTTTGTCATAATAAAAGTAATACATAAAAAAAGTTATAAATAGTTTAAAAAAAAAAATCTCTTTGGTCGACTTGCAATTTCCAGTCTAGGCATATTTGTTTTTGAAGTTATTGTGCAACATTTACACGATAAGAAGTAAAACTTGTCTCAAAGATTGTGCAAGGCGTGGGTCATCCTAATTTGTTTCTTTTCACCCTCAGTGCTCTTATATACAATTTCATATAAAATTTTAAGAAATTATTTTTTGTATTTTAAGAATTAATATTTTTGAATTCATAGCCAATATTAATAATGTGGTGGATGGTTGTTTCAAAATTTTTACACGATTTATACTTTGGCAAATTCTCGAATATTTTTATGTTAATGTTGAAGTGAAAGAAAATTTTTTTAAATAATGATAATTTAAAAATTTAATTTTGTACTTTATATCTCTGTATGATACGGGTGTGGACCAAGGGCCCTGGTGCACACACGGGTCTTGCGGAGGGGGGAAATGTAATAATCCCCATTAATTATTCTTAATAACTTTTAATTACCTTTGGTCCATCCCTTTAGGACCAACGTTTTAGTAATAAGTTAATCCGCCGCCTAACGAGAGTATTTTAAACTACATCCATCCACCCACACAGATCACGTGATTTAAGCTGCCTATATATACCGAGACTCCTGGAGACCGCGCCCTCTTTCGCTTCTGCTTTGTGTTTCAACATGTAGTCGGCTGCATTGTGTTTGTGTGTGCTTCTATTGTGACGTCCCTGTAATATTTTATGTGCTTAAGATGTGGAATAAATAGTTTTAATTAATCACCGGAATGCCTCGTCAATTCCAGCCAAAGCAAACATCGATCGTAATTAATAGTAATCATATAAAGAATACCTTTCAACGGCCACGTCTATTTCAAGAATATCAACGTTTATTTCATATATATATATATATGTATGTATAGGTATGTTAATACAAAATTTCTTTAATTATTGCATTCTAAATATAAATATTTTTAATTGTAGCCCTGTACTATGTCGACGGTTAAAAAATTAAAAACAAGCCATACAAGTTCCAGGCTATATCAAGCTGAATGGTTTGATAAATATGAAGGAATTGAAATGAATAAAATGGTTATACGTATTATTTGTAATGAAAAAGTGACTGCACATACATATAATGTAAAAAGACATTTTGAAACGTTGCATTCTAATCTCGGCATGTCGATAGATGAAGAAAGAAAAATGTATTTTTACAAAAGAAAAAGAGAGAGGATTTTTCTCAAAGCAGTGTTTAAAAAAGAAACACTCTTTCAGAAAAAGAATTTGTAAAAAAAAAAGCGTTTTTAGAATGTAGTTCTACATTGTTTACTGATTTTAAAGAAAAATGCTTGATTATAAAGCCTATAAATGAGTTCCCTATAAGTCAATATATAATTAGTAATAGAATTGGAAAAAATATTTTTTCGCGCAAATGCATAACGCCTTAAATTCTGCAGAAATGTATTCAATTGCATTAGATGAGATTAATAATATAAATGGTTATGCACAATTTGCAGTTTTTGGTCTGTATAAGTCCGGAAAAATAATGAAAGAAGAGTTAATGAAGCTAATAACGTTGAATGAAAAGTGTACCAGTCTTGATATTTTTGCAGAATTCGATACTACATTTAAAGAAATGGATGCTGACTTTCAGAGAATAGTTTCTGTAACAACAGACGATGTGCCTAGTATAGTAGGGGAAAACATTGGATTTATTCAGTATCTTAAGCAAAATATCTCACATTTCCTGATTGAATTTCATTGTATAATACACCAGCAAGTTTTATTTGCGAAGTATGGTTTAAAAACATTTTCCATTGTAATGTCAGTTGTTATAAAAATAACCAACTTTATATAATCTAAGGAATTCTTTATAAAAGGCAATTTGTACAATTCTTGGAGAAATTGAATGCCAATATTCAGGGATTTTGACATACAACAACGCGCAATGGCTTAATTTCGGTCAAGTTCTTTATCGCTTTGTAACGTTACAAAGCGATAAAGATCTTTTTAATTGAAAAAGACAATAGTATCGATGGATTATCCAATATACATTAATCAACTGATTAAATGTTTTTATGAGACATCAGTCAGAATTTTAATGAACTGAATAAAAAACATGGATTAATTGTTTTAACAATGTTTCGAAATATTAAAACATTTATGACGAAACTTGACATCTTTACTAAGGATTTGGAAATTAAAATAATGAAATATTTTCCTCAATTACAAAAACATTTTCAAACAACAATAATTTTTGAAAACTCTGTTAACATTTAAGAAAATGCAATGAAAAAGTATGTAATGAATATACTGGAAATAAAACAAGAATTTAAAGAGAGATTCAATCAATTTGAAAGATTGGAAAATACGTTTCACTTTATTTTATATCCGTACAAAATAGAATTTGAAACAATGGATTTAACCGAATTTATGTGGCTAGGTATCGACAATTTAGAAATAAACTTCGAAGCAGCGTAGTGTGTAAAACAAAATTTGAAGATTTAATTTCTGAATTAGAAGGAAAAGTTGCGCGAAAATCTTGCAGAAAATATTGATTCCACAGTAAAAATTGAAAGTATTATATCATATGCATGGGTTTTTTATATAAAATGATTTATATCAATGAAAAAACTAGTTACTTTTAGTCAGCATATTTCTATGATTGTGAGGGACATTGTTACAGCAGTTGTGGAAAATCCAGTGTTTCTGGGATTATTAATCGGCAAAAGAATTTTGGTACAGTGTCTCCCAAATGAAAGAATAAACGTGGACGCAGACGCAACACCACGCCTCGAACAGTTAAGTTTCTTGCAGGAAATAGTACAATGCATCCTTACAAAACATGTAGAGATCTTTAGACTGGTGTGAGCATTGATTCATCGACAGTTTAACGAAGTCTTATTAAAGCTGGGAGATTTGCAAGAAAACCAATCGATAAACAGTTTTTAACACCTGCAATGAAGAAAAAACTTTTGGATTGGGCCAGGAAATATCAATCCCGGACTGCACAAGATTAGAAGAAGGTTGTATTCAGTAACGAAACGCATTTTTTTGTTCAAGGGTTTCGACCAAGATTTGTCAGGTGAAGTGACGGGAAAACATCTTATTCCAACAGTTAAGCACCCTCAGAAACAGATGTTTTGGGGTTATTTTATTTCTGGGGGACCTAGTAGCTTAGTGTCAGCTGAAGGGATGATGAACTCTAAAGAATACATTTTTGTAATAGAAACAAGTGTGCATATGATTCAAAAGTTCGCTGGTGGTGTTGGTAACTTTCAACAAGATCTTGCTCCATCCATACTTCTAAGCTAGCACAACGAATTTTTTTCCCTTCAAAAACAGAAAATAACGATTTTGGAATTGGCTGATAATTTTCATGTAAATGCCTTTGAAAATTTGTGGACCATTGTAAAGTGACGTGTGAGAGTAAAATAGACAGCCCAACAAAGCAAACAACGATTGAGAATGTTACAAAAGTTTGGCTTCGTGATAATGAAATGAAAACTTTATGTTCTAATTTAGTGGAATATATGCCAAACCGTGTACAGGATCTCATTTAAGCTAGAGGACATATTTTGTATTAGATTGCTATACCATGCATGTAAATTGAACTACACTAATTAAACAACATTTGTAAAATTTTTTGTGTTTGTCCCAATTAATTCGCACAGTACTGCACTGAAAAAAAAACTAACGCAAACCGTGCGCCCAAATTTAGCTTTTTAAAGAATACTTTTTAAAAATATTTTCCTTAAAAATAATTGCAATTTTGATGCAAAGAGCAACATATGTATTGATAAATATCTATGGTGATGATTGAGATACATATTATGTATGGATAGTACAATACGTATATAAGGTATAACATCGAATCGAATAACGTCGCCAATTGGCTCGATCTACCACCAATAAAGGAATACCATTCCTACGCTTATTCAAACGCACTAATTGTGCTAGCGCATGCTCGAAAATTACTCTTTTATAGTTTGTGCTTTTCTCGCACATGTTCAAGCACAATAACATGGAATTGAAGATAATATTATTTTAATTGGTTAATTCTTTTGCATTATTCTCTTATTCTGTTGTGAAAAATGATTAAAATTGGAAACTTAACTTTCTTCGAAAGTGAACGCAGTGAAGTATTAACAAAAATATGGTCTAATACGTAAGTACCCGAAATACTATGGAGTTTAGAAGATTCAAGAAAAGTAACGGAATTGCAAGACAACATATAGATTTGTACTTATTAGTATTCTTAGGGTGGTGTCTACATAAGTAAAACTCTTGCCACTATTTTGAATGCAACTACTGTGTTTTGATCATCTAAATATAGTAATTAAATCTTTCGTTTATTTTAAGTGCACACGTTTTTTTAAGTGCAGTATTTAATTCTTCTAAATCTACTCTAATTTATTTGTATTCTGCTGTCTTAAGCGTGATTAAAATCGCTTCAAACAGGTTATAGACGGAAAGAACATTTTATTCATGGTGGTCGCCTTGCACCTCGCGAAAGATGAAGAATAAAAAAAAATATTACCGAAACTTGATGAAACAACTGATAACTGTAGAATTACAACCATTTAAAACGATTTAATAAGTGGAATAAGAAGATATTCCCTTTCTTGCTAAGTAAAAGGGCGCAGAAAAGTAAAGAGGGAAATTGAATATGAAGAATTTTAAATGATTGTAAAAAAAAAAAGTAAGAAATTAAAATAAGCGAAAGCAGTAAAAAATAAATAAATAAATAAATAAATCATTTGAAGCTGAAGGAAGAATTAATTATTAAAAAAAGCAACTTCATTATGGGAAGTGAAAAAAACTACGAAATCATTTATTAAAAATAAAACTGTAGAAATTAGCTATTTACTACCATTAAAAAAAGAATTCTGCCTGACAGAGTTGGAATTCACCACGCAATTTATTACTTTTTTGAGAAAAAGTTGTTGAGTCTTTACCAGGTTTATCACATTTCAGACCGGGCGAAATCAGTAAAATCTTAACTAAGGTACGAAATAAGAAATTCAGTCCCTTAAAAAATGAAATTAGCCAAAAGAGCGAAGTCTAGATTTTGGTATATTACTATTTCAAGTATGCCGTGGGACCTTGAAAGCTTGAAGAATTGAAATGACTTCTGATTGTACGGACTTAAATATTTTGTTCCTATTTAATTAGATAAATTTAATGACATGTACAGTCTTCAATAGCTCAATTACTTTTATTTGACAATATGTTGATGAAATAATAAATTATATCTCTACTGAGATACATCAAAAGCTTTTTAGCGCGTTTTTCACGTAGTGGAGCAAAATCGCTATTAGGACGCAAATTTCGTCTTCGTTCCATATTTTGTCGTACCTTTTTCTCAACCAGTAAGCAACCCATTGACCTCGGGTTTTCGGCATTTGGTCGCATTTGTGCCCTAGATGAGCCGAATCATATTTAAATTTAGTAATTTTTAATTTTTTTTTTAGTACAGTACTTCTTTCTGTTAGTAAAAAGTTCATTAGTTGCATTATTGTAAAATACAACATGTGAAAAACGCGCTAAAATTACTTGGCCATGCCAATGATTGATATCTTGTTTTCATTTAAAACTGTCTAAATATAACTAAAAACAAGTTCAAACAGTGCGATAGCGAATCGATTATATCATTAAAGCCTTTCTGAGTAAAAACGGAAGAATCTGAATTTTTCATTATATTAATATAGCTGTACCTTGTCTTAGGAAACCGTTGTCGCCTAGGAAACTCACGTTTTAATTGTGTCCATTTACCTTTACCCCGTCTTTGGAGACCATCCTCGTTTAGGATGTTGACTCAAAGCTTTGCCGTTTCTTTGGAAACCGATCTCATTTAGGATGCTGATTCATATTATCACCCTGTCTTTGGAGAGCGCCCTCATTTAGGAGGCTGACGTTCATATTGTATCCATATACCTTTACCTTGTCTTTGGACACCATCATTCATTACGGATACTGACGCACAGCTTTACTCTGTCTCAGTAAATTGTCCTTGCTCAGGATACTGGCACATAGCTTTATTTGTATCTACAGACACTGTTTTCATTTAGAAAGCTGATGTATTTATTGTGTCTGCAAAGCATTGCTCGGCTTTCGCCCACTGTTTTCACTTTAGAGAAGCTGACTTTTTTATTGCATTAAAATCGCTTTATGTCTTCGGATATCGTTTACAAATTAATTCCTTAATTATTTTTTGTTCATTTTATAAAAAAAATATGCTCATATTATCTTTCAGTAAATAAATTGTTGGGATTCACGGCTTTAGCCACGTTTGATATAGAAGATATTAGCTTTAATGCCTTATAACTATCCATTTTAAAATTTTTAATTTTAAATCACTTTCAAATCATAATTTGCCCCAATTATTAATTCTTTATTTTCAACAAATATATCTCTCTCAAAAATATCGTTAAAAAATGTCTGGAGTAAAATTGCAACAGTAAATTTTTTCCCTTCAATTATAAAAGCCTCTTAAGTATTTCTAAAAACAGACATGTTATTAGTCCCATTAAAAATGTCTTCATTTTTGACTCTTCCAAATAATTTGATAGAATATGGAATGTAACTGCATACAATTTTAACAGAGCTAGAATTTGTCATTTTATCAAAAAAATGCAGGTATATATATATATGTATAAAAATAATTGTGTCAGAAAATATGCAATATATATATGAGAATTTCCACATAGACGACACTCTAGAGGGCGCTGGCGACGCGAACCACCAGCGAGCGGACTAACCAGAGAGAGAGAGATGAGAGAGCGAGAGGTCTCGATGAGGAGGTCTGAAAAGGAAAGCAACCAGGATCCAACTGACCGAGCAGGGACCAAGTGGCCCGATGCTGGAAGGATAGTTACGTGAAGGGTGACACATCCATCACCTGAATTCCATAAGCTGTCGTGAACTGTATAAGAACGTTGTTACCATTGTGAACTGTGTTATGATAATTGTGAAGTGAACACAAGACTGAGAAACCATTGTTGAATGAAAGAAGAAGTTTGTCTAAACGTTATCTATATATATAAAGGAGAAAAGCGACTCACTGACTGACTAATCACGATATCTCCGGAACTATTCAACCTACAGACTTGAAATTTTGTAGACATGTTCCTTTTATAGAGTAGACGTCAGCTAAGAACGCATTTTCCGAAATTCGAAACGCAAGGGGCGTTATAAATAATTGCTTCCATGTTTAAACTACTTGATGTACAATCTTCAAATTGGGTAAGCAGATTCCTTTCAGAGAGTAGAGATTCGCTACAAAATGAGTTTGGTGAAAATCGACCCCCAAGTGGCGTTGCAGGGGCTTAGGAGGCGTTATAGATAATTATTTCCATTTTTAAACTATTTGATGCACTGTCTTTAAATTTGATAAATAGATTCCTTTCGTAGAATAATGATCAGTTACAAAACAGGTTTTGTGAAAACAGACTTCTAAGTGGCGTTGTGGGGGATTAAGGGGCGTAATAGATAAATATATCCGTTTTTAAACTACTTCACCTACCTGCTTGAAAATAGGTAGGTGAGTTTCTTTCATGGAGTAAATATCCGCTACAAAATGGGTTTTGGGAAAATTGACCCCCAAGGGGGGTTTAAGGGGCGTTATAAATTCCGATTTTTAAGTTATTAGACGTACAGTCTTGAAACTTAGTAAGCAGATTTCTCTCATAGGGTAGAGATACGCTACAAAATGGGTTTCGTGAAGAATGCCCCCAAGTGGCGTTGCGGGACTTAAGGGGCGTTATAGATAATTATTTCCATTTTTAAACTATTAGGCGCACATTATTTATGTTTGACAAATAGATTTCTTTCATAGAGTAGAGATCAGCTATAAGAAGGTTTTGTGAAACCAGATCTCTAACTGGCGTTGCGGGGGATTAAATGGCGTAATAGATGAATATTTCCGTTTCTAAACTACTTCACCTATCTGCTTGAAAATTGGTAGGTCGAGTTTCTTTCATGGAGTAAATATCCGCTACAAAATGGGTTTTGGGAAAATTGACCCACAAGGGGTGTTGTGGGGGCGGAGGGTTTAAGGGGCGTTATAAATTCCGATTTTTAAGTTACTAGACGTACAGTCTTGAAACTTAGTAAGCAGATTCCTATTCATAGGGTAGAGATACGCTACAAAATGGGTTTCGTGGTAATTGTCCCCCAAGTGGCGTTGCGGGACTTAAGGGGCGTTATAGATAATTATTTCCATTTTTAAACTATTTGACGCAGTTTTTATATTTGATAAATAGATTTCTTTCATAGAGTAGAGATCAGCTATAAGAAAGTTTTGTGAAAACAGTCCTCTAAGTGGCGTTGCAGGGGATTAAGTGGCGTAATAAATAAATATTTTCGTTTTTAAACTACTTGACCTACCTGCTTGAAAATTGGTAGGAATGTTTCTTTCATGGAGTAAATATCCGCTACAAAACAGGTTTGGGGGAAATTGACACCCAAAGGGTGTTGCGGGGGTGGGGTTTAAGGGGCGTTATAAATTCCGATTTTTAAGTTTTTCGACGTACAGTCTTGAAACTTAGTAAGCAGATTCCTCTCATAGGGTAGAGATATGCTACAAATGGGTTTCGTGAAAATTGCCCCCAAGTGGCGTTGCGGGACTTAAGGGGCGTTACAGATAATTATTTCCATTTTTAAACTATTAGACGCACAGTCTTTATATTTGATAAATAGATTTATTTAATAGTTAGCTATAAGAAGGTTTTGTGAAAACAGACTTCTAAGTGGCGTTGCGGGGTATAAGTGGCGTAATAGATAAATATTTTCGTTTTTAAACTACTTGACCTAGCTGCTTGAAAATTGGTAGAAATGTTTCTTTCATGGAGTAAATATCCGTTACAAAACGGGTTTGGAGAAAATTGACCCCCAAGGGGTGTTGCAGGGGGTTAAGGGCAGATATAAATAATTATTTCTATTTTTAAACCATTAGACTCACAGTCTTGAAATTTGGTAAGCAGATTCCTCTCATAGGATAGAAATACACTACAAAATATGTTTTGTGAAAATTGACCCCTAGGTGGCGTTGCGGGGGTTCAAGGGGCGTTATTGATAATTTTTTTGCATTTTTAATTAATTGGACGCACAGTATTCAAATTTTGCTAAGCAGATTCCTTTCATAGAGTGCCCGTACAAAATGGGTTTTGTGAAAACAGACCCAGAAGTGGCGTTGCGGGGGCTCAAGTGGCGTTATAGACAATTATCCCCATTTTTAAACTGTTAGACGTACAGTCTTGAAATTTGATAAGCAGATTCCTTTCGTAAAGTAGAGAACCGCTACAAAATGGGTTTTGCGAATATCAACTACCAAGTTTAATTTCGGGAGATTAAGAGGCGTAATCGATAAATATTTCCATTTTTAAACTATTTGATCATCCTGCTTGAAAATTGGTAGGCATGTTCCTTTCATGGAATAGAGTTCCTCTAACAAAGAGTGAAACGAAAATTGACTCCTAAGGATGTTTGCGAGGGGTCAAGAAGAGTTACAGAAAAAAATTATTGTTTTTAATTGTTAGACCCATATACTTGAAATTTGTTAAGCATGTTTGTTTTGTTGAATAGAGATCCACTAAGAATGTATTTTAAGCAAATCAAGTTCTTAGGGGGGGGTGCAGGGGTTACTGGGACGTATTGACAAAAAAAAATTACTTTTTTCGAGCTACAAGGACTATAATAATGAAATTTGGTTTGCATTTTTTTTTTTTTTTTTTTTTTTTTTTTTTTTTTTTTTTTTTTTTTTTTTGTTGAATTGAAATCCTCTAAGAGCGGTTATTTTGGAAAACGGCTCTCAACGGGATTACGGGGATATTGATAGTAAAACTTCTTTTTTTCTGTTAGATTTAGACTTGAAATTTGGCTTGCATGTTCAATTTACGGAGTAGAGATCCACCGAAAATTGGTTTTGCGGGAATCCACTTTTTTTTTGGGTTACGAAAGAGCAAATATCATTCTATACTTCAATTTTAGAGATTTTTGGAAAATACAAATTAGATGAGTTCTGCCCTTTTTTTTTTTTGCGACAGTTAAAGGTATAAGTATATTTTTCAATACAATCGAATTCTTAATACTAGGACTTAGATATCAATAATTTATACATATGTATAAGCAGTAAAAATTTATAAAACATCATGAAATACCCAGCGAAGCGGGCGGTTAACAGCTAGTTAATCATATATTTGTGTAGTAGTGTGTAGTCCTGTAACAAGTGTCCACATTAAACGTTAGTCTTAGTCAAAAACAGTGTCGCGTCAATAAATACCCCTAGAACTCCGTGCCATAACCCCACACATATATATACTAATTAATAATATTTCACAATATATATAGTATGTAATTTTCGTTACTCCTTGTTCATTCACTCATTGCCATTTGCACCAAACACTTAAGAACTTTTAGCTCTACTAAATAATTTTAAATCGTCAAACCTCACTTATTTTTACTCGTTAAGGCAATTGAATTTTAAAGATGTTTAGTTTTAAAAATGCTCAGTTAAATTTTTTTTAACTTAACTCTGCTCCAAATGGACATTAGTGACCCACGAGCTAGTACTATAAGAATTATGAACAAAATTTGACTCACGTCTCAAAAAGGTTCGCCATCCCTGCACTAGTCTTTGCTGTTTTTACCAAGGGAACTATTGACATTGCTCGCTGCTTTATGAGTACAAATTATGATATTCTGCCCTTTTCTCGGTACTTACGTATTGTACCGTCGCTTAGTTTTGCCAAATCAAAAGACGCCGCCAATTAAAAAAAATATCACCAAATGCTGTCATCGTTCCAGTCGCGTTCGAAATGAGCGGGAGCGGTTTCTACCATTGACTGCGTATAGTGGCATTTGGCGACTTGTTTTGATTCGATGATATTGGTCGACGGTGTAATACTTAAGTACTATTTTCTCTTTATGTTTTTTTAGTAATGCTATGTTACGGTGAGGGAGGTGCATGTCTCATTGACGTAGGAACTCCGTAACTGAAACGCTTTCATTTTTAAATACTTCTTTTTAAGATTGCAAAGTATTTTCAAAACCTATTAGAAATTTTTTAAAGACAATAAAAAAATCAAGCTATATTACATGTACTATTTTACTATTATTGTTCTCTGTTTCATACATTATAATTTTTACTCAGCATTATCTTTCACGATAAAAAATACGTGAGTTTCATGGGAAAAATTTCAAAATTGAATATCCTACGTATAAATAGTTGAGTGAAAATGTGTAGAAATAGGAAGGCAAATACTCAAAAAAAAAAATGAAATATGGCTAATTGGAGGCGAGTATATTTATGAATTTAAAAGTTTATTATTGGGAAGAAGGGGGGAGGGGTTCGCAGTTTGCTTGACAAATTTGTCAGATTTGAAATTTTGATTTCACTAAGAATTGTCATGTATTTTAGTTAGAATTTTTGTGTATAATTCGACCGTGTTGGCTAGATAGAACAACAGTAATGATATAATTTAATTACAAAAGATGAAACACAAGTAAGGCAGTGACTGAAAATTAATACTTATTTTTCATATCCTCATACATCAGGGGTCGGCAAACCGCGGTTCTTCAAGTAATATGAATTGTTAAAAGATAATTATATCGACTAAAAATTGTTTTCCTTTCTCTACATTATTATCTATTGAAAAAAAATTACCTTATTTGCCTCTCTTCTAATTAAACTTTAAACTGGTTTAAAATTTCTGTATTAAATTGTCTGCCATTGACAAAAGTGTATTGAGAATCTGTGAAAATATTAAAATTAGTTCTAAAACAGTAAATGTTCAATTTGTTAATAAAAATGCCGCCATGGGAAGACGCTACTTTTAAATGATTTTCAGCAGCGTTTGCTAATTTCCTTAGATGAGTTAGAAAGCACTCTTGAATTCATAAACCCCCCCAACAGAAGTGACAAAAACACATTCCATATTGTATGACCTGCTAAAGTGTCAATAAAAGTTATTGTTTAAAAAAAAACACACCTTTTTATAGTTAATTGAACTAAGTAATAACTTAATCTTTTAGTCGCCAAATCTGGAAATTGGATCTGAAATGAGTCGTCAAATGCGGGATGGGATCTGAAAATGGGAAATCACTAATCCTGTTGATCTTGATCAGGAACCTGGAACAAAATTATTAAATTTTTGTATTGTCATCGGTCCTGGACAAGTGAGCAAAATTTCGAACTAATCTGACTTTTTAAAGTGGGTAAAAATTGAGTTCCAAGATTTCGTTACATACAAGTGAAGCTTATAAAAGGGTGTTAAAAAAATGGAAATGACCTTTTTTTATACTGGAACACAATCCAAGTTAATTTTAACCATAAATATAAACATGAAATTTCAGATAATAGTTTTTGCAGTATAATTGGTAGGAACGTTTTTTCCTCGACCCTTAAAAATTTAATTCCCAACAGTATGATGTTATGACAAATGGTTGATCTTTGATTGAGCCACACAAATAAAAATATCTTAGTTTCTGAAAGAATGGAAAGTGCTACTTTATGATGTTGTTAATGCCACCTGACTAACGCAGTCAGAATCGAGGCCCATGAAGTTCATGACAAAGGGCTAGATCGTACGTCTGTCGTTATCCGTAGCTTTGAGCACCGTTCAGATGACAGTAAGATTTGGCTCGGTTCCACCCCAATTTTGAGGGAGAACACCCTGGGAGTGGTCAGGGGCATCCCACCTCTCTCTTCCTTTCAACCTCACGAGAGGACTTGCGGCTCGATGGCTTTTTAGAGTATCCCATGATGGCATTATACATTGACATACATCCATACCTTCTCCGGGATTTGAACCCAGTATCAACGGCGCAGCAGTCAGTGTCACGAACCGCTATACTGGATGGGCGATGTTACTTTGTGTACAGTGGCGTAACGGAAAATGTTAATGCCCCCCTGCAAAGTCAGGTTTCGGGCCCCCAGCCGTACTTGGCGTTAGTCAGGCTTTGAACCCTCTAGAATCCTGCCCCCTCCCCACGATGCGGGGCGTACGTTGTGCACTGCTTGTGTGTAAAACTTTATTTAAATATTGTAAAAGAATATTAATTGGAGCACTAGTCTTGATCAGGAATGCAGGAGGGGGGAATCACTTTCCCTTCCTTCTCTCACATACACGATTCTTTGTAAAAGCAGTTCTTTTTGTGTAAATGACTGTTTGATACCTTGGTTATTTTGTTTCTTTTACAACTTGGCTCTTCTCCGAAAGGCATAAATAATATCAAATTCCTCCTTACTGTTTCATTTTAAACGTATTTATTGTTTATCTCAAACAATTGGAGCTTCAAAGACTTGTCGAAACCGATCTGTGTTCGAGTGGGAGAAGTAAACTTCTGAAGAGGATGTTGTCTTTGTTAACCATGGCTCATTATAAGATCATTGGCTAATATCTTTTGTTCGACGCTCTAAAGTTCTTTGATGTCGTGTACTTAAGATGAAAAACTTCAAAATTAAAGGAAATTCAAAATTTGGCATTACTTTATGAGCGCGTTGTTTTACATCATAGATCATGAGTGATTTTTTTTTCTCCTTATAAGGTCATATGCGACCTTCAAATATAACCTTGTAAACGGGTTAATAATTTTAAAAAAAACCCCTTTCTATTTTGTTTATAAAGTAATATCAATTGACTTTTCTTTTTAAATTTTTTATTTTGTTGGACTTAGACATCATTTACGCTAATATTTTAGTGGCCGCAGTAGCCTTAAGGGGTCTAAGGACTCTTAAATTGCAAATTTTTCAATTTTTTGAAAAAAATATATGTAAGCCTCAACATTTCTGAGCATTTTGATACCAAAATGTTGTTGATACTGTAAAAAGTTCCGAAGTTATTGAGAAATAACTAGAGAAATTTAAACAAAATCCCTATCTCTTTCGTATCTTTAACTTCATTTTTCTCAAAACAACAAATTTTAGTTGCGCGCAGAAATTCTCAGAAACTATTTATGAGATCGATTTTAAATTTCATACACGTGTTCAAAACATGGCTCTTCATAGCTTATACTTCAATTTTCAAAAAAAAAAAAAAATTAATAAATTTTTTTTATTTAAATTTTAATTAATTTTTTTTTTTAAATTTTCGTTGTAATTGTATTTAAAAAAATATTTTTTTTTCTAAAATTTTTAGAAGTTTGTATAACTTTGAAAGTGAACTTTTTTATACCAAGTAAAGTTAATTTTGTAAATTTTGATCAATTTTGTACTTCAGAATTTTGCGTTCTGTAAAATACTAATTTTCAAATTTTTGAAAAATTGTCCAATTTTTATTTCCTTATGAATTTTAAAAATTTTCTCAAATTCTCCGGAAATTTGAATTTTATTTCTTAATTTAGAAGTAGAACTTTATAGCGATGCGAATTTTTTAGAAATGAAGTATGTTTTATCATGTGACTGTGACGTCACATGAATTTAGCCAAATGCTGTAACATTACGATTGCTTGTGTAGGAAAAATTTTGATAATACATTTTCCTTTAAAGAACGAAATAATAAATATTTTTTTTTAATTAATAAACCTCATCTTAAATTGTGATTTTTGTTTTGTTTTTGCATTATTGATGAATGTTACATTATTTTTTTAATCCAAAAGTTGGCCTGAAAAGTTAAATTATATGGTTTGGAAAGAAATCATCCAACATCGTTTTCTTAGCGTTCTTCTGAATTCAGCCTATTCTTTATTACCTTTGGCAAAAGTGCATGGCATGCCCCTGCTATGTATTAACAATCTTTCTCTCTTTTTGACCGTCCACTTTTATCAATGAATACTGATCACAGATATATATTAGCAACATTTACTTGACTGGCAAATTAATGAGTGTTTTGCGCAACCTGGTCAAATAACCCATGTGCACTAATCAAGTCCAACGACCTGTCTTCTTTGAACGCCTACGGAAATGATGTACATCAGGTGGTTTCAATATTACGGGGTGACATTCGTTTTATTGATGGTTATTTTTAGACTGTCACAAAAATTTTGTATGACATTTTATTTGCAGAATTTTAGATTTCCTCGGCTAATTCTGGAAATCTCTAAAATTTATTTTATTTTTGAGGTGAATCATTTCTACCTTTGTGTGTATTTATAATGATAATCTGTATTTTTCAAAGGCCAAATGGAGTAATATTTTTATCGTAGTAGTGATATTTGCAACACATTTTCAATTATTTTCTCTCTTTATCTCAGGATTTACCGTTACTGATAAACACGCTTTCTGTTGGTTCCGGAAATTTTTCTTCATTTTTTCAACCAATGATGGCTCCTCTTTTCAGTCAGACCTGCTCCTCCCCCTTTTTAACGAATATTTGCTTTTTTCAATTCGTACTATTAACTCACTCTCTCCCTAATTATATATATATATATATATATATCTTGTTCAAATTTTCAGTCGTTATTAAAATACTTTCTATTTATCCAATCAAATTAATTTTTTAAAATTTATAGTGGATGGCACTTGATGTTAATACAGCTTTTTTAAATATTAATTTTGAATCAAATTCAAACGATTGCCGATCTCACCGACAATGAAGTGCGTTCTGTAATCCAATTTTTGAACGTAAGGAAAAAAGCCAGTTTAAATTCATCGTCTACTTATGATGAAAATGTAAAGGCCCCATAACATATACATGTTTTGATGTACCGTTTAGTACAATTTTTTACGCAGCTGAGGGTGAAGGGTTGCTGTAAACAAAACGACATGTGCTCTGACGTCAGCCGCGCTCTATCTCCACGTTGAAAAATTACTCGCCGATTTTTCTGCTTCGGAAAACGAACATTCAATTTTATTTCTTTCATTTCGCTCGCGCTTTTGTTGATGTTCGTAAACAGAAATAGCCACTCTGTTTAAAATATTACACGCCATAAATTTATGATGTAGGGTGCCGAAGAACCCCATTGGCTGGAATTCCAAGCAACTTTTATTTGGAACAACTTTTTCAGTTCACTGGGAAAAAGTTGTTCGGAGTGGTTGCTATGACAACTAGGTAGAAATTGTTCGGAATTGTGAAAAATTGCCCCAAACGTGTACGTGTGATAAGGCCTTAAGAAGTGATGGAATGGTAAGAAAGTGGGTTCGACAATTCAATAATGGGCCCACTAGTGTTCATGACGATGCATGGAATGGGCAATCTTCTCATGTTAATGATGATTTGGTTGAAAAAGTTAATGAGAAAATTCGTGAAAACCGATGGCTCACAATAAGATTACTTTTATTTCTCTCTCTCTCTCTCTCCAAAGAGCTGTATTCGGATATAGCTCTCTTCACTGGCGGCATTTTTCTTTGAAGAGGGTATAGACAAGTGGGTTTCCTGATATGACAAATGTAGAAAAATAGTTTCCGAAATGCTCTTCCATGTAAAAAAAAAATTGTTTCTAAAAAGATTTTTTATGCGAGTTTTTTCAAAACACAGCTTAGTTTCCGGACACGCCTTGCATTACTTTTCGTATTTGAATCGCTTCTATTCTACACTGTATCACAGTTTATATCATAGAGTCTTTTACTCTATCAAATATCATAGAGTAAAGGTTTTCTCTTTTTGTGTGATTCTAAACTGAAGTCTCCTAATTATTAGACTGATCCACGTTTGGAATCTCTTCCGGTGAGGTCGTTCTGACCTCGATAAGACTTCTCAGACGTTGAACTCTGATTACGTTATCTATCTATTCTTTAAATTCCATGCAGGATTTTTCCTCTTAGCTTCTTTCTTATCCTCTATGTTTACGTTCAGTATTTCTCCATTTATCCGCTCTTATCTCCACTTCAATTCACTACACTTCTTATATAGTAATTCTCATTTGTATACATCATGATTTCTTCACAAGGCAAAGTTTTTATGTCAAGAAATGTTATAAAGTAGCCCCAGAGGTTAGTAGAAATGCGCGTGTGATCCGTACATTTCTTAGTAACTTTTACAATTGTCATCGTAGCGGGATGAAACTAATATCAGTGCATATAATCTCAAGGGAACTAAATGTAGTCTGTGCCTGTCATTTTCAAAAATACGACATACTATCAGAAAATCGAGAATGCCATCTCGAACGGTGAAATTATATTTCAGTGAGAAACGCATTTGCTAACCATGAAACATTCATACATGTCGGGAAAATATTTGAACGTGTGTAAGAAACTGGTTCGGAAGAAGCCGCATGATATGCACACTAACTTTTTTTATTGCGTTTGTGAAGGACTTGCATAAATTAAGTTCTTCCAAATGCAACTAGGATTCAGAAAGACTGTAATAGACTGAAATAATTATCTCTGCAAGATATGCATCCTTGCAATAAGAACAGGGAGAATAAATTGTAGTTAAAAAAAAAAAAAAAAAAAAAAAAAAAAAAACACGTTTTTATATTGAATCGAACTAAAAATTAAAAAAATAATTCTTAATATAAAAATAAAATGATGGATGAAAAAATTAATGTCATTGTGGAAAAAGCGTGGGGTGCTTTGTACTACACTTTTACACTAACTCAGCATTTCGGAATAGAAGTTAGAAATTATAACAATTGATATATTTATAGAACACCCCATGCTTTTACCCAAATGACATTAATTTTCTCGTACATCATTTTATTCTTATATTAGGAATTATTTTTTAAATTTTTAGTTCAATTCAGTATAAAAGCGTGTTTTTTAGTTTTTTTTTTAAAACTATAGTTTTTTTATTTCCGTTATATATCTGAAAAACTAGACAATTGTTTAAAGTATGGTAAGAAATCGCTGACGCGATAGTTTTCGCTTTTATAGGGTTGTAACAATCTTTGAATCGCCAAATCTGGAAATGGGTGTTGCAATTAGTCGCCAAATCTGGAAATAGCATATGGAATTCGTCGCCAAATCTGGAAACGGTATAATGAATTAGTCGCCAAATCTGAAAATCATTATTCCTGATGCCCTGTTCAGGACAATGGATCAAAATTACGAAATTATTGTATTGTCATTGGTCCTTGACAAGTGTATAAAATTTCGAATTAATTTGACCTTTTAAAGCGGGGGAAAATCAAGTTCAAAGATTCTGTTACATACAAGTAAAACTTATAAAAGCGTGTGAAAAAGAAATCGGCGGCGTCGATTGCATTATGGAAATCGAAGAAAACATGTCACGTTAAATGATATTGAAAGAATAATCTCATCCCCTCTTGGATATTTGGAAAAATTTATCGAATAACCAGGAAATTAGCGGGTTTTCAACTAATCTCTAGGAAAATCTGCTTGGTTTGAGAGCTTCGCCTCGTGAAGAAACCTTGATATGCAAATTTGGGTTGTTATATTTGATGTGAACTGAAGCAGGAAATTTGAGGAGTTTGTTGGGGTTTTATTTTCTAGGTGATGAGAGTTTACGATTTTAAAGTATCATATTAAATTGCAGATAATTCGTTTTTTGGGGAAGAATGAAGATTTGAATCTCTACAAGAGATAACCATAAACGTAATTTTATTTGTTCTGAAATTGATATGCACGCATGCAGATTACAGTACTCGCCTGGATAATTGTAAAATGACTAAATAAAAAAAAAATCATGGAATAGCTAAATAAAAAAAAAATGGATTAGATTCGTACTTTGCGACCAATCTGCGATCTTTTCTCAGTTTCCCCATCATGGACCATTACACGAAGAAATTCAATATACTAAAAATTTAGCGGGAAATTCTATCAATGGACTAAATTCATGTGACGTCGTAATCACATAATTTTAAACCACGTGTTTTTAGCCAATCAAGTTCAAAAACACATGTTACGTCATAGTCACGATAAATGCAATTATCTATTTTCAGCAAATCAGTTCAAGCACTTCGTTGTTGCCAAATGACGCTTTTTACAGAAACTTTTTTTTTAAAAAAATTAATATTTGTCTCTTAATTTAAAAGTACATGTATAAAACAAGACTTTTTTTTCCTTTAATTTTAAAATCTTTTTGCAAAAATTTCTTTTTATAACTCTTGAGCATCTTTACCCAATTATGCAATTTGAAATTTTACCTAACTTTTAAAAATAGAATAAAAAGTACGAGCTATAGTTTACTGTCCGTTTTGAATTCAATGTAGAACACGTGTTTATATTATGTGACCGTCATGAATTTAGTCCATTGAGCAATCAAATCTGTCAATTTTGTTATCAATTTACTTTTTTGATAGAAGAACATTAAGAAGCGTCTTGGTCATGGATGAAATGAAAAGAAAACTACCCCACAACTCAGTTTAAAAATGCAGAAAAGTACATTTTTTTTTGTGTGTGTGTTTGGCAGAAAGGTTAATGTAGGATTAAAATAAAAACTGAAAGGCACAAATTTTAATATTTTGATTTGACCAATGTTGCCTTGGTCTTATAGTGTTTCCCCTCATTATCCTCATGTCGCGGCCCTCGTGAGATACCTGTCATTAGTATGTGGCCTGGCGGGGAAAAAGTTGAGTACCTAGAGGGAAAAACAGACAAAAAATAAAAGATTTGTTAGATACCATCTTTGGGACACTTATTTCTCATTTTCCCGTTTATACAAACATTTGAGGAGTTCGTCTGTAGTATGGGGTAATAACGTAAGTACCTAATTTTGAATGAAATTATTTGACAACGGAAAAATGTTATACAATATTGCTACGGAAAGTTTGGAACTTGTTGGTTCCTCTGCCGGAAAAGCATTGTGACCCGAAAAATAGTTTGCAGGGGAAGAGAAAATGCTCTTTCTATAAAATAAGTAGAGAAGCGACTTTGCCGACTAAAATAAAATGCCTCGAATCAAATCTAGAGTATTTTCAATACTAGTACTATTACAATGATTATTTTAAGATTTTTTATGAGTTCATTCTAGAAGTTTTTAAAAATGTCTTCGTTGCCTATATAAATATGTTTCAGGGAAGCTACATGGAATGTTAAAGCTTGATAGTGGCCGCGGTAGCCTAGTGGTCAAGGTAATGGACTCGTGGCTGGCGTGTCATGAGTTCGAGCCCAGTACCACTGAAGACCCGCTGTGTAGGGAAGCGATGCACGTTAAATCTTTCGAGAGCTCAACGTCCTCCCGTTGGTGTGTTAGCTAGGAGGAAGGGTGGGTGCCAGCTCAGGTATCGTCCTCCTCACTTGACCATGGTTCAAAATTACGAGGTCCCTCGCCAAAAGCCCTCGTGTAGCTGAACAGTGCCACGTTAATATTCACTCACTCACTCAAAGCTTGACAAAGACCGTGGGTTTCATTTGTCTCATGCAATGTTATGACTAAAGATTTATATTGCTGTGACCAATATTTGTTTGAATTTGTGCTATTTCGGATTTATACTTGTGTATTGTTTCCTGTTTTAAAAAATATATCTGCTGCCTTTATTAGTATTCCCAGAATAAATTTCAATTGATTCCTAAAAAAAAGAAATTGCTTTAAATTGCATGGAATCGTCCCACATCTGAAAAGTGATTAACTGCATAACAATATAACCATCCAGAAAAGCATAAAAGAGAAAGAAATTATAAGGTTGTAGCTGCCGCTTGCGTCATTACTTGGGGTAACCAAAAGTAATTAATAGAATCTCGGGGTAAATTAATATATTTAATGATACAAGATAGCACAGTTACAAAGAACAGACACTTATCCAATTACAAGACAAACATTTAGAGAAAATAAGTGAAAATAAGTAAAGTTTACATAGTCCAGGATTGGACATCGAAAATGGGGAACGCATGCTTGCTCCGATCCAAACTCTCTCTGACGATACTACAGTGTTTCGTACAGTCACACTTCCGGTCCAAGACAATACTGTAATGGCGGCACCTATATTTCGGTCTTGGAACTATACCGTGCGTTACAGACTCCCCCTCTGGTTCCGTTGACGTCTCGGCTCGGAAACAGGAGGTAATCTTTTTTTGGGGGGGCATCTTCTTTTCCTCAGAGGAGCTTCTTCTAAGACCAGGGTGGTCCATACACTTTTCCTATGATAGGAAACTTTGATTGCCAGGGTGGCACTTCTTCTGAGACCAGGGGGGTCCATAAACTTTTCCTATAACAGGATTCTTTGATTGCCAGGGTGGCACTTCTTTCGAGACCAGGGTGGTCTATAAACTTTTCCTATAACAGGATTTTTTTATTGCCGGGTGGCACTTCATACGAGACCAAGGTGGTCTAAATACTTTTCCTACAATAGGAAATTTTTGATTGCCAGGGCGGCACTTCTTCTGAGACCAGGGTGGTCTATAAACTTTTCCTGTAACAGGATTTTTTTGATTGCCAGGGCGGCACTTCTTCTGAGACCAGGGTGGTCTATACACTTTTTCTATGGAAGTCGTTGCTATTGGATGGGGGCCCTCCCCCTGGTTGGAAACATGATTCAATTTTTCCCGCATTGAATCAATTACAAATTTAAGCTTTGATTTTTAAATTTTATATATAAACAGACCAAAATTAAATTTGACAAAATATTACTAACGGAATAATAGTACAGTATTATGCCACAAAAAATAATATCTTACTTTCTTACAATATACAATTCAAAAAATTTCATGAATCACAAAAAGGAAAAATAAAAATATTTTCGTTTTTATCATTTTTAATACATAATCAAAGTAAACTTTTTCAAAGTTTTAGCCAAAAAAAATACATATATCATAAAAATGATCAGAAAACACTTTAGAAATATTATAGTTAAACAATACTGATGTATCTGAAAATTTCTTTACATATAAAAAAAATACTCTATACTATAATGCACACTTGATGAATGACAATAAAATTCTCTAATTTCAACTGTGATAATTAATTTACAAATCAATATTAATGAGATTAAAATAAAACAAATTCTT
This sequence comes from Trichonephila clavata, assembly GCA_019973975.1. NCBI lineage: Eukaryota > Metazoa > Arthropoda > Arachnida > Araneae > Nephilidae > Trichonephila > Trichonephila clavata. Next base: position 136,994 of record BMAO01034068.1, read on the forward strand.
CAATATTAACTATTTTCTACTTTAGTACATCAAAACCAAAATAATAATATTTATATAATATTCATTATTAATCAAAAGGAGTTTCAGCAGTTAACATGAAATGGATTTATAAAACATTTCAAATACGTTTAAATAGAAATACCGTTCATAATTTAATTCATTCACTCTGAAGTTATCAATAGTACAAACTTGTTTACACTTAGTAGAAGTACTTGAAAATATTTTCCAAAAATTTTAAATAAAAACAGAAATGTAAATACTTTATGTTAGGCATAAAAAGAACAGGAAAAAAATTATTATAAGAATTGCAATAATTTCTTCTTAACAAATCCATATACGTGTTATTAGCATAAAATTCTTAATTAGGAAGAAAATATGCACTCATAAATAATTAACCTTCAAATAGCTTTAATCAGATAAACCGATAGAATGAAAATTTCGTTTTCAAAAGATTAGGAAAACTGACAAATGACTATCAAATTTAAATTCAATTATGTTTTCCTGTAACACACAATATATACTACGAATAATAATAATAATCTTATACACACACACAAATAACAGAGCATGATTATTTAGAATAACAACACTTATCTGTTAACAGGTTTTCTGGATGAAAATATTCATTCGCAGGGTGCGAATCCTTTTATTGTCGGGATGACAAACACTTCCACCCCTAAGGCTGTGGGGGAAAAAAGCGAGAGAGAGCCGGGGCCGGGCCGACGTTTAGGCGCCAATTGTAACTGCCTCTTATTGTCCGGATGACAAACCCTTCCACCCCTAAGGCTGGGGGGGGGGAAAGCGAGAGAGAGCCGGGATCGGGCCGTCGTTTGGGCGCCAATTGTAGCTGCCGCTTGCGTCATTACTTGGGGTAACCAAAAGTAATTAATAGAATCTCGGGGGTAAATTAATATATTTAATGATACAAGATAGCACAGTTACAAAGAACAGACACTTATCCAATTACAAGACAAACATTTAGAGAAAATAAGTGAAAATAAGTAAAGTTTACATAGTCCAGGATTGGGCATCGAAAATGGGGAACGCATGCTTGTTCCGATCCAAACTCTCTCTGACGATACTACAGTGTTTCGTACAGTCACACTTCCGGTCCAAGACAATACTGTAATGGCGGCACCTATATTTCGGTCTTGGAACTATACCGTGCGTTACAAGGTAACATATAATAGATAAAAAGTTGGAGTCCTATTTGAATCCCCTGGTGCTATGGCGCCAATGAATGTATTTTGTTTTTTGCTTCCTTTCTGTAAATTAATAATTTTTTTATAAAAATGTCCTTTGTTTTCGACTTTTCGATATACTCGCGCCCCTCTTGTCGGGTTATCACGCTCCCCTAAGGGGGCGCGCCCCACAATTTGAGAAACGCTGGGTTAAAGGAAATCGTCGCATTGGTCCCCGTGACTTCGGATATTATTCTTTTCTGGGGACTGAGCTCACCAAATGGGTTTGGAACTTCAGACCTATTAAACGTCACGGTAGCCTAGAGGTCATGGTTTTAAAATCGTAACTGGCACTGTTTTGTTTTGTCGGGGGTTCAAGTCTTGGTGCCGCTGAAGGCTCACCGTGTAGAATACCCGATACATGTTAAATTTATCTAAGCTCTGTCCTCACGTTGACGTGGTTTGGAGAGTTCAAGTGTCAACTCTGGTAACGTTTTCATCGTTTGATTAAGGTTCGAAATTACGAGGTCCGTTGCCAGCAACCCTTGTGTAGTTTAAAGTGCGACGTTAATTAAAAAAAAATTATACCTTCGAAAACTGCGAACTGTAATTTATTATTATTATTTAAATCGAATTAGTGATAAAGCTGTACTTTTGCATAAAGTTATGATTTAGTTTTTTGGACTGTTCTTTTAAATTTTTAGCTTAGATTTTTAGCTCAAACGGGATTCACTTAAGAATTTTGCCCAGGTATAGGTCAAAACTGACGAGGTTCTCTGCCTCTTAACATCACTGTGAAGTTCGTCGCCAATAGTCCTTGTCTTATTTTCAAATGTGATTTTTATAATACAGTAGAGTCCCGGAGTTTATGTAAATGCCGGGTTATCGAGAATGGAATTAGAAAAAAAGTATAAGAGTACGAGTGTTACCTCAGAAAATATTGTACCTCACTTGTATTTATTGTTCGCTTAAGAATACAGCAGAAAATAAACTGCCCAAATGCCTTTAAACAAAGGAAAAGTACGTACTTCATGAAGGCGTAGAGCATTTGTGACGGATCTATATGCGTCCTTCAACTAATACTCTTGGGAAATCTTTGGGCTATCAATCACAACCAACCCTTTTGGAAGAAGAAACCGTGATATGCAGATTAGATCGGTTATATATAGTATAGGTTTTCTAGCTAGTATGATGGATAGACGGAATTACATGGAAATTGAAATATGGAGAATTTAACGACGAGGAGAGATAAATACCGATCAATCAGGTATTAGATATTTGATAGCGCGTTTCAGGCATTAAATAGTTGAAGATATCAAAGTGACGATTGGTCACCATAGCTAAATTGTAACTCAAATATTTAGAGTAGCGGATTGATCCTATAAAAGAAGGATCAATAAAACAGAAATCTTCGCATAATTCGCGTCTCTCGTGGTTTATTTCCCTATTGCTCTTGTTAGGAGAACATCTCTTCTAGTTTGAATATTAGAATGGTGTCTGTTGATTATTTGTGTGTTGAATAAATAGTTTAAAGGTATTATGACAAGTCATCCTTCATTTCCTCCCACACCTCTAGACGGGACCGAGAGTAGATCGCGCGCCTCATACATTTATTTAGCAGGAAGAAGGATAGCCTGGAAAAGGCCTTCTTGAGAAGGTCAAGGCCCACCCTGGGCTGTCGAGCCGCTGAGTAAGGAAGGAAGAACATTAATGACATGAAAATGTAGATTACTGGTTACGTAGTATACAATAATGTATCTGGTCAGACATATCTCAGAAAAATACTTAACTGTCTATAATGAAAATTAAGTAGCTGATTTTCAAAAACTGGCTACTTTTAAAAAAAAGAAATGCGTTTTATGTCCTGTTGTCTTCCGTGCTGCACTCTGCGTTTTACTGATTCACCACGAAGATGATGAAGGAACAGTAAGTTCATTACGGACATTGTTGTTCAAAATACTGAAAGGCGGTTTCGACAGCCTTTAGCTCCTTACTATGTGATATTTTAGGAGTTTGTACGGTGTCCTCAACGTTAATGTCTTTATTTACCGACATTTTTTCATTAATTGTGACAGCAGCAATGATTTTTGCTTCGGACATAATGTCTTGCTAGGTATTGTTCCGGAACCATTGTTGAACGTCTGCAAGTGGGTTATTTTCGAGACTTACAAGGACGTAGCCGAGTTATCCGAATTGTCGGGTTATCGAGTGCAGTGTTTTCGGGACTTTTCTGTAATAAAATTGTTAACATCCCAAACAACCAGAGAGCAAGAATTCAAAACAGATTAACCAGTAGCATATAGAAATATCCTTCGTAGTAAATGTCTCCGTTCTTATCTCTAGTTGATAATGATCTTAATTTTAGTTTGCATTATTTTGCTTTGATATGACAAAATTACTTTTGAATGTTATGGTGAGTATAATATAATAAGGAACATGTGACTTTTAAGATACAAGTTGATATCTATTTCACCTTTAGTTTTCGTGGGGATCAATTTTTAATGTTTTAAGTTTTACCGAGCTTCGCAATTCATGCGTGATCTTGAAATTTAAGTAGTGAAATTTAATTTTTCTTTTTCGGTACTTGAGTGTTGTTGGTATGGACAATATTAGTTGCCAAAATAAAATCTCTTTGCACGATTCTAGCTCAATGCAAATTGAAAACATGTATAAATCTTTTGTTTAATCCCTCAACTGCGGATAAAAAGTTACTCGATTCGCTCCCCAGTGTCACTGTTTATTTCATAGGCGCGCGTATGCGGTTTATTAGGGGGGGGAGGCACAAATAAGCAAATCCTTTGCATACTCTCTCTGTCAAGGTCATTTTGTTGCATCCCAAAGCCTTCGGAATAGTTTTACTGATAGCAACGCAAAGAAAAAAAATCGGTTTCGGTAAAACGTATACATACGTCTGGGGCACTTAACGCACCGGTTAAACGAGATGGATATACACGCTGGCAGCAGTCAAGGTCTAAATATTGATCATTTCGGCATTGATGATTTTTGACTTGGATTGCAGTTTTATATACGCCAAATTCTCTTTTTCGAATTTAATCAGCGATATCATTTATTGAAACCTCTTCAAGCAAACAATGATATTATGATCTTCTTTCTTTTGTCATCAATATAACTTCTAAGCAATGTAATATTTTTCTTGTTAAATTTTTTTTAGATTTCAATTGTTTCGTCATTTCGCTTACTTGAAATTCATTTAATTCACGTAAGTGAATTGTTTGTTTTACGAAGCTTCTTCTACGTATCGACGTTCACACTTGATACGCTTTTTTGAATAAAAAAGTATTCCGATATTATATCGATATCTACATTGTGTGAAGCATTGAGAATTTTAATATATATTTTGTATCTGTACAAATATATATTTTTTATTTTAGTATCGAATATGTTTCATATTTCTCTTACTGTACATTAATGCCAAATGTATTTTTTTTAACTTTATGTATTAAAGACAAAGACCGCGTAATTACTTTTAGAGTGTGTATTGTAACCATATTTAAAACATTTTTTTTTCTGTGTAAAATGTATTCCAGGTTGGAGTGTTGTTCGTGGGAATGTGGCATGTTATTTATGTTTAGTGGATAATTTTATTACGGTGGAATGTTTATAAATTTTGAAAGTGGCATATAATAAACGGATCTAAGAAATACAAAATAGCAAATTTTTATATAAGTTTAGATTTTTTCCTTTCTGTCTGTAGATTTGTTCCGACTAATTTAATTAAATTTAATTCTAGCTCTTTTACATATGGCGCAGACAGCCTTCAGAAATAATTAATAATTATAACGAATGTGGGTTCGAATGAACTCAAAGAAATTTATTCTATTGTCTTAAAATTTCTTAGAAAAATCAATTACAGGGGTAAAAGAAAATTCTTTTGCTGAATACGAACTGCTAAATATATTTTATTAATTTATCTTAAAAGCTCTTTTCTCTTTTTTCCCCTCTCAACGCCCCTTGCCTTCTTCCCACTCAAAGGTTCGTTAAAAAAAATTGCCTATACAACTCCTAATTTTGAACCAGAATCGAATAGCGAAATCCGATACCACGTCATGTGTTTGGTAACTCGTTTTCCATATTGATGCTAATATGCGAGCTAAAAGTTCATCACGTATTTGATGCACGTCAACTTTGCGAAATCTTTGTTGAGAAATACAAGATTGGATTGCGATCCATGGATAACAACTCATTTAATGAACCAAGCACAGAGTACCACCGTGGTTGCGAAAGATGTTTTTGAAGTCAAAAAGGTTTAAAATTTTATACATATTCATTCACAAATATGTAGGTGTCTTATATAAAAGCAGGTTTATTAAAAACTTGAAAAAGTAAAGAAATAAAGAACTACCAATAAAATGTTTAATTGATTTGTTATTCTTTTCAGTTATAATTTTATTTTATCATCAGCACTAAATTTACTTTTTACAATTATTTTGAACTAACTGTAGCTAGAACAAGGATTGGCAACCTATGACGCGCGTGCCAAATTTGACTCGTGGCATAATTCTTAGTGACCTTTCTGCAATTTTGTCAATTTTTGAGTAAAATTAATAATTTTGAAATGAAACCTATTGTAACTATGTTCTTCTGAATAAAGGGAAGCAACAAGTATGGAATTATTTAAAAATGTAGAAGATAATTCTAACGATAAATCGGCAGCTATTTTAAATGTTTGGATGTCATTCATCTCTGGAGAGATTTAATTGTTTGAAGGGGGGAAATTTTCATGTGCTCTGCTTTCCGCTTTCGGTTCTACATATCTGTATGAACAAATCTTTTCTCTTATGAAAAGTATTTTGTGAGTCTGCAAAGAAGTTGTAAATGAATGTTTAAATGAGTGATTTTATCGAAAAAGTTATTCAAAAATTATTCAGAGGTTAAAATGTACTGAAATTTACATCATTTTGAAACTTTCACACGTTATTGCACATACACTATCTGGCCAAAAGTATCCCGACACCTCTTACAAAAGTGGTTCTGGCGAGTGACGCAATTTGATACGTAATTGAAAGCTATAAAAGTGTAGGTAGTGGTTTGTTAGATTGTATTTATGCGTTTGTGAGGCAATGAGTAAGTCAAAGGAGCTTAGTGAGTTTGACCGTGGCAGTATAGTGGGATGCCACTTTTGTGGGAAATCAGTTCGTGAGATTGCGGACATTCTACAGAAGCTTAAATCCACTGTGAGTGATGTAATTGTAATGTGGAAACGTCGAGGCAGAGTGAAACGGCAGATAAACGAACCGGTAGGCCGAAAATACTTGGTGAACGCAGCCGCAGAACTCTGAAAAGGGTAGTGAAACAAAATCGCAAGTCCTCGTTGGTGGAAATTTCTCAGAAGTTCCAAAGTTAATCAGGAATTAGTGTTAGCAGCAGGACTGTCCGTCGAGAGTTAAACAACTTGGGATTCCATGGTCGTGCAGCCGCTCACAAGCCAAACATCACTCCACAGAATGCGAAGCATCGATTGCATTGGTGTAGAGCTCACCGTCATTGGACTGTGGACATGTGGAAAACTGTTCTTTGGAGTGATGAATCTCGCTTTACAGTCTGGCTGTCGGATGAATGAGTCTGGGTTTGGCGGATGCCCGGCTAACGTTTCTTTAGTGACTGCATTGTGCCTACTGTTAAGTTTGGTGGTGGAAGCATAATGGTGTGGGGGTGTTTTTCGTGGTTTGGCCTGGGTCCGTTAGTTCCTGTGATTTGAAACATGAACTCTGAGATGTATGTGGACATTCTGGACAATGCTGCACTCCCAATGGCAATATTTCGAACTCTATGGCAATATTTCGGGGAAGGCCCATTTCTCTTCCAGCAGGATTACTGCTCCATTCACACATCGAGGCTTGCACAGACGTGGTTTGACGAAATATGTGCTCAAAACCTAGACTGTCCTTCTCAGAGCCCCGATCTAAATCCCATAGAACACCTTTAGAACGAATTACAGCGCAGATTACGTAACCAGCCAAATCGACCATCCTCACTGCAGGCACTCACTTCAGCTGTGATGGACGCCTGGAAGGCAATTCCTATGGTCACCTATCAAAAATTGGTGGAAAGTCTTCCCAAACGTGTGCAGGCTGTCATCCATTCAAAAGGGGGACCAACATCCTATTAATATGTGCCACAGGACGCTCTAAGTCCATACCACTGGGTGTCCGGATACTTTTGGCCAGATAGTGTATGAACTAATCATAAAAGTTAAAAATAAACAAAATTTTATAAAATGGTCTCATTAAAATAATAGTATAATACAATACAATAAATGCGTGAAAAATTGGTAATCTTACTACCTGTGTCAGCTTTTTAAAAGAATGAAACACTTGGTAATTTTTAATATTACGTATATCGGAAAAATGTCACGTGAAGGGACCCCCCCCCCCACTTCCTAAACTGTAATAAAACATACGATGGCTTAACAGAAATCTCCAGGATGAAAATATCTTTACCAAACGCTTGTGTCCGATCAGAATAGTAGCTTCCAGAACACGAGTCACATAGAAATCCTTGCTCTTTACCCTGGGAAAATTGAGCTTAGTTTTTCAAAAAGGATTATTAATGCTTTAATTTTGAATCCCAAAATATGTGAAGGTATACCGGGCAGTTCAAAATAGTTTTAAAACTCGATATCTGATTTCCTTCGTTGAGTCGCAGTTATTTGATCTGACGCGATGGGTAATTGATTCAACTTTCTATCAGAGTTGAATTCTTTATAGCAGTGGTTCTTAAACTTTCGATCACCGCGGCCCTTCAAGATTTTGAACACCCCTCCAGGAATTAATATTCTTGATCGAAATACATGTTCTAGTAGTTTTTTCATTGGTGGCAATTTAGTGATTTATTCTAGCATGACGCATCTTTCAATTTTTCTACAAGGATTTTCAGAGTTTGCAAAGGAGGGAAATCTTAACATTAAATAAAAAATCGCGGACCCCCTAGAAAAGCGCCGGGGACCCTTGGTGGCCCGCGGACTACAGTTGAAGAATCGCTGCTTTATACCTCTTTCAAATCGCTGATGGTGTATGTGGCAATAGCCTGTTGTACACCGAAATTGGATTTTGTTTCCAAATAAGAACTAGCAGGACTCATCACTATCAATTACGAATGTATGATTCCCTCATTTCAAAAGCTCTAGCAGTTGTGTCTATTGATATAAATGAAGAAAGAGACATAACCATCTAATCCAGCGATACTCAACCTGTGGCCCAACAGGCCTTTTTAAGTGGCCCAGTCAGTGCCCATTGCTCTGAAAAAAATCCACTCATTTAAGAACAATACATTAAGAATTTGGTGTCAAGAAATCAAATATTTCAATTTTACTTTTGGTTGTCAATGTGTGACAGATCTATACGCGTCCTTCCACTAACCCTCTGGTGAATTCTTTTGGGCCAGCATTTTCAACCAATCCTCCGAAAAGCAGAAAACGTGATATGCAAATAAGTCTGAAAATATATTCTTCCTTCGCGTGTTTGAGAGTGAATTGTGAATAGATAACAAGTGAAGTAAATTGGCATTGAAACATATACTTAAACAAAGTAAGATGTCAGAAGTTTGAATATTAAGAAAGTGATAAGATTAGCTAGCGTGAAGTGTTAAAGTCAACTTAAAAGGAAATGGAAGACTACTTGAGTTCAGGTACTGTGATCTTAAATTAAGTCGGGCCGCGGTGGCCGAGTGGTCTAGGCATCGGATCATGGCTAGCGTGTCATGAGTTCGATCCTAGTACCACTAAAGATCCGCCGTGTAGGGGAGCGATGCACGTTAAATCTGTCGAGAGCTCAAACGTCCTCCCTTTGGTGTGGTGTAGTAGTTAGGAGAGGGGGTGCCAGCTCAGGTGTCGTCCGCGTCACTTGACCATGGTTCAAAATTACGCGGACCGTCGCCAAAAGCCCTCGTGTTGCTAATTCAATGCGACGTTAATATTCTCTCACTCACTTAAATTAAGTCGACGTTTAGAATGTTAAACTAATAAGGCGGTCATTAGATACGTAAGCTCTAGGTAAAGTAATATTAAATGTAGAGCTGCATGATTGAATATATTCTCCCCAACGCGAATCTCGTCTCCCTCTTGCTCCATTACGGATTCGAATTATCTTGTTTAAAGTGTTGTTTGTGTCTGAGTTGATTTTAGTGATAAATAAAATAATTGAAATTCATCATGTCGTATGATCCTTTAGTTCCTTCCACACCTCTAGCTGGGCCACAGGGTAGAAGGGATGTAAACGCGATTCAAATGTCGTACAATTTGCGAATTGATATTCTTTTTCTATTTGTGGCGGTTACGGTTAGTGATGACAGTTTTATGGGTGGAACTAATTTTTAACTATCTTTCATACTTTGCAAGGGAAAAATATTCGAAGAAAATAGATTGTTTCAAGAGGATTGGGAGGTTGACTATTTGGTAGTGGAAAACAAACATGGATCAGTAATTGTTGGATTTGTCACGAAAGTGCAGTATTTAAGAAATACCAATAAACTGGAATCATTCGATGACACTTTTCCTCGAAGATCTCTTTCAAGCAGTAATAAGTAGGCTTTCTTGGATAATCTTTTCAACAGCCTCAAAGTGTTTTGTCGTTGGTAATTTCACAGCGGTAACAAAGACATCTTATAAAGTTTGTTATAGTATTGGTAATCTTATGAAACCATTTACTGATGTAGAAACTGTGAAGGCTTCTTATTCAGTGTTAGTGACAAAAATGAAAACATACTAAAAATTATAATTTAAAAAAGCAAAAAAGGTGTTAAAATATTTTGATAAATTTGCCACATTTTATCCCCCTTTATCCTCATGATACGGTCCGCGTCAAATTTCTGACATATGCATACGGCCTTGCGGGAAAAAAGGTTGAGTACCCCTGATCTAATAAATCGTTTGAGTCAGGGGTGGGCAACCTACGGCCCTCGAGATTCATTACAACTTTACAAAATATGATTTTGTGCAGTATTTTTGTTTTTAGTGTTGTGTTTTGTAACAAATATATCCCATAATTGTTTCTATTTTATTGCGTTTCTATACATACTTAGAAGTGAGCTTTATTGCATTGCAGTGATCCCCCCCCCTCTTCACCACGCTTGATTCCTGTAACTTTATCGCGCTGCTTATTGCTAAAGCTAAACACATTTGATCATTGCATTATTATTATTATTATATTAATCTATGTTTATATACATGAAAATAATGAAAACAACAATAAAATTTATTCCTGTTTTAAATTTTCACTCCAATAAATGTTTGTAATTGGTCCAAATCTGATATAAAAAATATTTTTATATGTGGCCCCCGGGATTATAATGACTTTCCGAAGGTCATTTGAGTTGGCCACCCTTGGTATAAGTATGTATGAATCTTTGAAAAAATATTGAAAAACAAGTTACATTAAAACAGTAAATTGAAGTTAAAAAGTTTTCTCGAGTATATAAAAGAAGTTTATGTTTGATCAAATTACCATCGAAGTGCAAATTGAAGAAGAAATTGCAATCTCCTTTTAATTGAAAATTATCTAAAAAATAATAATTAAAATGAGATTTAGCTGAGGATGGAAAAGCAAAAAGATAAAATAAGCTTGGTTTATACATCGAACTACACATCAGTAAATGCAAAAGCAGAACTGTAAACGTAACCGCGTTGCCAAAAAAAAGTGAAGTATAACTAGGCGCATTCAAAAATAGACTTGACATATTATCACCAAAGCTATGAAAAATCGCTTAAAAATTGTATTTTAAAAAATATAAAGATAATTTCAAAATAATTTTTTCGAGGTGTACTCTACGATCACTCATATTTTCACCACTACGAATTTCGCGTGTCTACATTTTTCTGTTTTTGTGCCCCATTTCACTCACACGGACTTTTCTTGGTATTTGTGTAGATCAGTGGTCTTCAAACTGTGTTCCACGGAACCCCGGGGTTCCTTAAGGCATACCCAGGGGTTCCACGAGTCACAGTAAAACAATCGAGAAGAAATAAATATGTAATGCAAAATAGTTTCACTTTCTCTATGAAGTTTGTAATTTACAAGCATCTAAAGCTCATCCCTCCTCTCAATATTCTATTGTTTACTATCTTGGGTTCCATGAGATAATTTTACACTCGTTAGTTAGCTCAATGTCTTGCAAAACTAAATAGTTTTCTAATAGAAAATGCACCTTTTTACATTAGTGGAAAAAGCATCTATAATGAAGGAAAGGTAACAACATAGCAACAGAGTTGATGTTAAAATCTAAATTTAAGCAAGAACAGCTTCTAAGTTTCAGGTTGCAAATTCTCTATCTCTGACAAAATAGATAGGATTTCTCACTCAGCAATAAATATTTTAATGCCATTAAGAATATTGTTTTTAAGTGAAATACAACACTGTATGAAAATATACTCAGAAAATATATTGCGATTGCATTTAATTTCAGTAGACTTCGACAGTTCGCGTGGGGGGAAAAAAACCAGCACATAATCCGAGTTATAAAATATAATGCAAGGATAGGTGACTCTTGAATCACAAATTTATATTATTTAAGAGTAAATTTATATTTAAAAAAAATTAGATTAGAATTTTTTAATAACAAATACAATATACTCTTTCAAAATTGCTTATACATAAAGTGCCTATAACATATTGATCTACTTTAAATATTATTTTGAGATGTATTCTCTTCTAAGTATGTATATAGAATGGGGTTCCACTGAAATACTTTCTGAAAATCGACAGCGGTCATGTTGTATGATTATACGACATGTAAAAGATCCCAAGAGTGTCCGTTTGGCTTGGCGTGTTGCTAATCAGTGCGACGTTAATATTCACTCACTCACCCGTTTGGCTTGGATGCTCTCGGCAAAATTAAATCCTAGAACAGGTTCGCATCGTCAAGAGCTCAGGTGCCCTTCTCTGTGGAGGAAACTGGGCGTCAAAATTACTTGCTGTAATTGATATCGCCTATATGGTGCAGCGCTAAAAAGTGATACCAGCTCCTGGGGAATGTACTAGGACTGCAAAGGTTTAAAATACCAATGCGCAGCCCCGTTGAAAAAAAAAATACTTTCTAGTTCTAGGGGCACCTTCAAGTTCTTGGGGCTCCGTGAGTTGAAAAAGTTTGAAGACCACTGGTATAGATTAATAAAGTTTTTCATTGTGCGAACATATTAAATCATAAGAAATTTTACGTATCTTTATTTATATTTGATACCTCAATTTCGTATTCGTACAATAATTTTTTTCAATATTATAATTTTGTTCAACGATTTACATTGTAATACTATCTAGGTATTAAAGGATATTTTTCTATCTTTTTAAATGGTTTAATATAATTAATTGCTTCAATAACGCTCCCCTATTTTTATATCAATGCGGTCAATGTTTGATTATTTTATCTCGGCCCGCTGAAGGGGATGACGTAGATTGCTCATATTTTAGTGTTTTGGTTTAATAATTTTAATTTAATTGTATTTAAATATGCATTTAAGATAAAACACAGTTACACCCGAAAATGTCTTTGAAGTGATTTCCATGAAAAGTCGCACAAACTCGAGAAAAATACCCCGCAGTAAACCAAGTGGAAATAATTTAATGTTCCTTGGGCGATCATTGGTTTAAAGCATAGGTTCCCAACCTTTTTTGAACTGGCGCCCCCTTTTCTCTTGTGAATATTTCGATACCGCCCCCTCCCACTCTGGAGAAATAAGAGTGTACATAATATACATGGTGAAAATATGAGTGAAATTTAAAAAAAATATTCTATTATTAATAAATTATATTTTTTAATTTAATTTTTTTCTAAAACCTCAATTTGTTTACTTGAGAATCTGAAATAGTTATTGCCACAAATATATTTAATTGTGTAATATATATTTTAGTCATATAAATAGGATATTGTTGGAATTGAAACGCGCTACTGAATTTCTTCTTCATTTAAAAGAGAGGAATAAAAGTTTTAGCTTACCTGTTATAAAGACAGGCAAGGATTTTGATGATACGAAGCAATTTATGACAAACTATTGTTTTCAAAATAAATATAAATTGACAGTTAAGCCTTTAAAGAATCACACGTCAATTCCTATTCAACATATTTAATTATGTTTCTTGAATAATATACGTAATGGAATGCAGTGGACGAAATATTTTTCCTACTGCTCACAGACAAAGTCAACACGTGCAATAAAGAAATTAAAATGCACTATATCATACAATTTAATGAAGGTCTGAATGTAATGTAATCTTTAAGTTTTTCACATCCACTTCCCGAACTACCGAAAAGTGTGAATTTTCGTACATGTGATATAGAAATGGCTTAAATACATACAATCAACATAAGGTAAACAGTATTAAAGTTTGCTTTTGTTCGTTCATAATCAGCGTATTTTTTTAGACTTTTTAAAACTATATTTGGTTATTCTGTCCAAGCCTCTCCGTGCCATCTCAACGCCCCCTAATTTTCTCTGGGTCTTTTACTGCCCCCCCCCCCCTAAAAGCCTCAAACGCCCACAAAGGGGCGTTATCGCCTACGTTGAGAACCTATGGTTTAAAAGATTACTTGAAAATAATGTTGAATAATGTTGTAGTTTAATTTTTAGAAATGGTTGAACTAGTAAGTTATACATATGCTTGATTTACCTGAGAAAAAATACTTATACAATTAATTAAATGCATTAATTTTTATTTTTATTTTTACGATTACTTATTTACTTCTAGATGAACAAATTTAAAATATCATTAAGCTTGTATTAATAATATATTTTAACGTATTAACCATGCATATACTACTCAAATTTAATCTAAAATTCTTTGATTACCCCATAAAAATTTTTAAAAAATATTTCTATGTTATGCACATGTAAAATTGACCAATAGAATTTCGTAATTCTTCTCTGCCACAAACATTTCTATTCTCTTTCCGATGCCTGCAGAAATTCCAATTTCTTTCGCACTTTCCGATCTTTTTGCAAATGATATTTAAAGAGGTACTGGTATGTAAGTGTTCGTCTGTTCATTACCCCCTGTCCATCTTTTGTTTACCATCGCCCTCCAGGGGGGCACCTAGTAACAGGCCCCGCGCGCTCTCTCCCCGTCACGTGGTCTCCTCAGCAAAAATACATCCCAGTATCGTTTGGCCAAAATAGATCGGGTCATATCTATCTTTCCTGGATAGAGGGGCTTGGTCCGGCTATTTATAAGAGAAGCGACCGTCCTGTTTGCGCTCCAGGATGTGAGTTCTGCGAATAGTTCGAAAACGAAAAGAGGGGGAGAGTCCGGCGGAAGTGGCGTCCGGCGTCGCGCGTGTTCGTTTTCCCTCCCCCTTCCCCCACCGCCGCACTGCAGCCAACTCTCCGACTGCGTCAGTTCTGACCTTTATCCGGCTGCCTCTCCCTTCTCTTCTCGGCCCCGAAAAATCGTCTGCCATGTGCTCTGCTTCACGAACCACCCCGGCCGAAGCGGTAAGTTTCCTTTTAGTGTTCATTGTTCAATTTACCTTTGCACCCCCACCTGCAGAGTTTACAATCTATGTTTTTATTAAATCTGTTTCGCCGTTCCGCTTTTTATCCGGTTTTTTGTTTATTCGGTGGAGAAAATTGCCGGATTTGTTTTCTCGGTGTTCCGCGCGAAAAGAACGGGAGGGGAAAAGAAAGTCCGACCGTGCTTTAGAAGAAAACCACTTGTTAATCGAACCAAATAATAATTTTTTCTTATGGTGCATTGAAATTTTTTCTAAATGTATTTTTCTTTCCGCTAAAATTCTTCAAAATCAAATTTTTCATCTTTTTTTAATGAATTATGTAAACTAAAATTTTATTCTAGAGTAAATGTTATTTTATATTTCTCAAGACTATATGTATGACTTTTTTTGGAGGGGAGGGGAGAATTATTCAGTTTAAATTTATAAAACATTTGTACTGGTTTTGTATTATTTGCTTATTATATTTACGGTAAATGTAATGCTTCTAAGAGTTTTGCGTAGTTCTTTAAGAAAAAGAAAAAAAATACTCTGTCAAAATTAAATTTCTGTATTTTTTAAAAATCAAAAAAGGGGAAAAAATCCCTTTGTTACTTTTGTTTAGAAAAAGTTTAAAGTTCTTGAAAAAGATTCTGATTTATAATGGAAACCTAAAATGTTGCAATCCTTTAAAAGAATCTGAATCGGATATTTTAAAGGAGAAAAAAACATCAAAATTGTGTAAAATTAAGGGTATTCCTCTTTTGTTTTATTATTTCCTCGTGATTAAATTGTTAAGTATTTATTTAGGAAAGTAATCATACACACACATTAATAAGAAGTTTTCAAACTATTTGCTAAGAAATTTTTTTTAAAGATCTTGTAATACGTTGTTTACGTTTTAAAACATGTCTAGTTATAGTTTCTATTATTTAGAAATAATATAATGCTTGTAAAAGTATTTGCTTGCATTTTGTTTTATTTTTTAAATAAGTATTGCAAATATTTTATATCATATTTCAAATGCAATAGAAATTCTATAGGTTGCTTAGTTTAAAAAGATGTAATTGGTTTTTTAAAATCGTACAGGAATTGTTATTGTAATCTTTGAAGAACTTTCATGCCCATATTAAAATTTCAGATATACATTAAGAAATATATTTCACAGATTGTTTTAGACATAATTGATTGTCTTTGTAAGTGAATAAGGAGAAAATACTAATTTTAGGCAAAGGATGAAAGTTAAAATTTTTCCTGTATCTTCCCCCTCCTCTATACATTACTGAACTCTTTTAAACGTTGTCAATATATATTGAAAAGATTTTTTTAACAGTATCTCAAAACAGGCAATTTTACATATTTTTAAAATGGTATTGAGCTCCTAAAGTTTCTTTAAGTATTGAAGGAGTAAATTGAAGCACGTTAAAACAAAATTAAGAAATTAAATTGCTATTATTCTTAGTGAGTTTTGGCATCCACCCCCGAAGGTCCATGTGTAAAAGTTTAAATTGTACTTCAGTATGATTAATTAGAATCATACTGAATTTTATTTTTCCAAAATCTCAAAATTAGAAATGATTTGTGTTTTGAAGTTCTTGCATAATGTACTTTTATATGATTTATTCTTAAATAAGTGAAAATAGTTGAATGTATTTTAAAATTATTTAAACTATATTTTTTAAATATAAATAAAATATATTTCTCAATATTTAATCTCGAAAAATTAAGATCCCACACAGAAACATTTTAAAGAGATGCCCCCCCCCCCGAATTAATACTCTGATTCAACATGCCATTTTGATTTCTGAACGTATATAACTGTAATTTTTTTACTATTAAAAAAATAAAATAAACTTTTAAAATTCCTGACGTAAAAAAAAAAAAAAAAAAAAAAACGTAACTAGTGCTACATTTTGAAAATGAAGTTATCAAATTCATTTACCTGCTTTTCCGCTAAAAATTAGTGAAATGTTTGAATTCGAAAAATAATCGAACAAAAAGTACACATTCAGACTTTTAAAAGTTCATTGGTGAAAATCTCGTGCTTTTGCTTGTGCAAATTCCGGGTCACCTCCGTTTTTTCCCTCACTTCAATACTTTATTTGGCTCTTAAAAACATGCTCTGCACTTATAAATTGGAATAATACATGTACATACTTCTGAAATTTTATAAACCTGTAACAAAATAATTTTTGATTATAAGGTATTTTGATAAGGCCGATTGGATTTAACTATCTGGGTTAAATTAGAAACTGAAAAACATTGAATGTGTAAAATGTTGTACAACGTTTTACAGCATTTTACCCCCCCCCCCTTTTTTTTTTGTCTTTCTTTCATTCTTGATAACGAAAGTCGAAATTTAGCTATTTTTACACATGAACAATATTTATATTTTCTAATTTCAATATTTTGACAAAGAAAAAATTTTGAAAAGAAAGTTCTTAAATTCCTTTTAGTTCTGTTAATAGAAATATTGCGCTGATTAAAAAAAAAAATTTTTTTTTTGAGTAAAATCCATAACATGTTTTGTTGTATGTTCATCAATTAAAATACATTTGAATTTGAAAAAAGATGGAGGTAATACTATCACTTAATTGTAATAATCCGTATTTTAAAATTGTTAATTTTTATTGTGTAGAGCTCAATGATATTTATTTTAAAATCCTGAAAAAATATTTTTTTTTTCTCCATTAAGTATAGTAAAGTAAAAAAGAAGCCGATGCTAATTTTTAAATTTTTATTTTAGACTGTTAACAAGTATATATGAAAATATGTGCTCATCAAATTTTTTTCAATTAGGAAGCAGTTTTTGTGAGATGAATTATTAAAATAATATTTTAGTAAATTGGTCATTTAAATTTTTTTATTATTTACAGTAAATAATATCATAAATACGAAACTAAAAGTTTTGTCCCTATTTTCTGTGTTGCATTTGTTGAACTACGGTTTTTATAAAGCTGAAGAATTACAAATATTTAGTTTTTCCCCATCGCAGTGGTCTTCAAACCTTTTCCGACTCACGGAATCCTATGAGATGGTTTCAGGGAACCCTATCCCCCTCTTATGTAAAGACAATTAAAGAAAAGTATTCTATTTGTGTTATATTAAAAAAAATTAATGTAATGTAATTTACTCTTTTTTTTAAACTTAAATAAGTTGTTCCAAATGGCATCAAATGTTTATAGATGTGGGACAATTTTGTGTATTCTATATGAATTTGCTATTAAAAATTTATGAGCTATTCTTGCTTAAATTTAGATTTTGAAGTCGAATAAGCTGACATGTCGATAAGCTATTCCTTCTTCTTTGGAAACAAGTATTTGGTTTCATTGTAATAGGGTTTGCAGCCCCGGGATCCCGAAATCCCAAGATTAGAATAACTAATCCTGGGATTTTTTGTCTGAATTATATTTAAAAAAAATTTTCTAAGAATTTAATTTTTAGAAAATTTATATAAAAATATTTTATGAAATATGTGCGTAGAATTATTTTGTGTGTGTGTCCAATTTATAAGTGAAAAATATATACAGCCGTCATTTCTCCTATGCACAGATCTGTGTTTCACTGCAATTCTTAAACAATAATATAAGCAACATCTCATGAATAGATTTTGCAAAGTTCCTTCTTCATTTAAAATCTGTAAATTAATTGGGGATCTGCTTGAAAGACTTGGCGCTTCAAATCATACTGCATTACTAACAGAACATGCAGTTGGATCTTCTATTTCTCATGAGGTGAAATTAATTCACATTTTAATTCAATAACTGAATCAATTTGTTCACAAAAACCATTAAGTGTAACAGAAGAACTAATTAAGGTTATCAAAGAGGTATATGCACCAATGCAGTCTATAAGATTTGAGACACTATCATCAAAAATTCAAAAAGAAATCTCCTTTTTTTGAAAATGGAGGGAGTCATGGTGACTATTTGGAAAGAATATACTCCTATTTGTAATGGGGCGATAAAACCTACTAGTATAGAGTCTAAACGAGCATTTTCTTTACTAGGACAGTTTGTAACAAAAATAAGATGCCGTTTGAACGATGAAACGCTGGACGAGCTGTGTTTTTGTAAGGTTATTTACAGAAACACAAGAAATGAAATTTTTTAAAAAAAATTTCATTATGTACTATTTTTATTTGTTTTTATGATGAATTAAGTTTGTTTTGATTTTTTTTCAATAAAAAGTAACATTAAACCAATTTTTAATTATATTTTCAGTTTTGTTATGCAATTTCAACTGTGTTAATGTTCAAGTATATTAATAAATAGCTCAATCCTTATCCCGGGACTCCGGAATTTGGATAATGTGATCCCGGAATCTCGGGATTGAAAATATAACACGGCATTTTTCAAACTCTACATCGTAGTAGTCGAATATCTTAATCATTCAAGCTTAGTTTTCTCAACTGGGAAATATACTCTTACAAGTGTTATACGGGGTTTTTTTTAAAAATGTTTTCGTCCCCCCCCCCTCTTTTCTTTTCATAAATGAAAAAAAGGTGTATTTCTATTTGAAAAATATTTCGTAAACAATAGAATATTCACAATGTAGTAGAAAGTACATATGAAGAAAATAACGTTTTAATATTCTATTATTAAAATATTACAAAATAAAGTTATTGCAAAAAACAGCACCCCCCACCTTTTTTTAAATTTTTTTTTTTTTACTTTTAATGACTGGGATCAGTTTACTTTGTTTTAGACGATTTTTATTTTGAATCGTGGAACCTCTGGGTATGCCTCGTGGAATCCTGGGGCTCCGTGGAACACAGTTTGAAGACCACTGCTCTATCTTTGATGTAAAATAATCTCTGCAACTTTTAGCAAATAATGAAACTCGCAATCTGGGATTTATACTATTCTTCGTGAAACTCAAAAAATAAATTAATGCCTATTTGAAAAGAAATGAAATACGCAGTTAGGTGTCAGAACAAAAAATACAATAAATGGTGATGATAATAAAACTAAATAACCAAAAAAAAAAGATGTTAATAGCAATTTTGTGTTATGATTGTTGTGAATGACGATTATACTCGTTATGGAGAGGTTGCAGGATTTTATGTCATGACGAGTGTACTCGTCATGTGTAAAAAGTACTGACCATTGGCTATTTAAGGTATCCGATTGGTTGCGACAGCTTTTTTTTTAAAAAAATGGTGATATAGGGATTTTTTTCTTGTTATTTTTAGATTTTTTTTAGTTCATTTTGAAAAAGATGCTAAAATTAAGAAGAGAAAAAGAAATTATAATGACTAAAATGGGTAAAAATTGACAAAAAATAACATAAACGCGGTTCATTCTGTACCTAAAGTTTATGAACAGATTTTCAATTTTGATGTGTTGCTATGTTATTCATTTTTGAAGTGACCTTCAGGATGAGAGATATTTTAATTTTTGCGAAAACTAAAAAACAGTGGTTATATTCACATAAGGAGCTATAAATTTTGTAATAAAACAGTCATTGATAAATCTGAAGGTTAAAACAGTTCTATTATTATACAGAACTTACACAAAAATTTTCAGTTAATTACTTTCAAAACTTTGTTAGTAATCGTTGACCCCGTTTGAGTGTATCCAAAAAAAAAAAAACACCATTTCGAGTAAAACGTTTTTTAAAGTATGACATCTTGCTTGATGTAATGGCATTTGCTTTTACTAAAACACTTATAGTTTTTGTTCTAGTGAACGGTAAATAATAAACTTGGTATTTTTATAAAGCTATTAAGGTAAAGCTATAAAGCCGACTGGTTGCGACAACATTTTTTTTAAAAAAGGAGATATGGGATTTTTTTTTGTTATTTTTTGATTTGTTTAGTGCATTTTAAGAAAAATAGGTAAAAATTAACAAAAAATAGCATAAACGCCGCCCATTCTGCACCAAAGATTTATGAACCAATTTTCAATTTTTTCAATCTGATATGTTGCTATATTATTCATTTTTGAAATGACCTTCAGGATAAGAGATATTTTCTTTTTTACAAAAATTAGAGCACTTTATTTCGGTTACTATATGAAAATGCTTAAAAAGGCAGTGGTTATATTCACATAAGGGACTGTAAAATTTGTAATAAAACAGTGATTAGTAAATCTGAAGGTTAAAACAATTCTACTATTATACAGAACTTACAGAAAAAATTTGAGCTATATATGTTCATAACTTTTTGAGCATTCGCTGACCCCGTTTGCTTATTTTCAAAAAATCACTTTTCAAATAAAACGCTTTTTAAAGTATGACACCTTGCTTAAAGTAATGGCATTTGCTTTTACTAAAACACTTATAGTTTTTGTTCTAGTGAACGGTAAATAATAAACTTGGTATTTTTATAAAGCTATTAAGATGGCCTATAAAATAAAATCATGAAAATAAAAATTGTCAGTTTTTGGCTACAATCACAATTTTAGGGTAGTCGGATATCTTAACTTGTAATATTTGAGAAAAACAAAACATATTCTCAAATTTCAAAATGTTTAGTATATTTTGAGGCCCGACCGAAGTGTGTGAAACAAATAAATATGAAAAATTTAAGATGAAACCATGCGTTCCTTTATGCACCGGCTGAAACAGCGTATCTGCTCGCATAACAAATTTATTTATGTTCGATGATAATGTCATTTAGATGTTAGCCTAAAAGGGGCAAAGGCAATAGTCGAAAAGTTGATTTATAATAGGGCTCCTTAAGGGTATAGTCAGCCATGGAACAAATGCGTGATACCTACCGGGCGCTGAGTCCATTAATAGCTGTTGGTTTTAAGTTACCTAGCTATCGAGTGATGTAAATGCCAATATTTTGATGTTACAACCGTGTGCTGACATTAGAAGTGATGACCCAATGCCGTGTTGCCCAAAAAACAATTTTTGGGGGAAAAGGCAAGAAGGCTTTCTAGTAAGTAGAATGTAATCAGCCGTACAGAACCTATTCCAGAACTTCCTTAGTGTCAAGACAGGTAGAAAATATTTTGTTGGTAAAGAAGGTGGTAAATCAGTGTGTGTTTACGTCACTCAGTCCAGAAATTTTGACGGACTCTAAAATTCACAGATGTCCTTAAAAACTTACGTTCGGAAGGACCGTCGGCCAAGTTAAATTTCTTTATAGCCCGTACGTAGACCCCCCCCCCCTCCCCGTACAAATAAGTATTATTAATAAAATTTTCAGTTTATAAAATTAGTCAATTGTGTTATCCAATATTTTAGCAGCAGTTTTTATTTTGTGATTGAC
Organism: Trichonephila clavata; assembly: GCA_019973975.1. Taxonomy (NCBI): domain Eukaryota; kingdom Metazoa; phylum Arthropoda; class Arachnida; order Araneae; family Nephilidae; genus Trichonephila; species Trichonephila clavata. The sequence continues at coordinate 158,831 of BMAO01034068.1, forward strand.
GAGTATATTTGTCATCTCTCGATTTCCGTAACACAACATCATTGCGCGCGCTCTCAAACGGTGGGCGCCACAGTTAACTGGTTAAAATAATTTGTAATTATTTTGTAGAAACTGATCTAGCAAAAACTAAAAATACATGACATAATTGCTGATTATTTAATCATGTCCCATTACAAAATTCAAAATGGTTGCTATGAAAATTGTCGCTTGGAACTAGAATGTTGACCTCCGGTACTTAGAATTTTTTTTCACAAAAATAATCTATGTCCGGCTCAGTTAAAAAAAAAAAGCATGTATTCAAATTTTTTTAAAAAGTAACTTCTTTCTTAGAAATGAGTCTCTAAGTTAAAATTGATAACTTTTGAAACGTCCGAAGACACAATTTCCAAAAATAGTTTCCTTCAGTTTATCGTATTATAAAACTATGAATTGTTTTTTCGAGTAAGCTTTGTTGGATTCACACATTTGTCTGAAAATGCTTTAATTTATATACCTATATCGTGAGTTACGATGTTAATAATGCAAAATAAGGGGCCGAAATGAAAAAAAATTTAGGAGCCCTGCGTTCGAATATCATTTAATTTTAATAAATATTTTGTGTAAAAGTTTTTGTGTGTTTTATAATTTTCTAAAGCATTCATTCTAATATAAAGCGATAAATTATTTCGCTACATTTTTTTGACATATAGCTGATAATTTATTAATATTAATTGTGTTAATTTCTTTTTTTAATTTAAAACATGTTAAAATGACTAATCGGAACTTTGAACGTGTTTCTATGTGCTTTAACAACATGCTTCAACAATTGAGAGTTTTAAATCATGTGTATAAAACAGTATTTCATTTTAGATCAGAAAGACAATGCGCTAAATTACGAAGTTTTTTTTAGCTTTTAAAGTATTTATAATTTTTTTAGTTGCCAAGTTATAAAACTGGTAAACTTTTTGTCGCATGTTAAACTTTCTATAACCTTTACATCTAATACTAGAAATGAGTCCATTGAAATAATATTTTTTCCAGCATAAATGGATAGTTTCTAAAATGGTTTCACTCTTGTAACAATCATTTTGCTTAGTTAGCTTATTTTCGAGGTCATTCTAAAGTGTAATTTCCCTTAAATTTTGTGAAGCTGAAAAGAAAGCTGTTTTGTGAAGATATTCCTTAAATTGATAATTTTTCTATCAAATGACTAATCAGTGGTATGGTTCTGAGAATTTCTTTCAACTACCCCCCCCCCTCTCCTTCCATTTATTTCAAGAAATGAACTAATGTCTTGAAGATATTTCATAAGAAAATTTCATATGCAAAGGAGTTGAATTCAGGTTGCAAAATAGTTGGCTTTGTAGGGAAAAATTTGCAATAAACGAAATGTAGTCACGAAGGAAGCCAAAATTTTGGTTAGCTGTCACAAGAAATTGGAATTTAATTGCATGTACCGTATTTACTCGAATCCAAGACGCACTTTTTTCCAATGTTAATGCTAATGAAAATGGAATGCGGCTTAGAATCAAGGGGGGTGGGGAATTAGTTGGATGGGACAATAAGAATAATTACTGGGTCATGGGTATGTATTTAAAAGTTTATAACTCTGGTAAAATAATTATTTATTCCCTTCTTATTGGTTCTTATTTTAAATTTATTTTAATTTCGCAAAATTGGGTATTCTCGATAAATTATTTTTCGCTATTTCTCATTTTTTATAAAAACTTGTTGAGAATTTGAGGTGCGGCTTAGAATCGATGGCAGCTTAAATTCGAATAAATACGGTATTTGGAACTTTTTTTTGCAACGATGTTTAAATCCACCTTTGAATTCTTTTCCGAGTTTTGCTAGTAGAACTGCGAAGAACTGAGAATAATTTTTTCCTGTGCCCTAGTGTGTATGAAAATCTACCAGACGTATCTATGAAAATTAAAATGTAGAACCTTCATAAGTTCTTCAGCCGATTTCCCGCCAAGGCTGTCTCAGTTAATTTATACTATCTTGAACTTTGGCTTAAATAGATGGAAAACAATTGTGCAATGAAATTACTTAGAGCTGAATTAAGAGCCTTTTTAAAGTGGAAGAGACAACTCTAAGCTATTGAAGTTTAACAAAACAGTATTTAATTAATTGTAATCAAATAAGACTTCATGAAAGGTTCAATATTACGTTGTATTAAAATATTCCACAAAACGTGTATTAGAAATTTGTAAAGGTATGGCTTCAATTAGATTTGGAAACTTCAACTATTCTAATCCAACCTAACTCAGAGATGGTTGGTAATTATTTCATCCCAGGAGAGTCTGAAAGGGAAAAATCGCAAAGATTGTGTAACGGCTTTTTCAATTCCTACTATTAGCTCACACTCTCTCTATATTTATGTATATGTATATATATATTTATCTTGTTCAAGTTTTCAATCGTTAATAAAATTCTTTCTATTCATCCAATCAAGCAAAATCGTACAGTCACCTGCATGGTGCTCAACGCTACATGCGTAAAAATCTAGCCCTTAGCCGCGATGAATTTCGTGGATCTAATCTGATGTTACTGTCGGTGGCATAGGCAGCAAACCATAACATTAATTTTTAAAAATCGTACTTATATTTAATTTCTATCCAGCTAGTGAGTGACAACTTTGCAATTGTTGAATGATTATTTTGAATGTGTTTACCTTAGTAGGCGGGTGTTCTCCGAACGTTAAAAACTGAAAATTATCTGCAATTGCTAAAAATGCTTTTGAAATTATTGTTTTATTTATGAAGCCTATATTTTTAAAAACACTTTCTACAGAAAATAGTTCCAGAAAAATCGACTTCGATTATTTTTATTACACAGTTCGTCGTTCCATTTTTAAATATAACTCGTGATTAAAATCTAAGTATTACTTTCAAATAAGTGGGCGCGGTAGCCTGGGGGTTGTGGTCACAAGCTCGTGCCCGGCTTGGTTTGAGTTCGATTCGTAGTGCTTCTGAGGTCTCGCATTGGAGGGACTTAAGTCTGTCGAAGCTCTAAGTCCTGTCGTTAGCGTAATGTGGTAGTTTAGAGAGTAAGGTATCTACTCAGGTATCATCCTCGTCACTGGACCAAGGTTCACAATAACGAAGTCCGTCGCCAATGACCCTCGTGTTGGTTTATTTGCGACGTTAATAAACACTTAACCCTTTGAATCCATCTTAAATTCAGTTAACTAAATTATCTTTCGTAAATTGATCGTTTAATCTCAAATAATGGATATTCTTTGCATTATGTTTTCATTTGCCGATTTCATCTTTGTCTAAAAACAGTTGATTTCTAGAAGAATTGTTTTTATTTAAGTCTTAAAAATTAAATTTGGAAACATTCGTCGTTTTTTTTTAAAGTATATATTTGAGTTTTAGTTTTAAAATTAATATATATATTCGTATATATATATTTGCAACTAAAATTCGAAATATTTTCTACCATAAAATCATTAAATTCCAACAATACCTTCAAAAGTAAATCTCCTTTCAAACTTAAAAAAACCACTTACTCCTTCCACTCTTGGAAAAAAAAAAAGCTTTCTTCTATATTTCAGGATATTTCTTTAATGTTCTTATGGTAATATTGTATTTTTGTCCCCCAGGGAAATTGTTAAGCTTCATTTTATTATAGCCTATCATTTAATCGAATGAAGTTTCTAAAAAAAATTACCTTTAATCTCGATTATAATCCTCTTCCTGTATTATAGATGCTTTGTCTGAATATTAGTAAAAAATTTTTTTTGCATAGTTATGTGTGTAAATCTGTTGTCTTAGTTTCAAAATGATTAACATTTAAGTAATGATCCTTTTCTCAAATCTGTTGAAATATTACTATAATTGTAGCTGTTTTTTTTTTAAATGTAAACCACCTATTTGGCATATTCAATAATATTACTTATTTATTCAAAATTATAAGTTTGCGATTCCCATAACTAAATTTACTTTTTACTGAGACGAACATTTGGGATAAAATAGGTTTTATTATGTTATATTTATTGCTCAATGTCAGACATTCTACTAGATTTTATTGTTAACATATAGTTGATTACACACAGACCTCGTATTGATAAAGAAAAAATATTAGCGAAATTATTTAAACTTGAGTAGTTTGGATTAGTTTTGCAAGAGCTTTTTTCCAATTGCATAAGAATTATTTATATATCTACTTTCTTTACTTCGAAGTAAAAAGGGTGTAATAAAAAGTTCAGAAGTGGTAAGTTATTTTCATTAATTGTGATCCTGTGTTACTTTTATAAGATAAATGATTTAAAATTTCTTTGCAATGTTATTTCCAAGGAGTTTTTATTTCTCTTTTAAAATTTTTTTATCCATTGTTTTAGATTATCCGAAATTTATAGATTACTGTTCGTATTTGACTAAGATTAAATGGAGATATAGAAATTTAGATTTGCTTAGTTACATTTTTAAAAAAATACTAAAATGGGTAAAAATTGACCAAAAATAACATAAACGCGGCCCATTCTGTATCAAAAGTTTATGAACAAATTTCAATTCTGATGTGTTGCTATGTTAGTCATTTTTGAAATGACCTTCAGGATAAGGCTATTTTAATTTTTACAAAAGCTAGAGAACTTTATCTTAGGTGTTATATGAAATTGCTTTAAATAAAACAACAGTGATTCTAGTCACATAAGGGGCTATAAATTTTGTAATAAAACAGTGATTGATAAATCTGAAAGTTAAAACACTTCTACTATTATACAGTCACACACAAAAAGTTTCAGTTCATTATTTTCAAAACTTTGGTAGCAATCGCTTCCCCCGTTTGAGTATTATAAAAAAAAACACACACACATTTCGAGTAAAACACGCTTTAAAGTAATGGCATCTGCTTTTACTAAAACACTTGTAGTTTTTGTTTTAGTGAACGGAAAATGATAAACTTGGTATTTTTTAAAAAGCTAATAAAAATGGCCTACAAAACAAAATCATAAAAAAAAAAAAAAAAGGGTAAATTTTTGGCAAAATTCACAATTTTAGGGTAGTCGGATACCTTAAAAGCACCTGAAAGAATAAAAAACATGGAAAGGGTTTTTGTCTGATTGCAGTTTTCTTTATTAATTTTACGGTATCATTTTCGAAAATGTTTTATGTATATCATTTAATTATTTATCTGAAAAATATTGGGAGATGGGAAGAAAATGTATTTAAATGAGGTGTAAAAGATGTTATTGCTCAGTTAATTTTTCTGAATTAACTGAGCAATAACCGATAAATAAGGTAAAATGTATGTTAAAAATCAATATTTTTTGAACACAATATATAATATTAAAAATTTGGAAAGTATTACTTTTCATGTAAATAAGTAAATGACATCCGGAGGTATTAAATAAGCTTATTGAATAAAAAAAAAAATATGAATATTGGTTGTTTCTTTTCTTGTGTTGCTTTTAAACTGCTTCTTTGACACTTAGAAGACGGAAGACGTGGATACCCGTTTTTATTTTTCCACTATTGACAACTGATGACGGAAACTCACATTATTTTCAGAGATTCCTACCATTTCAGAATACATTAACCGCCCCCTTTTTGTAAATAATAGATTTTACCTTATTATATAGTAAAGTGTTTTAAGTTTAACGTGTGAAATGGTTACTATTTTGAAAAAATATTTTTAACAAATACTGTTTATAAAATAGTGGTTTACATATTCCGTAATGGTTGACGTCTGCAAATGGCGCTAATTTTAATTATCCGTTGCTAACAGTTGAAGAATAAAAGACGCGGGAATTCTCCCCTCTCATTTTCGAAGTGTTAAATATTTGCATCCAGTGAAATACTTGTTTACAATAGTTGCAGACGATTTTGCTTCCTAATGATCAGTGCAATGATTCAAAAGGTAAAATTTAAAAAAAGAAGAAAACATTAAAAATTGAATGTTTTCAAATTTCAACTCATTGTGTGTTTAATTGAACCACTTTTCTGAGGAAACCCCGTGTTTCTCTCTTCTTTTATATCTTATAAACAAAGTCAGGCACAGTTTGAAAAAATTAAGATATTTTTTTACGTTCGTATCTTTATATAAATTTATATTTAATGTGCAACCTCTAATGTTTAATTTTATGTAGAAATTTTGGTTAAGAATAATTCGTTTTGTGTATGTACTGTTATCATTAAATTGTTTTTCACGAGAATTTTTTAAAATTATTCCTAAAATAAATTAATATATTGCAAGTAGTTTAATTTCCATCTTTAGATTTAAGATAAGATGTTAAATTTTTAAAAATTAAATTTTCTATCGTTAATTTATCTTATTTTTGACTTAATATATATTTTGGAATACCGTTACTAATATTCGCACTATTTTAAAATGTAATTTTTGTATATTTCTATTCTACATTTAAGCAAAATATATTATATATATATGTTTTTGTCTGACATTTCATTCGAAATTGTAATTATTTTTTAAATAAATGCGCATGAAAATGTTACTTTTCCCTTTTTTAAAGAATGAATAAGTAAAATTCCTTTTTTAAATTTCTCCTCAGAAGTTTGACTCAGATAAAAGGAAATTCACCGTCTTGTCTTTTTACCAATTATTAGAATGCGAAATATGTATCAAATTGCATTTCTTATATGTATAAAAAAAATTAAGTAATTCTTAAAAACTCGATTTTTAAGCGTGCAAAAATTGCACCCCACTTAAAAAATTAAAAAAAATTTCTTTTCTTTTCATTTTTTTATTTTAACTAAATGGGAAATACACACCCTTTTCTGCAATCTTTGTAACCTGCTTTTTCTCAGATATCTATGTATAATGAATACTATCTTCAACCATTCAATCTTTTCTCCCTCCCCGTCCCTTCCGGGAGAATTATGTTATTATTAGTAACCTCATACATTTTCATAGTTTCAAGCTGTTTTCATTTGATTTTAGCAACCAATCCATGCCCAAAAACTATGTTTTTACATCTTTTTCTAAGAAAGGGGGGGGGGATATCCCAATGTCGAATTAAATTCATAAGATAGTTACTCATAAAGCCGTTTATCATACTTTATCCTTAAAATTTAGAAGCGTTTTATAAACATACAGGTTTCATTACAGCGTATAAAGCCAAAACTCAATTTAGAATTGCAGCGTAGAAAGCGGAATACGAACCCTATATAGGCTTGAACGTTGAAGTAAACAAGTTTTTGAAATCCTCGCATGTTATGGTTTTAAATTTAGGAATGTGAAGTCTAGATTCTGTAACAAAGTTAATTAAAACCAGATTTGTTTTGAGAAAATACTCCTGTTATTATTATTATTTTTTTTTTTGTCCAAAAAGCATTAACTTTTAAAAATTATCATTAAAAAAAATATCACGTTAATGGTATTGTGGGTATATTTTGCCCCAGTAAATGAATTTTGTTTTATAAAATTTAATAAAGACAGAAAAATTAGATGTATTATAAGAATTGCATATGTCACATGAAAATTAGAAAGTTTAATTACAAATAATATTGCGGTGTCTTTTATACAAGTGAAGTTGGTACATATTCTTATCTCACTGTATATGTTCTATATTCTAACCTTGTGTATATGTATAACATCTTCCTTGGATAGTTGTGGATGGTGGTATTGGCGCTATTTCCTCAACCTTTTCGTCAAGTATTCCTAATATTATTTTCCTCTGATTATGTGGCAAGTTCGGTATTTTTAATCGTTCTTTAAGAAATGGTTCAATGAAAGAAAATCCTAACAGGCAGTTTTGCCTGGTCATGTTTTTGATTTACAGCAAAATGCAAGAATGATTTTCGAATTTATACCCACGACGGTAGGCATTTCTTTATCACTTAAAATTTCCGCTCTTTCTTCTATAATCTCACTATCAATTAAGTCTACATAATCATTCTTCACATATTATCATTCTCTTTGTTGTCGTTTTACTGCTCTCGGAACTGCTAAAATCATCCATTTAAAGCATATTTTCCCCCATTTCATCTGTTTCTGGAGAACGAAAGACCGCGGTAACCTAGTGGTCAAAGTAACCGACTCGTGGCCGGCATGTCATGAGTTCGAGCCTCGTACCGCTGAAGACTTGCCGCATAGAGAAGGCCGATGTATGCGCCTCAAATATATGGAGGCTCAAAACGTCCTGCCATTGGTGGTGTGTGGAAGTTAGGTGAGAGTGCCAGCTCAGGTGTCGTTCTCGTCACTTGACCATGGTTCAAAATTGCGAGGTCCGTCACCAAAAGTCCTCGAGTTGCTGAAAATGTGTGCGACGTTTTTTATTCACTCACTCTATAACTTCTCTGAAAGAACCACACATTGTGAACTTACTTCAATTTATATGTTTTTTTACAAGCTTAATTGATCATTTAAAAATTAGAGTTGCTACTGCATCCACAGAATACTAATTTTTTTAAATTATAAGTTGATAAAACTTCGAATGGCTCTTAATCAATTTATATAAATTAGACTTTTTTTAAGTCATATAGTTAGGTTTTTAAATCTTGTGTTAAAAATCAAAGCTTTATTTATTTATTTTTTCATTAAACATTTTAAAACGTTTCATTTTACTACAGAATTATGTATGGAATTCTTATTACGCAGGTTCCCCCCTCCCCTTAAAAATGTAATGTAAAAAATCATTTAAGTTATATTAAGTAAAAGATATTTTTTTGTGAAGAATAAGATTAATTTAAAATATTCAACAGTTTAATGTAAAATTCAGAAAATGGCATTAGCACTGTCCGAGAAATTTTTGAAGAAAAAAAATATTTTTCTATTTCCAAAGTTTATTTCATTGATTTGAAGAACCAACCTCAGTGTGTTTTTCCTCAAAAAATTGGGGTGGAATCGTACTGTCACACCTGTATGGTGCTGAAAGCTACGGGTAACGACAGGCGGGGGATGAATTTCGTGGGCCTCGATCTGACACCTTCTGTCAGGTGGCATTGACAACAACAACACAAGAGAATCGGTTAAAGCCTTTTTTTAAAAAAAATTTTAGGAAATTTTGTTATTAATATAATCTAAGAAACTTTTTTATCACTGGGCAAGTATCGATTGTAAAACAATACTTATTTGAGTAGCAAGGAAAAAATATTTTTCGAAATAGTGAATGAGACATTTTTTTGCCGCGCGTGCAGCCTATCATATTTATGTATTTATATATGTAATTAAATATGACTGATGAATATTTAAAATTTGTTTATCATATTATACACTGAAAGGAATCAAACATCACATACTGTTGATAATCGCTTCAAAATTTTGCAATTTTTAGCGACTCTGAAAACACTATAAATTGATTCACTACTGAAATTTATTATTATTATTATTTTCATACGGAATAATTTTTTTTTCTATCATTTACATTTGCATTCAACTTTCCTTTGAAATTTAGACAAATAATTTTTCTTCAAACTTATAAAGAGAAAAGCTATATTTTATCAATGAAAAACAATCCAATTCTAAATTTCGATGCACTCCTGTGAAAGCCTGCGTTTTTTTCTTCTTTCCCTTCAGGATCTCAATTAGGAACCATTTTTAGTATGAAAGTATTGCCCGAAACAAAATTTTATTCTTCCGTTTACACTCTCTCGAAGATAAAGAAAACGCCCCAACATTTGATTATGCCCTTTGACATTTAGGAACATTTTTTCCCCTTTCTTTTTTGCAAAGGGAAGCTTAGTGACATTCATGGGAAGTTTATATGAAAGCAATTCACAATGCATTGTTGAAAGCAACGTGTGTTTAACTTTTGAAAAGAAGACGAGAAATTCTTTAGTTTATAAATTTTCTTAAACTTTATATGTGATTAAATACATGAGTCCTTGCAATAATCTTTATACACATTTTACGAAAAATCACTTGAAATTCATAAATATACTTATTTAAATATATTCTCGTTGATTATTGTATGGAAACTATTATATTAATAATACATAAAAAGGTTAAAATTATCTGTCTGGAATAGTATTTCAAGTATTGGCATCGAATAATATACTATCTTAAAAGAGAAGAATTCTTAGTTATTGGAATTCATTAAATAATTACCCTGTTCATTTAAAGATAGTTCAATGAAGTGAAGGCAATTTAATATTAATTTTACGTATATCGAGAATCTGTTATTGTAATTATGCTCGTAAAAATAAATTACCAAAATAAGTTTCTGGATGTGTACAATTTAGCATCAGTGGCAGTGATTGCTTTGTAGTTTATTTTAGAGATGTATTTGAAGAACTTTTCTCAAAAATTTAGGAATTAAATGAGAGTTAATGCATATATGCACTATAGGCGTCTATTTTTGACACCCTTTTTTTATAAGCTTCACTTGTATGTAACGGAATCTTTGAACTCAATTTTTACCCACTTTTAAAAGGTCAGATTAATTCTAAATTTTGCTCACTTGTCCAGGATGGACGACAGTACAGTAATTTAATAATTTTGTTCCATTGTCCTGATCAGGATCATCAGGATGAACGACTTCCCATTTTCAGATCCCATCCCGCACCTGGCGACTAATTCCAGATCCCATTTCTAGATTTGGCGACTAAAAGATTGTTACAACTTAGTTCGATTAACTATAAAAGGGTGTTTCTTAAAACTGTAATGTATTCATTTTATGTTCAGTTGTAAATGGATTTAGCTTACCTATATGTGGTGGACAAAGACTCGTATCTCAGTTATATAAATTTTAAGTAATAAATATTTTATATGAGTAATAAAAATAATTTGAAAAAATGGGAAGGAATGGACTGAAGTATATACTAAATAAGGTTTGAAATTGTTGTAAATTAAATGTTTAATGTATAGATGGTGCTGCAAGTCATCTGAGAGTTATAGAGTCAGAGTTATATAATGTTCTTCGCCCTGTATACATGTCTTCTATGTGTGTCGTCCAATAAACATAAATGCTTAAAAGAATGGACTAAATCATTGGATCATATAAAAATATATTGGATATAAGCGTCCCATGGAATTAAGGAATTATAACAGAAGTATTTAACTACCAACTTTAACACTAAACTTATCAGAGCGGTCAAATGATCCCTTTGGGGACTAATCGAAATTGTTAAATTCCAAGTTTTCATTATTTTTTAATAAAATGCACAGCATTATGTGTTGTTGCTTATGCCACCTGTCAGATCGAGGCGCAAGAAATTCATCATGGCAACGGGCTAGAGATACGCCTGTCTTCAGCCTAAGCTTTGAGCCTCGTGAAGGTGACATCACGATTTTGCTCACGATAGATGGCGACACCATTTGGACCCAATGATTTAACGAGCACGTACTCCGTGTGTGCTCGGAGGGTATTTGGTGGCATCGGGCATCGAACTCAGGCTTTCCGGTCTGGAGTCCTATGCTCTACCCACGGCCATTCTGTTTATAATACAGTTATACTCCGAATTTAAGCGATAGGTGGGACTGAGTAATAACCATGTAAGTCGTGGTATAATTTCGTCTATAAATACATAAATTATTTTTGGTTGGGACCGGAGACGAAAGATAATAATCATTTAGAAAACAATTTTTAATAAATTCTTAGATAACACAAATACAAAATCGCAAACCAAAGTTATTTTCTTGTAGAAGGTTTCATAAAATCTAACAAAATAGTCTGCCGGCTCGTAGATTTTTTTCCTCCGCAAGATTTCCTCACAGCATGCTAATAATTTTTTTTCTTTTTCTCATTCCTTGATTTGTTGAAGAAATACGTTCTTCGTTGAAGCATATATTTTCTAACATTTGTAACCCTTTTTCAATGAAACTGAGGCCTTCTGTCAAATTCCCAACCGTCATTCCATCTTCTGATTGAATTGGGGACTACAGATTCACGTTCTTCAATGTCTTGCTCTTACTCGTGCAATTCTATGACCTCATCCATTTCTTTTAGAATTGGGGAAACAGCTAAGAGCTGCCAAAGGAAAATACAGGATATATGTTTTCTATCAACATGTCATTGAAAACTATGAGTAGCTGGGCTCACTCATTTACTTTGTCAACTGCTAAATATTCTGTATCAACCTCCCAGCAAAACCTTTTCCCAAAATTCATCACGCCCCCGAGCCTACTCGAACTCCCAATGGGAGTCGATCTGTTCGTCCAATAGGAAACCTCGCTATCCTACCCTCCCAAGTTTTTTATTTTCTCACTTTCCTGCCACTTAAGCTACTCACCGAGAACTCGCCTCCCGATTGGTCAGGCGATTCACTCGCAAAGATCCCAGTCGAAAGTCCGGCTCGCCGGCACTTTCGCTTCAAGAAAATGCTTTTTTCACTTATTTTTCATGGCAATCTTTAAATTTTAATTACTTTTTCCTTCAAATGGGCAAACTATAAAACGAATGGTAACCACCCAAATGATAAGAAAGGAGTTTAAGATCTCAACAGAGATCAGGTACTCTGTAAAATGTCAACACCTCTATGACCTCATCAATTGTCAGCTCCTGATTGTGGGAATCCAGCAGTTTTCGAACGTGATCACTATCCTAAATTTATTTGCCTGACAAGATCGAGGGGGGGGGGGCGATTCGACGAGATTTGGAAATCGCGTAACTCCGAATTAGCGTATGTCGAGGTATGACTGTATATAGCTGCTTAATTTCTCAATATCTATCACTCAGCTTTCGCCCTTCCTGAAAATAGAATGTACTCTACCGTTATTTACCGTGTTTGGTCCTTCGACCGCTGCAAAATTTATGAAATTTTATAAAGTTGTCCGCAATGAAATCTCAAACTTCCGAGTTTTCCGATAGAATATCATCCATTTGGCTTATGTACAGTTTGTTTTATACCCGGTTCAGAGCGCCGGCTGTGAGCAACCCACGATACAACATAACGATCAGTACAATTATGTGCGATGTGGTCAGTGCTGTTTGTAATAATAATAATAGGCTACAAACTTTGGGTAGTAAAAAAATAAAAATAGTATTTTATTTTTAGTGAAATATTCAAATTCCCCTAAATTTACCTCTGAAATGTCAGTTCAAAGGACATTGCCTTAAGAAATGATATACGTGACAAACAAGCAAGTAAGCATACAATGCTCTGATATATATGATCTTTTTTGTTTTTATTAGTATTGAAGACAGATAAAATAATTCTCGTGCACCACAACTATTACATGTGGCTTACAGGAGTAAGTAAAACAAGCAAAATAAGATAGATAAAATAAAAAGTAAACAAAACAAAAGTTACGAAATAAAGAAATAACAAAAGCAAATAAGTTACAAAGACTAAAAGTACACTACAAAATAAAACCATTTCATAACAAAAACAATATAATAGAATTAAAAAAACAGAAGAGAAGTGATAAAAATTTACAAAATCAAATCCATGAAGATACAAAATAATGTGAACGAAGCTTTACTTAAAACAAGTTGAAAAACTTTAAGAGGCCACTTGATTTTAAAAGCATGCAGTTTAACTTTCGGGCATTGCTCATCCCCAACATTGCAGTCACAAAATTTGGAAGGGCACAGGTTAAATCTGTTGAGGTACACTTTAAAATTACCATTATTAGTAAGGAATTGTGTGTGATTTTGTAATTTGTAAAAAAGTGATTATATACAAGACAGTTTTTGTGAAATGGTCGGACAAAATTTCCTCGTCAGAAAAGAGTGATTATCTATTGGACACTGACTTTAAGCAATTCGACACGGATATAAGAAAGAGAACATTGTGAATACGCGTAGGAGACGAAAAAGAATGAGTTTGTTCTCTAATCCCGAAGACTAATCTGAAGAGAAAGAGTGCAGTCAGACTATTGAAATTTCAGTTGATACAAATGTTTGGTAAGAAATTCAAGAAAGCCCAGGATCTGGAAAATCCCCGCTTTATACTATTTTCTGAGAAATATCAGGGTCAGAGCAATGTATGAGCGCGCAATATTATGAGTGGCAAATTAAGGAGTGCATTTTCGATAAAATGTTAAAACTGTGGTGTTGAATAAATTTTATTCTAATTATAATAACGATATCTATGTAAATTACTGAAGTAAAATATAAAATTTCAATTTCTAATATATTTGTCTAAAGTAAAATTTTTAAAAAAACTAAAAGTTTTTAAATTGTTACATGATAGTTATTTTCTTTCTTACTGCTCGTGATAAATCTTGAATTATTTATAATCAACTAGAACTGGACATTGATTAAAAAAGCGATCATTTGACCGCCACCATTAGGAATAGGTACGTATAAAATTTCGGCATGTTTAGTGTTGCAGAATCTTATAATAGTATCTTTGAAAACACTATTTATATTACTATATCATGAAATTATGGTGTGAAAACTAAATAAAAAACATATTTTGTGAATTCATGTAAATCTTCCAGTTATTGTTTTCCAATACTATCATAGTGATATTCTCGCATCTTTTAAAATAAATTATATTCATACGTAATAACTATATTTCAATACATAGAAATCTTTTACAACTAACAACCTCGATATTCCTCTATTAACCTGGTTTTGCCTCATAAAGTTAATTAGTTAAACGTTCTTCCTAACATTTTTTTAGAAAAAATATCTGTTGGTTCCGTCTAATCATTTCTCGAATTTAAAGTGAGAGATATTATTTCATTCGACCTTTCATTCCTTTAAATATTTTTGGATCTAAACTCTTCAGGACATCGCGTTAAAAGTTTTCAAAAACCCGCACCCTTTTCAATATCTAATTGTAACTGGCATATGCTCTAAACTTTTTTCGGAGTTGTTTCACTGGTTGACTTATCATTTTTCAACCAATGAGCTTACATGGAAAGTTTTCGAACTTATTTTTACCGATACAGGATTCGCAGGGTTGAAAACAGGAATAGAGTGTGACTCCTTAAGTAGACTTTGTAGGCAATAGTTACTTTTTTTTAGTGTGTGTTATTTAATGCTTTCACAATGTGTGAATTCGACAATAAAAAGTTTGATTGAAAAACGCTTTCTTCATTTATCACGACTGCAACAACACATTCACAAAGGAATCCCTAAAAAGTAAATTTCCACAAATCAAACATGCTCAACTTAAAGTGCTTTCTTCAATATAAAAACGGGGTCGCGGTAGCTCAGTGGTCAAGGTATCGGATCGTGGCTGGCGTGTCATGAGTTCGAGCCCAGCACCACTGAAATGTAGGGTAGAGATGCACGTTAAATCTGTAGAGAGCCCAAACGTCCTCCCGTCGGCGTGGTAGTTACGAGAGAGGGTTGCCAGCTCAGGTGTCATCCTCGTCGCTTGACCATGGTTCAAAATGACGAGGTCCGTCGCCAAGAGCCCTTGTGTAGCTGAACAATGCGACGTTAATATTCATTTGCTCACTTAATATAAAAACATGTGTGTAGTGTATATGTTTCTTGCGAATAATATATAATCCGAAGAACATGAACCAACTGATCAATACATGGGTGATGAACAACTGATTTTTAACTATACACAATATTTAACTTGTATGGCAAATCACGTACAAAGTATCTCTGAAATTTGATTATTTTTTCCATGATTAAAATGTTTTCACTTGTTTTACTGAAAAAAAAAATAAATAAATCTTGATTTATTTCTTATTCTTCCATTAGAGGTAAGTTAAAAAAGCATTTTCTATTTTGCATATAGTATCTTTCATACTTAGGAAATGTCTTGCTACAAATAACTTTTAATTATATAATGCAGTGCTCGACACACTTATCTAATTTGAATCTAATTTTTTTAAAAATCGTTACTTTTCTATTAAATTTTATAGAAATATTTGCATTAGAAGCGAAAATAAATAAATTATATATAAATAAAACTAATTATATTAGAAAATTAAAAAAAAAACTGTTTAGAGCTGAAAGTACTTTTCCTTATTTAAACCAGACAAAAACGTTTTTTTTTTTCTGTTAATACTAAATTAGAAATCTTGAGAATATTTATCTATAGATTCTAAGTATGGTAGATAAATATCATAGAAAAAGTTTTTTTGACAGTTAATTTATATAAAAAATAAAATTCATGATAAAGTTGAATCAAAAGTAATTACATTTTGAAATATTTTATGATATTCATGCTGAATTATTTATGCAGGCTAAGACGTATTACAAAATAGCTGGCCTGTCTTTAGTTGTATCATTGTGCTTGTATCAATGCTTTCACTCGTTATTACAAAATAATTTCCTATTTTATTCACGGACATTATTTTAAAAAGGAAAAATCATCACAAAATGTATAATTAAGGTTATCCTTCACACCACCAATTTCTTAAGAATTCGAAAAAACTTACGTCATCTTTCCGCAACAAAACTCTTTTCACTTTCTCCGCCTCATATTTCTTTTTAATTGTTTTAGACCCATTTTCAAACATTCAATAAATTTGGATTCTAGATTAGATTTTTATAATTTTCATGGAATAAAAACGGCGAGAGTCTGTTATATTCTAAACGGGGGGGGGGGCAATTTGTTTTGACTCCCTTGCTACATTGTGAAAGGGAAAGACACCGGAGGGCTGCCTTTTTTTAAAAAAAAAACGATTGCATTCTCTCTCTCTTTCTCTCATTATAAAAAAATAGTAAGTATGTTACATAAAATAGTGGCAGTTTTATACAATTTATATATTGTGTTAATTTCATACTGTCTTTAGGTGCGTGCACATTTAATCTTAGATTTTAAGGGTGCATGGTACGATTTACATAAAATTATTTAATTTAGTGATTTTTACAATTTTTTTTCTTTGCCTCATGTGTATACATGATGTAAAACAGATTTTGTGCTCAAAATCTCACAAAAAGCTATCCATTTAATTTTTTAAGGAGTAGACTTGAAACTTATGAAGTGCATTTAAAATGCTACTCCTACAAAAAGTGACGTACACACATGAAATTTGATTTACAAGTACATCAAACTATGTATAACAAAAGTTGGTAAGGGTTTTGCGATAACAAAATTGGTATTCGTACAAATTTCTTTTTATGAATGCTTATTGAAAATTCCTTAAAAAATGTGTAAATTCTAACTTCAATTATTTTCTTAAAAAAATAATTATTGCTTTGATTGAAAAATGCATACCAACTTTTGTTCCATGTACTATTAGCAACAAGTGAAAAAAATTCCAAGTATTAAGCACAATAGTAAACAAGATATCAATCATTGGCGTGGCCAAGTAATTTTAGCGCGTTTTTCACATGTTGTATTTTACAATAATGCAACTAATGAACTTTTTACTAACAAAAAGTAGTACTGTACTTTAAAAAAAAAATTAAAAATTATTAAATTTAAATATGATTCGGCTCATCTAGGGCACAAATGCCACCCAATGCCGAAAACCCGAGGTCAATCGGTTGCTTATTGGCTGAGAAAAAGGTACGACAAAATATGGAACGAAGACGAAATTTGCGTCCTAATAGCGCTTTTTTTACACTACGTGAAAAATGCGCTAAAAATAATTTAGACTAAAAAAATTAAATTTGGTTTTTTTGGTGATTTTTGCCAATTGAATCGTATTGTGATGATTTATTTAGAATTTAATTGAGACAAATGTATCCTATTTTACTTTTCTTCAATTTTTAGCGCGTTTTTCCACGTAGTGGAACAAAAGCGCTATTAGGACGCAAATTTCGTCTTCGTTCCATATTTTGTCGTACCTTTTTCTCAGCCAATAAGCAACCGATTGACCTCGGGTTTTCGGCATTTGGTCGCACTTGTGCCCTAGATGAGCCGAATCATATTTAAATTTAATCATTTTTAATTTTTTTTTATTACAGTACTACTTTCTATTAGTAAAAAGTTCATTAGTTGCATTATTATAAAATACAACATGTGAAGAACGCGCTAAAATTACTTGGCCATGCCAATGATGGATATCTTGTTTTAAAACCAGGATTGAGATTACTCTTTCAAATTCTAATCACAGCCTGCAAGTTTTATTAGCCAACTTGCATCTACGTTTACTCATGTTGATCTTCATATAAGGCAAACTTTGCCCACAAATATATGTTGAGTAAAATTTGAAGAACAATTACCTCGCAATTTTCTTCTTATATGGGAAGTTTTTAGCCCACAAAGATTTGTAAAAGTCAGTGTCATAGCATTAAACATTTTCTTCACTCTGTGATCTGACTGCAAGTCAGTACGTTCAAGCTGTACCTCCTCGGGTGCAGTATCAATATCAGCAATAATAAAATGAATTCAGGCTCAGTTTTCTTAAAATTCTGAAATTTTCTTACGATCTCATCCTTTAAACTTCGCAAATAATCTCTTAGTCGAAACACTTTCAGGTACTTTGTTTTTCGAATGATGAATAATAAAAGACGAATTTTTGATCGCGCACGGGAATGAGATCTCGGTTCAAAGCTGATTTTTTGATCGTCTTGGCGACCCACAAAAAACTCTTAGTGGCCGCTAGTTGCCTACCCCTGTTCTAAACGAATATATTTAATTATAAAATACCCCCCCCCCCTCAAAAAACCCAACTTTATACTGTTTATTAAGGATTGATTTCGTCTTAAATCTGTGGAAGTTAATCATATTATAAACTTTCCATTAAGTGTCTTGATCTGTATCAGGGGTTCTCAAACTTTTCTGTCTCATAAACCCCTTACCATGTTTTTCGGTTTTTGGTAGACCTCTGCTTAACTTATAAAGAATTTTTAAAGCCGAAGTTGCTGAAATCCGTTTCTAAACTTTACTTTTAGACCTCCGTTAGTGCCCATTCTAATCAATTCCTATTGTAATGCGACATTCCCCCCCCCCCAATGGGATAAAATGTATTCTTTTACCCGCTGTGGTATTACCATATAATTGAAGCATTCTCAAACCTAGTTTCGAAATCTGAATAAAGAGTATTTAAACATTGAACTAGTATTAAAACGTCCTACCAGATTGTCTGTGAAAAATTGAGAAAATTTGCAACCTTCAATAAAATGTTTGCTTAGCTTAATTCTGGAAAGAAACGCTGAAATGGTCCTTGCTTTAATAAAATTTATGCTATCACTTTGTAACTGCAAATTAACATTAGTTTTATTAAATTTTGTTGTTTCTAATGCCACCTTTCTGACGGTGTCAGATAGAGACCCACGAAATTCATCGTGGCAAGGGGCTAGGTGTACGCTTGTTGTTAGCTTTTTTTTTAGCTTTGAGCGCCATGCAGGTGACAGTACGATTTGGCTCGGTTCTTACACGATAGATGGCGACACCACCTATCTCCACAATTTAGGCATGGGACTGCAGGGGAGGGAAATATTCTCCAGCCCCCTGCACCCGTAGTTTCTGCTGCTACCGCCTACAAGACTTTCGGACCCACTGATTTAACGACCACGTACTCCGCGTGTACTCGGAGGGTATTTTGATGGCATCGAACTCGGGCCTTCCGGTCTGGAGTCCAATGCTCTAACCCATAGGTTCCCAAACTTTTTTTGTCTCATAGACCCCTTCCCATGTTTTTCAGTTTTGTGTACTTACCGAATATTAAATTTTTGCAAATTTATCAACTTAAATGTTTTTTGACAGCTTGCATAACACTAATTACTTTAAAAGTTTTAAGTTTCTAACTGGAGTTAAGTAGTGTGTTTAAAACTTAAGAAACACGTGTAAATTAGTTAATTACATTTTAATTTAACATATAAAATAATTGTTACGTAAAATAACTGAGCAACAAACAAATGTTTTTAATGGGTGGGATGAATCTGGTGCTTCATAATAACACAATTTTAACATTTGGCATCAATCTTTTCAGGTTTAACCTTCAATCTCTTCGGATAGTAAGATCCAATCTTTCTTTTTTGTTTCTGTTTTTATTTTGGAGATTGGCAACCATGCTGAAACTCCTCCTCTCTAGGAAAAGCAATTAAATACTTTCTTAAGATGTTCCAAATTCGAAAAAATAACAGGTATATATCTCTTTAAAGCCAAAATTGCTAACATTCGTTTCTAAACTTCACTTTAAGATCTTCGTTAGGGCTATAAAAATAAGTTCCTTTTGTAATCAGACATTTTTTTCTTTTTGCTTTTTTTTAAGGTGACAACATGAATTCATTACTTATTGTCTTTTTCCATGGTCAAGCATTTAAAAACCTAGTTTCAAAACCTGAGTAAAGGGCATTTAAATGTTGAACATAGGTTAAAACTCCATTTTTCTGGCAGATTGTGACAAATTGAGAAACTGTTAAAATTCACGATGTACAGTTTTATAATCCTTTAGCTTGATTCTGGCAAGAAACATTGAAATGATGGACCTTTTTAATAAAATGTAGGCTGTCACCTTGTAATTGCAAATTAACCTCAGTAAATTTAGTAAATAAAGCTGTTTAAATAGGTAAATATGGCTTAAACTTTATTAGATTTTCTATTAAAATTAAAGTCACAATCAGGTCTAGCCTATCGTAGACCCCCCGAATTATTTTTTCACTACCGTGGACCCCTTGCAGGTCGTCATAGACCCCTGACGGTCCATATAGACCACTTTGGGAATCACTGCTCTAACCACTTGGCTACCCAGGACCGATTTATTAAATAAATGTGTTAAATAGGTAAAATCTTTCTTTTAAAATTAAAGTCACGATCTGCTTTAAAAAGAGTCTCTATCATAGACCCTCATTTTACACTTCATGGACCACCAAATTATTCTTTTCGCTGACGTGGACTCCTTACAAGTCGTTATAGACCCCTCAGGTTCGATATAGACCACTTTGAGAATCGCTGATCTATATCACAAACTGTATTCAATTGAATTTAACGTTTCTTTTGTTCATATGACTCATATATGTAAAGTGTGAAGTGAAAATGCGTTTGCTTTATTCATACGTTAAGTAATGAAGTCAATTTTCAAAAATAGAAAATATCAATGGCAATTTTTTCTTAAAGTTTTTGTTGGATTAAATTGAAAAAAAGCGAGTACCTTTTTTCCATTTAATATCCATTGGATATATTATTTTTATTTATGTCACCAAAAATTCAGTAAATTCCAGAAAACGCATCATAAACATAAGGACGCCATTTTTGTCTCGAGACATTCAAATTATTCCTATTTGATTTGACTTTTTCTTGCATGTTTTGAAGTAAACGGCTTTGATTTATTATATCTTAAATTTCTTTCACTGCTTTTTTATTATTATTATTATTATTTCATCTTTCGCAGAATCTTTGCAATGACATGAAACTTGCAATACAGCAGAACATGTTTCATCTTAAGCTTTTGCACCCTCAGGGGGCTCACCTTCTTTAGGTGAGTACGGGTGTCACAATCCCGAGGTGCCCTAGTGATCTTTTCATTTTTCCAAGGGGTTTACTGTCTTTGGTAAACACGGGCTTCACGAACCCGGGGTACCCTAGTGATCCTTCTCTATTTTCGACCCTCTTTCTTCTCATTCAATTCATTCTTTCTTTCTCTCTTCCCGTCTAGACCACAGATATTAAAACAAATGTTTGGCGCAGTATAGCCGAAATCGGCTCTTGCTCCAATAAACCCCAAAATCACTCGCTTAAGCTTTTGCTTTAAAGTCAGGTTTTTCCGTTATTGAATTAATTTTAGATTATTTTATTTCAGTAATTTTATTGTGTGTTTAAAAGCACTAAAATTCTTCCAGTTCGCTTTTTATATCTCTTGGTAAATAACTTGAAAAAAGGATTTGTTGGATTACTTTGAATGAAATTATCCTACTTACTGTTGTTATTGATTCTTATGTATTTTTTTAATGCTGAGATTTAAATCCATTTGTAGAATTTATGTAAAGTAAATAGTTTTACCGATAATTTGAAAAATGCATGATGTAAAACAAGCTCAAAATTACTGTAATATAATGAGTTTGATTTTTTTTTTTCAACCATTGAAATGCTCCATTATTTCAAACATCAGAGTGCAGTAGGGATAAAAAGTCGAAAGCAGAATGTGCAGCATGTTTTAGTGTATTGAAACAACACCTCCCATTAGTATTTAGGTGTTGATTTGAAAGCAGCTGTTTTGCAATTTGAGGTGAGTGTTTGGAAAATGTTTGAATTATGGGTACATTTCTATTTCTGTTTTATAATGAAATGCGCAAAATAATACTTCGGAAGTATAGGGAGAGAGTGAACTAATAGTAGGAATTGAAAAATACATTACAATCAATAACAATAGTTAAAGCAGTACGATAATTTCATAACGAAAAATTAAGTCAAACATTAAAATTAGGCAAAAAAATTAGTGTTCAGGACTTTCTGCCACCACTGTAGAAAAATGTTCAAAAAAGATGAAGAGGTAAAAACAGCTTGAATTCATAGACAACTTTTTCAAAAGTTGTTTTAGATGCGTTTATTGACATTTATTCGTCAATGACAATATTTCAAAAAATAGAGGAAAAAAAAGGTACATTAATTGGAACGCCTGAATATTTTTGTGGAAGTTGTGTATGTTTGAGATATAATTAGAATTCCATGATTAAATCATTTCAAATTCGAATTTTACTTTGTTTTTTTAGCGTGATTTTCAATTAGAGCTTTTTCCTGACCTTCGCAAATTATTGAATTTTCATTTTCAGATAAAATTTTTATCGTTTCCGTTAAAATGTTTTAAAAAATTATTTACTTTTTTTGCCATTGTAGAGAACGAATGTATAAACGTATAGAATTGTAATTTCAGGTGACGTTGAAAGTAACTGAACCATGTGTATCATTTCTATGAAATTTGATTTCTTATACATGATATTAACAAATCCAGCGCAAAATATGTTTTCTCGCAAATTGACGGTTTTTGAATAAAATAGATTTTTGATTTTAATTTTATGATTGATAATCACTGAAGGTAGTAAATCTATACATATTTTTTTTCATTAAAAAAGATTATGACCAGAATTATTACCGTTTAAAAAACGATTAAGTGGAAAATGAAGCAATACTATTTCACAAAAAAAAAATTCAACCTTATTGTAAAAAGGAAATCTTTATGGAAGTTTTTCCGTTTATAGAATACCAACGCATATTTGTCAGTTAGTGTTAAGCAATAAAATCACAAACAAGCCCAAAGATACACTGAACCCGAGTGATAGTCAAATAGGAGAGACAATCTTATAAAAAAAATCGTCTTCACTATTACGTTTATCATGTGAAAACTCCGATCCAGTTGTTGAATCAACCCTGCAGAAAGCTGTTAGGCAGTTAGAAAAAGTTAGAGCACACAAAATAAACCCGTTGTTCAAGAATAGCCCAAAAAAGATCCAGATGAAGACATCTGATATTTCGCATGCAATGTGTGATTGACATTGTAAAAAAGAAGATCGGATACAGGAAGGTGACTAGGAAGTAGAATCCTTCTGTGCTCTGTGATGATAACAGGATTATTCTTGCCTGCTCTATACCTTCAAACACGATGCGATTTCCTTTCGATGGCATCACAATCGCACTGATATAAATAACAGTAGATAGCAGCTCACTTGCGATGCAGTTATATATAAAATGCAGGAACATTACAAGAGCGAATTTTAAATGCATGCAATAGTGATCTGAAACTGTTGCGAGGAATCTGATTCCTGTTGATTAAACACTAGATTGCCGAAGGAAGTCATTTTGAATGCTTTTTAATTTTAATTATAAAAAAAATGTGTATAATAATACAATCCCTAACTTTTTCCACAACATATAAATGCGTTTTTCAATAAATGTAGTTGCTTTCCCCCCCCCTCTTTTATTTCGCGGTTTATATGTTAGTTATACCTATATTCCCCAAAATTAGTCATTTCGACTGCTTGAGAAATTTAAAATAATCAAATAACTCTTATTATTAAATTGAGTAAATTTCTTGTATAACTAGTTCGGCTCTGTGGTTAGGTTAGTTGGAAGTTATTTTGATGTTAGCATTACAACTTCATCTCTTTCCGCATACCGTGCTGCCCTAGCATCAGAAACTTCATCGTGTCAATGGGCCCATCGCTCAATAAACATAAGTAGTACTTGTTATTCGTATATTTACGGAGTGATATTTCTTCTAACAAGTTTTTTATATTTATATCTTTTGTACCCTAAATTTATGAAAGAAATGGCGAAAGTGTGTTTGCAGAAGATGTACACATGAAAGGATTTCCACTTTTATTTACAGAAAATGTGCAAATAATAATGCATAATTTTTTTTCCTAGTGAAGTAAATTTTTTTAGTAATAACCTGTTTTATAAGAGTGTAATTAATATTATAAAACAATGTTAAAAACTAATTTTAAATAAATTTCTTTACACATTAAAATTCTTTCACAATGCAGTCATTTTGACTGCTTTTGGGCAATATAGGTATATTCAAAGTCTCAGTCTTTCTAGTGTTAAGCCACATGCGACCTGCTGAACATCTTTTCCATATCTATGTTCTATTCTCTCAGACTGACTGGAATTGTATCATTTTAAATTTAATATACTTAATAAAAAGTCTTGAAAAATATAATACATACTTAAATATTTTCATTTGAAACTCATGGAATGTGTGTGGATTTATTAGACTTATATATAAGTAACCTTTATGATATTTTCAATGGTAAAAAGATTTAAATGTGGAACTAAATGAAAATACTAACCAATATGGTTATTTCTAAAGAAACTTGTGCACCTTACTTTTTTTTAATAGAAAGTATTCTCAATTTTGGTCGTGGAGTTCATGTCACCATCGTAAAAGTAGATATTTGAACGAATTCTAGATGAGGAGTGATTATTGATTTAAAAAATCATTTACAAAGTGCTTTTTACAAAGGCTTGTATTCTTGAAGAAAAAGAAAAGATACACAGTAGAACGTCGTTTATCCGAACGTTTAATATCCGGAGCGTCAAATATCCGGACCAAGAGAATCAGAGACCTTGCAGCAAAAAAACGAAGGTGTACAATGGTACAGCGAAAAATAAGTTATTATTTTCCACAATAAAGGTAAAATCGCGACATTTTGCACCATTCTGCTTTTTCTTCAAGCACCTTTCCTACATGTGATGATTTTCTATATTCGTATAGTGTCCGGTTTCATATACTGCATGGATCGCATTCGGCTATCCGAACAATCGCGTATCCCAACGATGTCCGGTCCCAATTGATTCGGATAAACGACGTTCTACTGTAATCGAATATGAAAAATTTTCAGTGCTGTCGATTTATATGAATAGTGCTATGTTTTCTTGTTTATTACATTTAACCTGAGAAAATATTTTTGTTCAACTCTTTTCACTATGGGAACTTTTTAATAAAAAATTATTTGTGCAAAACTTTTAATTTAGTTCTCTAATACTCAAAAATTATTTTTTTTACTCACTTTTGGATTATAAAAGTACTATTAGAAACATATAACTTTATTAACAGTCGAAAACTTTTCCTGAAATAGTTTTATAAAAATAGTCTCCAGATCCTCTCGCTTTGTGCAGTATAGATCATAGGGAAGTTTTCTTACTATTCCTTGCAAAAAATTAGTTTACTCATAAAAAAATAATTTATTTTAACTCTCGATTTTTGATGTCATCTTACGCAAAACATCTCAGAGATGCGGTTTCAGAGGAGGACCCCCCCCCCAAATTGTTCGTCGTGTTTGTTTACTTATTCCGCAATATCTTCTACAAAATGAACATCATCTGCGAAATTTTCAACCATGTTCAAGTGACGAGGACGACACCTGAGCTTTCACACATCTCTCCTAATTACCACACCACACCAACGCAAGAACAAATTTCGAAAAAGGGAGTTTTAATGACATAGTTAAAGAAATCACTCACATCGCGTGCATATACACACATGAGTGCTATCGTCCTGAGGGAAACAGGAAATTCCCATGGGGATTATAAGTTATTCACTCGGTAAAAGCCCGTGCAACGCCGGGCTAAGCGGAGAGGAAGTAAACAAAGTTTTTTCGAAAAATAATGTTGTAAGGGCTGGTTTTATGAAGAGAAGGGAAAATTTTGTACGAGAAAGCCATTATACACCCTCACGGGCCATGCACTCACATCGTACGCGTCACACCCACACAAAAGTGCTGGCGCCAGAAAGAAAGGAGGAAATTAACATGGGGCTTAAGCTATTCCCTCGGTAAAAGCCCGTGCAACGCCGGGCCATGAAAGCTAGCCAAAATATAAATGGCAATGTTTTTGCTCAGGTGCAATGCAAATCCAGACTGAGACTTAAACGGAAAAAGTGATCATATTATTCCGTCACTTTTCCATTTACCTCATGTCGAATGCGTAGTTTCATCTACAATCTTTTTACATTATTCGGACCATCCGTAGAAAAGTCGTTCTCGCCTTCTTCTGAACTATGGTTGTTACTTATAATTCGACTTCATTTACCTGACCTCTCGGACAATATTTCATTTTCACTCTCGAGTAATTCAGTGACTGCGTTAGCCTAGTTATTACGGGTTAGAACTCATGGCCTGCGTGTCATGAGTTCCGAACCCTAGCGCCTCTGAAGATTGGCCGTGTAGAGGGGGCCGATGCACGTTAAATGTGTCGAGGTTCAGATCTTCTCCCGTTTATGTGGTGTGGAAGTTAGAAGAGGGGTGCCAGCTCAGGTGTCGTCCTCGTCACTTGACCATGTTTCAAAATTGTGAGGTCCGTCGCCCAAAGTCCTCGTGTAGCTTAACAGTGTGACGTTAATGTTCACTCGCTCTTCCATTTGCGTGGTGTGGAAGTTCGGAAAAGGGGATTATGTTGCTTTAGAGTGCGATGTTAATAAAAACTCACTCGAGCAATTAAAAAAAATATTTCGTTCCTCAAAATAACTTTTTGATGCAATTTGCATAAAATAAATGACCATAACGCGTCATAATAAAATATTCGAAAATTAAAAAAAAATTGTATTTAATACTTTAAAAAAATTATTTTTTTTGCATGGAATGATAGATAATGTTTTCCTATGTTGAAAACACATGAGAATTTTTTTCTTCAAGGAATAAAAATGTATCTTTAAAAATTAATAGTTTAAAAAAACTAAAAAATACCCTTTTTGATCGAACTAATTTGTAACTTAATCTTTTAGTCGCTAAATGCGGGATGGGATCTGAAAATAGGAAATCTTTAATCCTGATGATCCTGATCAGGACAATGAAACAAAATTATTATATTTTCATCAGTCCTGGACAAGTGAGCAAAATTTCGAATTAATCTCACCTTTTAAAGTGGGTAAAAATTGAGATCAAAGATTCCGTTACATACATGTGAAACTTATAAAAGGATGTTAAAATGAAAGTACATACATAAAAATGACCATGAATAAATTTAATGACGGTACACTTCCGGATATGAAGAAATATTTCATAGTATTCAGTTAGCAGGTTAGGGGTAGCCAAATTATTGAAAATAAACATATGTATTTCAACTTATAAAAAGTAAATTGCTTAGATGTATGAAGACATCGCGCTATTCTCGCCTACGATTTTTTTAACATGGGTTACCCCTTAATGTTCCGCGCAATTTAAGGAATATCGATGATTTAACTCTAAAAATGATAATCAGATAATGCGATTCCCACGATTATTTTAAATTCTAAGATACGATTTTTTCCCCCTCCTTGATGTTTTATTGTACACTATTTCAGCTCTAGATATTATTCTTCGAAGTTTGCAATTCAATATTCTGAAAATGGTTTTCGTAGCCCAACTGAGTGATGTTTGTCAAATCCATATCATAGGACCTCATTGATAAATAATACACGTTTGAAGGATTTATGAGCAGTAGGACACACAAATTTTTTTCAAGGGGAACGGGGGTCCATGATCGAAAGTCCCCCAACTCGTGTCATACCTCAAGACAACATCAATTGATTCTTCTGATTTTGTCGATTTTGTTGACAAAAAACAGTAAAACATAAATTATTGAATTAATAATTAGCATTAATTAATAAAATAAATTGTTAATTATAAGTAATTAAATTTTACGTTATATATGTATAGGATTATCCTCAATCGAAAAAAACTCAAAGGCTTGGGTGGGGGGTGTCCGGACCTTTAGGAACCCCCCCCCCCCTTGTGTGCGCCACTGTATATGAGTATTCAGTAGGTTTGCTAAATGATTTGCAAATTTTCAAAACTATTCAGTAAATATTGTTTGAATGAACGGGGGAGAAAAAATCGTTTTATATTATTATATTATAAATGAAACACACACACACAAAATATCGACACTTTTTCTTAGGAGTAATCAAATTAAATCATATATAAATCATGAAATATTTTATAACAGATATTCGTTCATCAGTTTTTGTACTTTCAAATGTATTTATTGAACAAGTTTCAGTCGTGATAAACAAGAACTCTTTTCTTGATCGTCTCCATGTTAGCTGTTAAATTTCATTTAGGTGGCAGGGTATATAAGTCTTACTCATTTAAAATCTCGTTTTCCTTTTCTTACAACCGAAAGAGCGGTTCTTAGTCGTGCATTTTAAATCGGCAGAGTCGCGCGCGAAAGCTCGTGTAAGGTTTCTCTTGATAACTAATCCTGTTAAGAAGCCCCCGGCTCTCGATCGGGTAAGAAAAATAAAAAGTCTACCGTCTGTTGATTCATTTTTTAACTGTCTGCTTGTATTTTTTTTTATCTGTGTTTTGAATTTGTTATATTCATTTAACAAGACTCATTGTTAGTTTTTTATTTTAAAAAAATGTTTGAGCGCTGGAGTTAAAATAAGGATATAACATATGTTTTAAAGTCTGCATTCGAACTTGTTAAATGAGTTATATCGCATAGTTAAGTTCAATTTTATTAAAATATTGTTCAAAGAGACTAATTTTTTTCGGCTTTGAAGTGCATTGAAGAATATGCTCTTAATTCTTTGCTTAAAACTTTGATTGATATCGGCATACATGTATGTTTTTAAGGCTAAGCTATTTCGAAATTCGGAAACGTTTGTGAAATAAGTGAGAAAGGATTATGTTTTAAAAAACAAATAACTTCTTTTCTTTTGATAAATTCTCAAAAAGTATTCCCTTACTTTTACTTAAGCATTGTTACAGTTATTTTAATCTAATATGAAGGTGTAGCTTAAAATAAAAAAAAAAGTTATTAAATTATTGTATGTTTTATGTAATAGTGATAGTGATAACTTTTTAAATTATTATTTTTTGGTCAAAACTGAATATTCTACCTGTTGAAGACTGAAGCACGCGCAATTGTACGCACGTGAGTCTTGTCCGAAAGAAAAAGTTTCGTTTTCAAACAGGACATAGATGTAAAGTAGGGGTGGCCTACCCGCGACACGCGAGCCACAGTGTAGCACGGCGGAGTTGTAATGGATGGCACGCGAAGACTTAATAAAAAATTGAAATGATAATAAATAACAATTTTTTTTGCACTTTTATTGAAATGCTACTGTTTGAGACAAAAAAAACCCCTCAAAATTTATTTTAAATACACTTAAATGAGTTACAATAGAAATTTTTCGTGTGGATAATGCATTTGCATTGTTGCAGGAGCTGGCTTCCCAAAGCCTTTTTCACTAGCGACATTTTGGAATTTGGGGAAGCGTATTTTTTTTAAATACTGGAAAAAAACACTGAACTGCCCAGTCAGTACTCGCTATTCCAGAATGAAGATTGACTATGGGATTAAGGTATTT
Organism: Trichonephila clavata; assembly: GCA_019973975.1. Taxonomy (NCBI): domain Eukaryota; kingdom Metazoa; phylum Arthropoda; class Arachnida; order Araneae; family Nephilidae; genus Trichonephila; species Trichonephila clavata. The sequence continues at coordinate 188,255 of BMAO01034068.1, forward strand.
CTTCCGATATTATGGGGCATTTAAATTTAAGATTGTAGGGAAAAGATTGTATTTTTCCTACCCTAGAGTTGGTCATATATCTTCTTTTGTGGGATAAACCTTTTTTTTTTTTTTTTTTTTGTCTTGATTTTGGAGAAAAAAGAAAAACATATTTCACATTAATGCAGGAACTATCTACTAAAGTTAATAATGATCCGAACTGTAATTGATTTAAAAATTTAATTTGCGTTTTCGAGGGATTCTTTCAGTATTAGAATTAATGATTTTCAAGATTATAAAAAAAATGCGGATTTTTTCACAAATCCTTTTTTTTTTAAATTTCTCTGGCAAAAACGTTAATTGTTGTCCACCTGAAATCCAAATTATTGATCTACAGCACCATATTATACTTAAAAGCAAATATAAGGAATTTTATTGAATTTCGGCAAATCAACATACGTTTGTAGATTCAAATATTTTCTGTTATGAACATAAAAAAATCAAATTATTGTTCAAAATTAATTGAACCGATTCAATAAAATCTTATGTTTGCGCTTTGGTCTCATTTATTACAATATTTTTAAATTCCTCGATGCTATTTCAATAACTTAAGTAGGTTTCCCCCCTCCCCTATACGTTTTGTATTATTATTCGACTTAAGACTCTTCCTAACTGTGACGTACGTCTTTTGCTGAACAATGTTTCAATATTTCATGGGTGAAAAAAAAACGGTTTTAGTACGACGATAGTGTAAATATTATTTTTCTTTTAGACCGCTTTATTTTGTTTGAATCGTCTTTTCTAACCATGGGATTGTGAATGATAGTTTTAGAACGCTTCAATTTTTAATCCATTTCTCTTTCAGATTTACTAGAGCCCTTATCAAATAAAAATTTTCTCACTCTAGTGACTATTTATCCTGCACCATTTTTCAAATTAATTGTGGGCACAGAATCAACAACTGCAACTTTGTTTCTCAAATAGTGCTTTGGCTAAATACTAAATGTGTGTCATTATAATCATTCTGATGCGAAGTATTATACGCGCTTATTTTCATGGGTAGTTTTATAGTTCTCTTTTTAAGGCACAGTACTTAATTTTCAGCAAAAGGAGTAGATTTTAACAAAATTTAAACTAATTGATAAAGTAGCAGTTAATTTACGATGTATTTTAAAAGCACATGTTAAAAAATTTGCGTATTAAGTCTTTTTTTTTTTTGCAATGAACTAATTTTCGGGGTTCTAATTTCTTAACTCACGGTTTTTGCATAAAATTGTCAATGCTTATTTGTTTTGTATTAAAATTGAAAGGGAAAAAAAAGGCAGCCACAAGTTAATGTATCGCATTAGTAATAAAAAATTTTCGGAATTTTTTTTTTAGTGTTTTTATTGTATTTTGTAAGAAATTATATTGACTCATTAAGGATTGCCCCTTGTTTTGGCCGACTCATTAAAATTTTTTATCTACACCATCTTAAGGTATCCGACTGGTTGCGACAACTTTTTTTTTTTTAAAAAAGGAGGTATGGGAATTTTTTTGTTATTTTTAGATTTGTTTAGTGCATTTTAACAAAAAAGTGCTAAAATTAAGAAGAGAAAAAGAAATTATTATTACTAAAATGGGAAAAAATAGGTAAAAATTGACAAAAAATAGCATAAACGCGGCCCATTCTGCACCAAAGGTTTATGAACAAATTTTCAATTTTTTCAATCTAATATGTTGCTATATTATTCAATTTTGAAATGACCTTCAGGATAACAGATATTTTCTTTCTTACAAAAACTAGAGCACTTTATCTCGGTTACTGTATGAAAATGGTTAAAAAGACAGTGATTCTATTTATATAAGGGTAAATTTTGTAATAAAACAGTGATTGATAAATCTGAAGGTTAAAACAATTCTACTATTATACAGAACTTACAGAAAAATTCTCAGTTAATTATGTTCAAAACTTTTTTAGCAATCGCTGACCCCGTTTGATTATTTTTAAAAAAATCACATTTCGAATAAAACGCGTTTTAAAGTATGACATCTTGCTTAAAGTAATGGCATCTGCTTTTACTAAAACACTTGTAGTTTTTGTTCTAGTAAACGGAAAGTGATAAACTTGGTATTTTTATAAAGCTAATAAGATGGGCCATAAAAAATTTGTCATTTTTTGGCAAAATTCACAGTTTTAGGGCAGTCGGATACCTTAAATGAACGAATTCATTTTATCATAGAGAAACTGTGAACATATTAAGATTTCCAACTGCGGAATCTAATTCTAATCATTTAAGAGGGTTTTTTGAAAAACATTTATTAAGGAGATTGATAGGTTACTTTTTAACGAGAGGATAAATACGCGTTTAATAGTGCAATGTGTGATTGCATACAAAATGGATACATCGTTGCATGTTTATTGAAAGTAATACAAAAGTGTCAGATGCTTGTGACAAAGTAGAGTCAAAAGTCATGCCCCTTGATCTTTTTTATACACACGAAGGAAATTTACTTCTTTTTAATAGAACTATTTAAAACCATAGTAAATAAATAACCATAGTTTATGATGCACGCATTCGAGTTCCCCCCCCCCTGCCTCAATTTTGAAAATGCCATGAATGGACTAAATTCATGACGGTCACATGATAATATAAACACGTGTTCTACATTGAATTCAAAACGGACAATAAACTATATAGCTCGTACTTTTTATTCTATTTGTAAAACTTAGGCAAAATTTCAAATTGCATAGTTGGGTAAAGATGCTCAAGAGTTATGAAAAGAAATTTCTGCAGAAAAATTTTAAAATTAAAGAGAAAAAAGTCTTGTTTTATACATGTACTTTTAAATTAAGAGACAAATAAAAAAAGTTTCTGTTAAAAGCGTCATTTGGCAACAACGAAGTGCATGAACTGATTTGCTGAAAATAGATAATTGCATTTATCGTGACTATGACGTCACATGTGTTTTTGAACTTGATTGGCTAAAAACACGTGGTTTAAAATTATCATGTGATTATGACGTCACATGAATTTAGTCCATTGCAGTTTGATAAATGTTCACGTGAAAAAGAAATATGCATGTCTTTGTATATATTAATTGTTTTCTTCAAAGAATCTTGTTTATTATTGTAGCAATGTTCATGTATTGTATTTAAAAATGTAATCGGCTAATTTTTCTCTTTTTGTTCTTCCAGTCAGCCGGCTTCACTGTGAGAGTGAGTCGTTTAAAATGGACTTGATTCTCGATGTAAACATTCAAGCATATCCCATGGATTTGGGTAAATATAACATTTGTTACAGTTGTAAACAAATATGGTGGAATCTCCGGTCTTTTTAGGTCGAAAAATTTTTCCCATGTAGCTCATATTGAAGAAAGTTCTAAATGTTTCATGACACACAATATTGATGTGTTGTTAATTGTGCTGAAACTTAACACGGTTCCATGTTCTCTCATTGTTGCCTGTCTATAAACTCACCATCTCAAAGGACCAGTTTGTTCCGGTCTCTTAATGGTCGACTTACGGAGATTCTACGGTATTTATCTTAAATTCACGCTAATATATTGCAGCCACGTCGTAGCATTTGAATCCTTAATTATAATTTGTTTTATTTGTATCTAGATTATGGTACCAGTTTGTTAAAATATGAATAGAAGAATTTTAAGTTATAATTATTTCTATCATTTTCATTCTTTCGGTCGTTGAAAAACTTGTTAACATTTTTTTAAAAATGAAAATCGTTATTCGAAGCTTATCTTATCTGGTAATAAAATTTGAAACAAGAAATATATATAAAAAAAAATTTAAGCTAATTCCTACTTAGGTCAACAAAGAAAAACTTTATTTTAGTTACTACTTATTAAATAGTTACAATTAAGATAAATATGTATATACACATGACAGATCGCAATATTAATTGACAAAAAAGAAAGCGATTTTCCTTGCAATTTCCATTTTCCTTTCTATATAGGGTGTTGGACATTTTTTTAAATTTGTTACTGTTTATTCATTGATTAAATTTATTCTGATAAAATAGTATAGTAAAAAGAAATTACATTCTGAGAAATAAGGCCATCCCAGGTGGGATTCAAACTCACGACCTTTGGATATAAGTCCAACACGCTGTCCATTGCGCTACTGGAACACAACGAACGATTTTCCTTTCAATGTATGCTGTTGGACTATTATTGTTGTTACTCTATTTATTCATTTTTTAATTTAATCCATTATTTTAAGTAGCATCCGTTATTTACAAATACAAATTAAATTCCGCTGTAGTCACTTTGATCCTGCAAAATATCTAATTCAAAATGAACTTTTTACAATTCCAAATTTGAATGGGAATTCTACTGGAGAATACATTAGCCAACTTATTATAGAAGAATTTTTTAAATGGGGGGGGGGGGTATTCCTTTTGAATTTTTAGTTTCATTTATGATTAATAATGCTGCAGCTATCCAAAGGAGGAAATTGAGTTATTTATTTAAAGAAAAAAAAATAATAATGAGTTTTTCCTGTCATTTAAAACATTTTTTTGAAAGGGTGTTGCTTCTTTACCTAAGTCTTTCGAAATTTGCGCTATAAAAAAAGCCTCAGATATTAAAAGCATTCATGAACTTGATGTTTTTTACTTGGTCATAATATTGATGCAGCTTCTGTCGGTGTGGTAAAGTTTTTTTATATCTATAATCTAAAAGTTGTATATAATTGCGCTATTTCATTGTATTTTTTTGAAATAAGATACATCTTTATTGCAAAGTCATTACTTTCTTGTGTGTAACACTATATACATGTCTTTTGTGGTGACCTGTAGCCACCCCTTACACTAATACCTTCCCGTCTATCTGAAAACCCGGCTGGGTGTGTAGGCGGACTTAAATGATCAAAAGACATAATTCCAATTCAAACTGATTTATTGATGCTTATCAGTATATAAGATCAGACACAACACAATTCTAATTAAGAAAAATAAACTAGAGTGGAGTAAAGAAGTGGGATATCAATACAAGCGGATAATACAGAATTTTTTTCAACTGAATCTAGGACAGCTTAAGCGCGCACAATTGCAACTATGCCTCCAATAATAATCTGATTTTCTTAATCAAAGTCACTAACCTTATATTTTACTGCTGCGGTTCCTTCGTGACGACTTCAGACACTTTTTATGGTTGGAAGAATTGGTGAAGACTCCACGCTCCGTAATAATGAATTTCACTATTTTAAATCCGCTTCTCTTCGCGTACATCCACGCGTATCAAGCTCGCTTCACTTGTCAACAACTACTTGTCGACTTCTCGATCTTTTATTCACTTGACTTCTCACTTCCTCATACTTAGTTCCTACTTAGCTCCCTTCAACTAGCGAAAACCGAATTTATATAATATTTCTTATTTACATAAATCACGCCTGGCCCTCGGTGAAGATTGGTTGAAATAAATAAATTACTTTAAAGGAAAAAAAAGAAGTTAGTGAAAGACCGTATAGATTCGTCAGACTTTTTAATTTATCTTAGTGTACCAGTTTCTTTAAATCAAGTCGATACAAAAATAGTTTCTGTGAGGGATTTTTTTTAAAAATATATTTATATTTTGTAATTTTCTTTGCATTACTTTAAACATATTTGTATATCATACGTTGTTTTACAAAATTTAGAATGTTGTTTATCCTTTATTTGAAAAATGGGCTTGAAATGTCGGATCACGCGTTATTTTATGCTTTGTAATTTTCAAATTGGCAGATATGAAACGTCCAAAAGGATGCAGTGTCTTATTTCATTACGATAGTACTAGCAGCAGGGCCGTCTTAAGGCATGGGACAATTGGGCCCAGGGCCTTGTCTCGTTCTCGACTCAGCCTTAAGAAGATAATATTTCGAATAATTTTATAGGTCAAATATTATTTCCGGTTTTATTCTCCGAAAAACTGGGAATTTCGGACGATATTTCAACTGGTTACATGTGATGACCGTCGTCGACGCACAGGCCTAGACCTACCACCATACACCATCATTACTCATTCAATAAAAAAGTGGCAGTCGGTCAAGCTGGTATGTGCGATTGTAAATCAAGCACATTAATTTTTTTAAGATTATAGTTTGTATGAGTCTTTGACAAGGTATTCTATGCACTGTTCACTTTTAAGAGTCATAGGTGGGGCCTACTTTTGAGTTGGGGCCCAGGGCCTCAAGAAGTCTTAAGACGTCCCTGACTAGTAGGATTCAAAAGTTCACCGACTGAGCCCATAAAGTAGAAAAATTTTGCAGTAGAGCGACTATAATAACAGTTCTGTGTGTTATTGCATTCTTCCCCTTTTCTAAAAAAAGTTTGTTACAAATCACGGGGTCGGTGGGTCGCCACGGCGTCATATTTTGTAGGCGGATGTATTTAGCCGTCGGGTGGCTGAAAGAAATTGCGTCTGTTGGGCGGGGTGATGGATTCTAACTTTTATGTTCGTTTGGGGAAAAAGTGCTGCGTAGACTTACGAAATTTTGAAGCAGTGATGTACTATAGCGAATTTAAGCTTTTGAGTGGCATCGACGTTTCAGAGAAGGTGGGGAAAGTGTCGAAGACGGACTAACGCTCTGGACGTCCGCAAACTTCCCGCACCGCTGAAAACATCGAAAAGGTTTCTGTGGCGGTACGTAAAAACAGGCCTCAAACAATAGCAGAATCTGTTGGATACTGACTAAGGATCTTAACATGCATAGGGTGTGTCAACATATCGTTCCACTCATGTTAAACGAAAACCCTCCTGCAGATGAAGTTAAAAGTGCATCGCAGGATCAATTAAAGGACATGGGTAAAAAAGGATTCCATAAATGCTTCTTTGACCTTTACAAGCTGTGGCAAAAATGTGTTGCTATTAAAGGATTTTGTTTCGACGGAAATGTGTTTTAGCAGTTTAATTAATAATATTTTTTAAGTTTTAGACTCAGCCCGGGAACTTTTGAATCCCACTACGTATATGTTGTTTCCCACTACGTATATGTTGTTTCCCACTACGTATATGTTGTTTCCCACTACGTATATGTTGTTGATACGTAGATGTTTCAAAAAGTAAGGTAACAAGCCCATTCATTGTAAATGTTTAACCAGGAAGTAAAAACTCAATGTAGGAAGTCACAGGTACATATTTCTTCTCTATATAGTCACCATACTTATCTCACCATGTTCTCAGAGGCGGATTAAGGTAGTTGGAGCCTTGCGGTAAAGGGTTTGAGGCCCATGGGCTTAAGTGTCGAAAAACTAAAATAGTGAAAAGAGCCGCTTACTTTAAATTCTCAAAATAAAATGCATTGCTTTAATAAAACTCATCGGCTAAAGAAAAATCTTAAGTGTATAAAAAAAAAAATTAAAAACCTTACTTAAGAGCTTACATTTTTGCTATACAGTTTGATTTCTCTTTGGCAAATTCATCAATTATTTTTTTACCATATCTATTTTGTCTTTTCTCCCATTGTACTTCTTAAATTGTTTTAACACGTTTTAAAACTAAAAAAGATCATTCACCTGGTGCATTCGATTTCAGTACTCTTAAAAATATTTTCAAAAGTTTTTCTACATTAGGATTTCTTTTGCATCTCGATAAATTTCTAGCGGAAGTTTCATTGTATCTTTGTTTCCTTTTCATTTCTTGTTCCAAGGTGGCGTGGTTGGTTTGTCGCTGGCCTTTGTATTCATCAAGCTTGGGGCCCCTACCAGCGTTAGGGGCCCCTGGCGGCCGCCAGGTCCGACACCCGCTTAATCCGCCACTGCATGTTCTATCGGTATACCAAACTGTAGAATACCAGAGCATCGTAGAAGTCAGTATCAAGGTTGTAGAACCACGTCAAGACGGCTTACTGGAATTCAGCATCGGTTCTGAAATGCTGAACTCCCAAGTGTTTCTTTAAAGGTCCGAAATGTAAGGATTTTGGACCAATACCTCCCTCTGAAAATGCTCTTGTTTTATCTCTCACATCTGTTTTGCCTCTGTCAAAGTCCGTGCACCAAAACACGCCTGTCTTCGTGACATAACACTTGTTGCCGTACACTTCTACCAACTGCCGATGAATTTCAGCTGGAAAATTTTTCTTTAAATGCAGAAACCGTATCACACTTCTTATTTCAGTCGCGAACCATGTTTCCGTCAACGCAACCACCTTTCTAACTGAGCTTTAGTGATGCTACTGAAGAACCACCATCTGCCGGTAACGTTTGAATGCTGCTATCGCCTTTGTTATCCTTAGAGAGATTTTTTATCTATGCGGGGTAATTTGTACACGCGTCAAAGCTCTCGTTTCCTTACTTTTTGAAACACCTACGTTTTTGATATGTTGTTAAACTCAATATTTTTAAGAAACTTAATAAAATTCTAATAATCCAGCTCAAAGGCATCTGATCTCGAACTATACACGTTCTTGTATATTTTTCAAATTCCTACTATTAACTCACTCTCTCTCTATATTTATCTTGTTCAAATTTTCAATCGTTAATAAAATGCATTTTAAAGCACTCAATTGAGCTGAAATTTTATGTACGCACTTATTTTGGATGACAATACAGTAATCTGTATATAAATGAATGTGTGTCTGTCCTCGATAGACTCAAAAACCATACATCCAATCGCCGTGAAAATTTGGGAAACTATTAGGTACATCCCCGGAAAGATTTTTGTAAATTTTTTTTTAAATCAGAGTTGGGGTACTAGGTGCTTTCGAACAAATATCCCAAAAATATCAAAATAACAATTGTATATTTACAAGCACAATATCATTCATTTCATAATGATATTTAATTCTCGCGATATAATTCTTCATCAGATCGTCATGATATTTCTGCACGTGTATTTAATCAAAAATAAAATCTTTAATATATTTAAAATATTTTAAATACATAAATTTTGTTTCCTTTAGTGTTGTTTTTGTGTTTTACAAAAAACAACATATTTAATTCACGCTATATAATTCTTCATCAGATCGTCATGATATTTCTGCACGTGTATTTAAACAAAAATTAAAATCTTTAATAGATTTAAAATATTTTAAATACATAAATTAGGTTTTCTTTAATGTTGTTTTTGTCTTTTACAAAAAGCAACACTAATGCGTTTGACGTTCAATTTTTCGCCAGCAAATTCTAATAAATACAAAAATGCAGTCAAAATTTTTTTGCAATTATTAATACGAGAATAAATTATTAATACAATATTATTGATTTCCAACTGAAGAAAATAATTGGAAATATGTTTTATTTAACCCCACAATTATGCCACCAAAGCGAAGTGCCATTGGTAGATCTACAAATCAAGCAAAAAGAAAAGAGAAGAACGAGCTTCAGAAACGAGTGAACAGAGGCAAGCAAGGCAAGAAAGAGATCGAGAGTTCACACTGCTCTTGCTCGATCATTAGAAACGAGTGAATAGAGGCAAGCAAGGCAGCAAAGGAATCGAATTCGCATGACACAGACAAAACGAACGTTACATACTGATTTGAAATTTATGTGGTTTCAATTACAATCCCCTTTACAATTACAGTATTCATCCAAGTATAATTATTGTAAAAATGGATAAAAAGTGTACGTATTTGGTGCTCAAAAATTTCAAAATGAAACACCAGGTATGTGCTGTGCAGGTGGAAAAATAAAGTGACCAGACTTGCGTTCACCACCTGAACCATTACTAACTTTAGTATCAGGTAAAGCAAGTCAATCAAAAGAATTTTTGAAAAATATACGCAAGTATAATGCATGCTTCCAAATGACATCGTTCGGAGCAATGAATATCGTCAGCGCAAATTATATGCCAACATTTAAAGTACAAGGGCAAATTTATCACCATGCTGGATCACTACTACCCTTGCCAAATGCTGATCACAAATATCTTCAGATATATTTTATGGGAAATACTGGCGAACAAATCAACAGACGGTGTCAACTGAATATGAGTACCAAACGAGAGATTGTCGCTGAATTACTAAATTTGTTTGAACAACATAATGAATTAATTAAGTTATTTAAAACCGCCATTGAACAAATGCCATCTGACGATTACAAAGTAATAATAAAGGCAGATTAAACACCTATTGGTCAACATCGAAGTTAATACAACGCACCAACGATCGATGAAGTGGGAATTGTCATAGATGGTGAAGAATTTAATTCTTGCGATATAATTCTTCATCGTAGAAATGGTGACATCCAGCAAGTATCAGAAACTCATCGTTCATATGATGCATCCTATTCTATTTTGGCAAGGAGAGGATGGATTTCATTTTAATATTAATATAAGAAATCCGACAACTAATGTGGACATTAACAAAAAGGTCAGTGCTATGAATTATTATGCATATCGAACGATGATTCGTGAGGATGCTGGTAATCATATATTGAAATGTAGACAATTATTTCATCAATACATTGTTGACATGTATGCAAAAATACAAAGTGAAAAATTCCTCTACATACGACTAAATCAAGTCAAGCTGCGTTCTGAAGAGTACATCCATTTATACGTGATGCAGTTGTAAATGATGGCAATCTCAGTGAATTGGGGAAAATGGTCATTTTACCATCCACATTTACAGGCAACCCAAGACACGTGCATGAGTATGCACAAGATGCAATGACGTATGTTCGTGCATATGGTCGTCCAGATTTTTTCATCACATTTACATACAACACAGCGTGGGATGAAATAAAGGGGCTTTTTATTAATTGGACAATCCCCATCAGATCGTCATGATATTTCTGCACGAGTATTTAAACAAAAATTAAAATCTTTAATAGATTTTATTGTGAAACACCATGTATTTGGAGAGACGCGCTGTTGGATGTATTCCATTGAATGACAAAAAAGAGGTTTACCACATGCGCATATTTTAATATGGATGATGGAAAAGATAACACCGAACAGAATTGATGAAATCATTTCAGCAGAAATACTAGACATTGAAATTGATAAAGACTTGCACAATATTGTCTCCAAAAATATGATTCATGGTCCATGTGGATCACTAAATAATAATTCACTATGTGTGTCAGATGGAAAATGTACAAAGAGGTATCCTAGAGACTTACTTGCTGAAACTATTACAGGCAATGATGTATATCCACTCTATCGACGACGATCTACCGAAGATGGTTGAAAATCCATTACACTAAAAGTACTCACTAATACTATTGATGTTGATAATCGTTGGGTAGTACCATATTCTCCATTACTACTAAAAACGTATAACGCACACATAAATGTTGAATACTGCAATTCACACAGTGAAAGCTATAAAATATATTTGCAAATATGTGAACAATGGAAGCGACATGGCAGTGTTTGGAGTGGAAATACAACTGCATCTAACAAGGAAGTCACCCAATATCAACTGGGAAGCTACATAAGTAGCAATGAGGCTGTATGGCGTATTTTATCATTTTCCATTCATGAGCGATATCCAACAATTGTTCATTTAGCAGTACATCTTGAAAATGGACCGCGTGTGTATTTTACATCAGAAAATGTACGTGCAAGAGAGCAATGTCACCACTGCCAACAGCATTAACTGAATTTTTCACATTATGTAGAAATGATACCTTTGCAAGGACACTACTGTATTCTGAAGTACCAACTTATTTTACGTGGAATACATCAACAAGAAAATTTCAGCGTCGTAAACAAGGTAGAGCAGTACAAGGACACCTAAATTTATATTCCACAGATGCATTGGGTCGTCTGTACATCCAAATAACGCAGAATGCTTTTACGTAAAACTATTATTAATAAATGTTCGTGAACCAACATCTTTCCAAGAATTAAAAACAGTCAATGGCCATATGTGTGCTACATTTCGTGAGGCTTGCCAGAAATTAAATCTCTTAGAAAACGATGCTCATTGGGATATTTCACTTGCTGATGCTTCTGATTCAGCTCAACCACAACAGATACGTACACTATTTTCCATCATACTAACTACATGTTTTCCGGCTAATCGAAAGGATCTTTGGGGAAAATATAAAGACTGTATGAGTGAAGACATTTTACATCGCATACGTAGAATAAATGCTAATCCCAACATTCAATTTACATCTAATATATACAGTGAAGCATTGATTTTAATTGAGGATGTATGTTTGACAATAGCCAACAAATCCCTGACAGAATTGGGAATGATTGCTCCAAATAGATATAGTAATGACATTTTCGATCGTGACATACAACGAGAAACGCCCTTCGACGTTAATGAATTACAAACATTTGTTCGAATTATCTGCCGAAATTGGTATTAGAACAACGAACAGCATATGACACAATTATAAATGCAATATCTAACAAGAGTTGTGGTTTATATTTCTTAGATGCACCTGGAGGCACTGGCAAAATTTTTCTTATTTCAATTATCCTGGCAACTATAATATCACAAAATAATATTGCACTTGCTATTGCATCATCTGGTATTGCAGCAACTCTTTTGGACAGAGAGGCGAACAGCACATTCAGCATTGAAATTGCCATTAAATATGCAGGTAATTGAAACTCCATGTAGTATTAGCAAATATTCTTGGATAGGAAAAGTACTAAGATCGTGTCAGCTTATAATATGGGATGAATGCACCATGACACACAAGAAATCATTGGAAGCACTCAATGGCACATTAATAGATTTGAGAGGAATTGAGCAGCTCCTTGGTGGTGCCCTCATTTTGCTAGCTGGTGATTTTTGACAAACTCTACCAGTTATACCACTTTCAACACCTGCAGATGAATTGAATGCATGTCTCAAATCATCGGTGTTATGGCGGTATGTGGAGAAAATATCTTTAAAGACCAATATGCGTGTTCAATTACAACAAGATGAATCTTCTGAACGATTTGCAAAACAATGGTTAAATATTGGTCATCGCAAAATGGAAATGGACGAATCCACACACTGTATTACAATACCAGAAAACTTTTGTCACATTGTAAAATTCACTGATGAATTGATTGCCAAAGTTTTTCCAAATTTATCGCAGAATTATAAAAATAATCAATGGGTTAGTGAGCGTGCTATATTGGCAGCCAAAAACATTGATGTGAATTTAATAAACTGCAGAATTCAAAATGAAATGCTTGATGAAGAAACAACATATAAATCCATAGATACTGTTGTCAATCACGATGAATCAGTTAATTATCCAATATAATTTTTAAATTCATTGGATTTACCAGGAATGCCACCGCATATTTTATCTTTGAAAATTGGTTCACCAATCATCCTTCTACGAAATATAAATCCACCGCGACTATGCAATGGGACTAGGCTATCGGTAAAAAAATTAATGAATAACATAATTGAGGCAACCATTTTAAATGGAAAACACCAAGGGGAACATGTACTACTACCTGCATTCCCATGATACCAACGGCTACTCCATTTGAATTCAAACGTCTACAGTTTCCTGTACGACTAGCCTTTGCAATGACTGTTAACAAAGCACAGGGACAGTCATTGCGAGTATGTGGATTAAATTTGATAAATCCATGCTTCTCACATGGACAGCTGTACGCTGGGTGTTCACGAGTTGGAAAACCATCAAATTTATTTGTTCTTGCACCAGATAGGAAAACAAAAAATGTTGTATATTTACAAGCACTACTAAGATAAAGTTCACCATCAATCATCAAATATCATTCATTTCATGATGATATTTAATAATTACAAAATTATTGTTCAATTGAAATTCATTTGCAGTATTGTTTAATATCACAAGTGAAGAAGCATGTTTATTCTACCATCAAACTATGTATATCTGTGTTTTGGTGTATTGTATACATTTGATCATTAATAAATTATGTTTGAGGTATCAAAACTGTCTTTTTGTTCAAACACAGCAACGTGTGAACGGGTACAGCTAGTTTATTTGTAATTAATAAAAATTAATTGATTAAAACTAGTTTAAAAATTACAAATCAGCCACGTTGGCATTATTTTTGGCGACTTAGCGACCATTTTGGCTTGTCAAAACTTGAATAGGTTTTTTTCTCGCATTTTAAAGCGCTCGTTTGAGCTGAAATTTTCTATACTCTTGTTTTGGGTAATAATACGATAATTTAATTATAATTAATTAAAATTATTGACTGAAATTAATTAATTTAAAGAATTACAGATACATCCACGTTGGCTTCATTTTTAGCGACTTGGGTCAAAACTTTAAAATATTTTTTTTCTCATGTTTCAAAGCTGAACAATTGAACTGAAATTTTATATACACGATTGTTTTGGATGACAATGCGATATTTTAATGAAAATAAAAATTAATTGCCACTTAATGTTGTGATTCTGTCTTATGTATATACTAATTGTAACTAATTGATAAAAAGTAATTAAAATAATTTTGTTTGTTGATCTAAGTAGGAATTGACTTAAGAAATTTTTTTTATGTTACTTGTTCTATAATTTTCAATTCTAACTGTGTGTGTATCTTATATGTTGATTTATGAATTATTACTACTATTAAAAGGCATATTACTATGTATACTGAAGTAGTAATTATGTTAATGGGGTAAAGTAATTCCAGAATGAATCCTCAGTGAATTAGCTGATAAGATCTACGCCAGGGTTCATCTGAGTTACACCACAAGGGATCAATTTAAAATTTGCATGCTTCAATATCTAACAAGTTATACTAACATATCATAGCATCGAAAATAACCATTCTGTTAAGTCAAAAATTATAGTCAAAAATGTGCGTACCTGTCAATTCTACTTTCTCCTAATCATATTGTTAATTGTCCTTCTATATTGGCTTAATTCCACAACATAGGCCTAAACCCCACGGACCATCAACTGCTTTTCTCGTAAAAGGTCTTTGACATTGCAAGGGCCGTTTTGAACGCCTTCAGTGCCATTTGCTTTCTCTGCACTACTTGGACTGAACAATAAGAATATGTAACGATCTTTTTAAAAAAATACACAAAGAACAAGTCGCTCTCAAAGTTAGACGTGACATATCGCCAGAGTAATGAAATCTCACTTCAAAATCAAATTCTTTATTTAAAAAAAAAAAAAAAAAAAAAACATCTAAAGCTAATTTCGAAGAAATCTGTTCGAGGTACATATCTTCATCACCCACGGTTTCAGTGTACCAAATTTCAATGGCAAAAAGGTCATTTTGTATTGAGTAACTGTGCAGTTATTCAATATGATACTATCATCTATTTATTTTTATAGATTTAATTTATTTTTGAATTATGAATGTTCTGTTGAATTTGAAATAATGATTTTAAAAAACGTTCATGTTAATAGATAACTTTTGGAAAAACTTTTAGTTTTGTCCTCGTCGTCTTTTTAGTGACGTCATTTTAGGTAAGCTTTGAAAAACGCTGGTTAATAGGTTGCCACGTTGCATTGATAAACACGTTTTTCTTCCTTTTAGCCACAAAATAAGAAATTCTTTTTCGGACGTCGTGTATTAGAGACGTTCGAATTAGAAGGATTTTAACTATTTACAGTATTTTTTTAACCTATTTCTTGAACAGCTCGTCATGATCTATTTATAGAATAACAAATTTGTTTCTGATGAATAGTAATTTTGGCTCTTGGTAATTCCAAACAAAACTGTCGTTCGTTTAAGTCTGACAAATGACACGGCTATGAGTCCCCAGTTGGCTTAATGTAGATCCAAAAATAGAATATCGGTTCTGAGGTTTACCTCGTTGACTGCCTAGGGTTGTTCGAGCTTAGTCTGCTTTGACTGAACCGTGGAGTGACCGCAAACGTTCGATGCTTTAAACTTATTTATTTCTCTCTTTCGAAAATAGAAAAACTGTCGGTTCTATTTTACTCTAAAAATAAAGTATTCTTAGGAGCGTATCATTTTAGTTGAAGCAGTTCTGATATTGTGAATTGTTGAATTAATGTGAATACATTACTATTTGTTTTGAAAAAAATTGTAGCTAAAAGCAGTTTTTATTTATTTATTGAAAATTAATATAAAATCCCCGTGCACCACAAAGTATCACACGGGGCTCACAGAAGTATTAGTCACACATTACAAAAAGAAAAAAAAATTGAAGTTATAAAGGATTACAAATATTTACAACGAATTCGCTGAGCTTTTTAAAAGCACTTCTGGTGGAAAGAAGTTGGTGAAAATTCGGAGGCCAATTTATATTAAGTTCCTTGAAAGCCAGTTTTTTAGGATCTTTCTCTCTCTGACAAACTTGGAACACATGCTCTACACATTAGAGTTTCCCAAACTTTTTTGTCTCGTAGACCCCTTGTCATGTTTTTCGGTTTGGGGTAGACCCCTGCTTACGTAATATTGAATTTTTGCAAATTTATTAACCTAAATGAGTTTATGGCAGCTGGTGCAGAGCATTTTACTTTAAAAGATTTAAATTTCTAACTTTAGTGAAGTTGGGAAACTTGAAAAACACATGTTAATTAATTTAAAATTAAAAAGATGCATAAAATAACTGAGTAAAAACAAATGTTCATAATGATAGGGACGAATCTGGTGCTTCAATAACAAATTTTCAACATTTGTCATCAATCTCGTCAGGTTTAACCCTAAATCTCCTCAGTTGGTAGCGTCCAGCTGACAACCGCACTGAAACTCCTTCTCGCTAGGAAAACTTCCCCCATACTCTATAATTCGAGATAAATAACAGGTATGTCTCTTTAAAGCTAAAATTGCTCTGACATCTGTTTCTAAACTTTACTTTAAGATCTCCGTTACTTCCTGTTTCGATCAGTTCCCCTTGTGATATGACATTTATTGCCTTCTGTGGTAAATACCAAGTAAATGCAAACTCAAGCCTAGTTTCAAAATCTGAATAAAGGGAATTTACATAAATGTTGAATCTAGGGTAAAACGTCATTTTCCTGGCAGATTGTCTGTGACCAATTGAGAAACTAGGAAAATTCACTACATCCATTATTATACTCTATTAGCTTAATTCTGGCAAGAAATGCTGAAGTGATGATCCTTGTTTTAATAGAATTTATGGTGTCACATAACTACAAATTATCCTCATTAAATTTAGTAAATAAATGTGTTAAATAGGTAAAATCTGGTTTCCATTTGGTTAAATTTTCTTTGAATATTAAAATCACGATCTGGTTTAATTGGAATAACTGTCGTAGACTCCCATTTACACCTCTTGGACCCCCAAACTATTTTCTTGTAGTCGTGGACCCCTTGCAGGCCGTCATTGCCCCTGGGGGTCTATATAGACCACTTTGGGAATCACTGCTCTACATTTTCCTCGCAACCAATATTGCAATCACAGGAAGATGACGGAACTAAACTAAGGAACTAACTGTTCCAGTAGCTTTTAAAGTTTCCAGAACCAGTTAGAAATTGGGTTATTTTGTAGTTAGTATAAAAATGATGCCAGGACAGTCTCTTATTAATGGTTGGAAAAAATTTCTTTGTTAAGCTCACTTTATTTGAAATGAGACATTCTTGGTTCCAAGACTTCACCATTCTATCTTTCGGGATCTTCTTGTAAAATGATTTTGGAATATTAACAGCAATGCCAATTTCGGGCTTAGTGGCAGCCTTTGCAAGCCAATCGTCCCGCTCATTTCCAAGAATGCAAATTTTATTTTATGAGAAGAAGACATTTAAATAATTCGTCTATTTATTACAAGCATAAAAAATGTTAGCATTATAAAAAAGAATGTTTAAAAACGGCAAATGTTTGCAACGAACCCGAGTTCGTATTAATTTCTGGGGCTGAATGACTAGTCGTCATCATTGTAAAACTCAACTTTTATTCAGTCTAATATCTTAGTTTATAAGTATTTTAATGGATAGCATTCACAATAGGAGCGAAATCCTAACAATGAGAAACTTTGAACCCTAATCTATAATAATAAAAATATACTTTCCTTGAAACTTGGAATCATATTCAAGCGTGTTCCCAATTTAGTACCATCTTAAGCAGCTGCCCCTTATACCCGCGACTTTGAATCGAACTCGTCAATTCTAATAATTATCCAATCTTTACGCTTGCAACCTCAAAACTATTTCTTACTATTATAATTCTCTCAACATTCTCACTATATATTTCAGCTACTATATCAAAATCCTCACTTAAATCTCAACAACCTCGCTTCCATTTACAACATTACATCTATCTTGATCTCACTTCATTAGTCTTTAAATAGCAAACCTAATCTACATGCATCAAAGTTCCCTCATAAGGTGAAGCTCTCGAATCAAACAATCAATTAAATAAATTTCCCAGAATTTAGTTTGAAAACTACCGTAAAATTCGCCATATAACGCACCACAATTATAAAACACTCGCACCTATACTTTCTGGCCGTAATTTTTGATTTTAAGGTATATTCGACGAATCACGCGCACTCCCTTTTTTTACGTGGAAACCTGAAATGTACGTACGCAATGCTGTTGTTTTGAAGTCGTTTATTCGAGGTATTATTCCAAGCTTTAGAATATATATGTTTAACTACAACCCTTTAAGTTCATAAAGGGAGTTGATTTCTTTTAAATGAACAGTGTTTCGATATACGTAGAAGTCTAATTTTTTCTATGCTAAAATTTTATTTTTATTTTTTAAGCTTTCACTTTTATACCCGGCGTATAACGGGCACCCTTAAGTTTCGATCTTATTTTTTGTGTTAAAAGTGCGTGTTATACGCCGGATTTTACGGTAACTACGGCTGGGTATCGTAGTTTTTTTGGCGCTGGCCTTGTTACGCCCATGTTTGTGGCTTCGACCCTGGCCCATGTCTGTGAATTTTCCTGATGTAAAAAATCGGCAGCATTTGTGTCGCATGATTATGCGGTATGTAAAAGATCCCTTGGTGCCTGTTTGGCTTGGGTGTTTTCTTTAAAAATTAAATTCCTGGAACGTTTTGCATCGTCAGAGCTCAGGTGCCTCCCTCTGGGGAGGAAACTGACCGTCAAAATTACTTGCAGAAATTGGTATACCACCTATATATGCAAAACTAAAAAGAAATACCAACTCCCGGGGGATATACTAGATCTGCAATGGTAAAAGGACAATCCGCAGCCCGACGAGAAAGAAATAAAAAGCTTGAAAACGTGTTGAGAGCCTACTACAAGTTTCTTTAAAAATAAGCGCCCGCGTGGTTGATTTAGTCATTATTTAAACGTTAATTATTATCAGTTATGAGGGCTTACGAGCTGGTATCCTACTTTTCTTACTACTACAGCGACTGCGATAACCGAGTACTAATCGTCATGAACTCTCGTCTCATTTGTTTCAGTCAGGTCAGGGGTTGAAGTCCATTAAAGACCTGTCATGCTGTTGGGATGATGCACGTTAAAACTGTCGTTACGTTGGTGTGGTGTGATGTGGTAGTTAGGGAGATTGAGTGTTAGCTGGTTTCGTCTCTTGATTTCTGTTCAAAATTGCGAAGTCCGTCAGCGATAATCTTCGTATTTTTATTGTAAATGCGATGCCAATTAGCAATTAAGGGGACACAGTACGATTCAATTAACAAAAATCGGTCAAAAAATCAAATCTAATTTTTTTTAGCCTAAATTATTCTTTACATACTTTTCTATAACCTTACAAAATTTGAAAGCTCTAAACTTAAAAAACGCAGAATTATGATAGCTTTTACGTTCGTTTTTATTCATATCCCTATGGCAAATCAAAACTTTAAACTTACTTGTCTCAGAAAGATAAAATAGCTAGTTCGTATTCATTTAAAATAAGGTTTTTTTTTTCTATTGTGCCTAAGGCTTTGAATTATTTTTCTTATTTTTTTTACCTATTGCCAATAGTACATGTAACAAAAGTTTGTATGCATTTTTGAAAGCAATACTTATTTTTAAAAAATAATTGAACTCAGAATTTATACATTTTTTAAGGAATTTTCAATAAGCATTCATAAAAAGAAGTATTGTACGAATACCAATCATGTTATCTCAAAACCCATACTAGCGTTTGTTATACATAGTTTGACGTACTTGTAAATCAAATTTCATACGTGTACGTAAATTTTTTAAATGCGTATACGTAAGTAGGAGGAGTAACATTTTAAAATCACATCACAAATTTTTTTTTCCTTAAAAAATTAAATGGCTAGCTTTTTATAAAATTTTGAGCACAAAATCTGTTTTACATAGTGTACAGCCAAAAATTTTTTGAAAATCTTTAAATTTTAAAAATGTTTGTGTCAATTATACCATGTCTCCTAAAAGCCAACTTCTGTAGCCAAGTTAATGTATTGCAGGTTTAAATTTTTTTCTCTTAATTTTGTATCAGTAATTTCTGTTAAATAAAAAAAAAGGGAACAGTACCTTGTTACAAACATTTCAACTATCCCGGAAATAAAAGTAAGGGAAATTGAACTTGGACACTTTTACTGCTTTCTGCTTTCATAAAAACAATAGTAAATTTCGAAGTAAGACTTTTTTTAGTTGTATTAATATCTAAGAACCGTATCTCTCCTAGAGCGAATTAGTAATTCGCCTCGCATTTCTCTGGAAAGCCGCAGAAGATTTCGTAAGCCAACTTCGGGGATATGGCGACGTGTACAGCCACACAATTATGTAGCTCTCTAATGTTGTGATAAAAGAAGACTTATTTTATTTGTCTGTCATTTGATAATAGAATGATGTAAACGGAACCGTAATTATTTCACTTTTCTGCTTGCCGTTAAATTCTGGCAATGCTTTCCATTTTCTTCAATGGGCTCAATTCATATGACGTCATAGTCACATGATAATGATAATCACGTGTTGTTTAGCCATTCAGTTCAAAAACTTATGTGACGTCTTAATCACACGATAAAAGCAATCGTGTGTTTCCAGGTAATCAGTTCATACGCTTCATTGTTGCCAACTTTTGATTTTTTCAGAAACTTTCTCTTTAAAAATACAAATTTGTCAGCAACAATAATTCACTTAGGTAGACAAAATGCATTTTATTTAAAAATACATGCAAAAAATAAGATTTTTTTTTTAAATTTAAAAATCTTTTGAAGAAATTTGCTTTTTTATAACATTTGAACATTTTTACCCAATTATAAAATGTGAAATTTAACCTAAGTTTAACAAATAGAACAACAAGTGCAATTAGTTTGATGTCTGTTTTGAATTCAATGGAGAACACGTGTTTGTTTTTATCACGTGATCGTCATGAATTGAGTCCATTATGGCTGTCTTCCCGTAATAGTAAAGAATAGGACCGAATTTGGAATATTTTTTTCAGATATACAAGTACTCCAACATTAATATTATTTTTCTGACTGCTCTATTCTATAGAAAGCAGCATATTTTATCTTAATTCTCATTTTTATCTGGGTTCCTTCTTTTCTTCTACAAAATGGGCTCCTCGCATTTTTTTCTTCTATATCATAATGCTAAATAATGCCTTTACATGTTAAAATGTGGCCGCGGTAGCCAAGTGGTCTAGGCATCGGATCATGGCTAGCGTGTCATGAGTTTGATCCCAGTACCACTGAAGACCTGTCGTGTAGGGGAGCGATGCACGTTAAATCTGTCAGGAGCTCAAACATCCTCCCCTTGGTGTGGTGTGGTAGTTAGGAGAGGGGGTGCCAGCTCAGGTGTCGTTCGCGTCACTTGGCTATGGTTCAAAATGACGCAGACCGTCTCCAAAAGCCCTCGTTTGGCTGAACAGAGCGACGTTAATATTCACTCACTCACTACATGTTAAAATACCAAGTTAATTACAATGAAAATCGCTTAATACGAAACTGAGGGGACTGAAATATTTTTTCGTGTTATAAGATATTACATTAAAATACATATATTCAACAAAATTAAGTTTATCAGAATATATTCTATCTACATACATATGTATATAATATGCACATTTGAGAAAAATCAATGTAACTTAAACATTTACAAGAACTTAATGAAATTTAATACAAAATTTTCTCAAGTTGTTTGAAAACAAAACATTTGAGTTTTTGAAAAATAATCTGGCATTTTTCTTTGGACTGCTTTTTTTTTTTGTGTGCCTCAGATTGACAACAAATTGTTCGATGTCGTCCATTTTGATATTCTATTCACCATTGGAGTGTACGTCTAAATAACTGCGCATGTTTTTCATGATGTTCCTCATTTCGGAAGACTTGGAAACAGAGCTGCATTATTCATTTCATTTTCGTCGCCGGAATCTTTATCAATGATACTTTATGAGCATTGAACAAACTCCAAATTGTCTTTGTGTGCCATCATTGTGGCTGTACACACATTATGATCATCTACTACAACGAATTCTTCCGATGATACAGAAAGACAGTCCAATAATGCAAAAAAAATTCTCAAACATTTCATAAAGTGTCGACAGTTTCAACAACCTCATTTTCCAAAAAAGGATTCTTTTCGTGTAAAGCGATTTTCGCTTCGTGTTAAGGCCGTGGTAGCCAAGTGGTTAAGGTATAGAATCATGGCTGGTGTGTCATGAGTTCGAGACCAGTACCACTGAAGATGGAGCGATGCACGTTAAATCTGTCAGGAGCTCAAACGTCCTCCCGTTGAAGTGGTGTGGTAGTTAGGAGAGGGGGTGCCAGTTTAGGCGTCGTCCTCGTCTCTTCACCATGGTTCAAAATGACGAGGTCCGTCGCCTAAAGCCCTCGTGTAGCTAAAACAGTGCGACGTTAATATTCACTCACTCGCTTCGTGTTAAGAGAAAGAAAATGCATGGAAATACATAGTAGTTTGTCGGGTGAGTGAGTGAATATTAACGTCCCACTGTTCAGCTACTCGAGGGCTTTTGGGGACGGTCCGCGTAATTTTGAACCATGGTCAAGTGACGCGGACGACACCTGAGCTGGCACCCCCCCCCCTCTCCTAACTACCACACCACACCAACGAGAGGACGGTTGAGCTTTCGACAGATTTAACGTGCATCGCTCCCCTACACAGCGGGTCTTCAGTGGTACTGGGATCGAACTTAGGCCATGCTAGCCACGATCCGATACCTAGACCACTTGGCTTCCGCGGCCACGTAGTTTGTCGGGACCGTTGTATGATATCGTCTTAAATGATTTCGCGTTAAACGCATTCCACTGTACTTCTAATTTTACTTTTTAATTGCATTTTCATTCGAAATTTGCTTTCACCACAGCCATTTCAAGTTTTAAAAAATGTTTCATCATCATTTCATTACAATTCTTAGGATCCGATTTCTTGGAAGGCTGACTGACTGATTGGACAAATAATCCAAATGCTTCTTATATACTACTTTTCTTTCCTGAATATTTTTTTGAAACCTTGCAGTCTCTAATCTGTTTCTGCTAAATTTGTAATTGTTTTGAACTGTGTTTTATAAAAAAGAAAAAGCACTCTTGTATGTCGACGTTTCATGTGGTATGCTACAATTCAATATCCCGTTTGCCTGCTCTGGTTCCTGATTTTACCGACACAAAATGTACTTAGAAATACAGTGAATACGTTTTTCGCGAAAACGCTTAAGACGAAACAATGGTTAACACTAAATAATACATCGGCCTGAAAAATTAATATGTATTTTCATGTATTTTTTCTCTTCACACAAAACGAAAATCGCTTAATATGAAAAAATTTCTCTTCTGGAAATGAACTCTTAAAATGTTCGAGAATGTTTTCGTATTATTGGACTGTCCTACCGCGTATCACAGGAAGAATTCGTTACAGTAAATGTGTGTACAGCCCGAATTATAGGAGACAAAGCCATTTTGGAGTTTGTAAAAAGCTCAAAAAATATCAGGGAAGCAGATTCTGCCGAAGAAAGTGAAATGAATAATGCAACTCCTGTTCCAACGTCATCTGAAATGAAGAACATTACGGAAAGTATGCGCAGTTATTTAGATGCACATACCATGGTGAAAGGAATAAAACAAAATGGATGATATTGAACAATTTGTTGACAATTTAATGCTAAGGAAAGACACTGGAAAGAAAAATAGATTAATTTAAGATTTGTTTTTAAAAAAACTTGAAAATTTAATTTTATTAAATACATAGATATCTATGTGAATAAAATGTTCTCTAATAAACTTAATTTTTGTTGAATATATATTGCAATATCCTTTAACACGAAAAAATATTTCAGTCCCTCTCAGTTTTGTGTTAAACGATTTTCACTGTATTTATAATGCTCTTAAAGAAAGTGTTCCTATTATAGTTGAGTGTTAAACACTTGGTGAAGTACGTGAGGTTATAGGCTTTATAAAAACAAAGTCTACATTGCTATTTTCAGCTGTATATAATTTAAATAGTGCCCATAAGTTTAAAATTTTTGCTAGACTAAATTTCAAAGCCTTTGGATACCAACATTAAATTTATGTCTCATTTTGTTCGAGTCAGCATTGTTTAAAAGTAATGACATGTTCTTTACCTTTATAAACTAGAAAACTACTTATAAATATAATATATACAGAGTTAGATTCATACGTTTGTGCTTACTATATCCCAGGCTTTTATCACATATGTTTTATCTATTCTTCATTATTTCAATCTGAAATTTTAATTTATATTTTAACTTTCAAGTAACACATTTATTTTATAAGAAAACGTGTAAGAATTCGTTGCAACTTCCAGAAAATAAGTTTTTTTTATTAGATTTTTTTCAGTAACTTCCACGTCTGATTGTAAGTTAACCATAAAAATTCTTAACCAAATACTCAAGACACAATGTACGAGTAATTTAAATAAATAGGCTGTGTTGCAGTATAAGTATCATTTTATTATTTTGTATTAAAGTTATATACCATCGAACGTCAGCATTTATGACCCTAGATATGAGTCACTTATTACAACAGGTGACTGAATTTAAATGTATTTTTTCTGTTTTCGATTTCATCATTCTTTATGCAACATTGATAACTTAAGGAATGCAGTGTCTGGTTTTTTTTAAAGTTTAAAATATAAAAGAAAATGCAGGGAAGAAATTTTATCACTCTTTCTCTGTTTTAATAATGTTCTTGTTGTCGGCTCGGTAGCTTAGAGGTAGTATGTCCGCTTCGTAAACGTAAAGTTCTGGGTTCAATCCCAGCTGAGGTCGATAGATTTTCTGGATGCAAAAATCGTAGGCACGCATGTCACATCATACATGTGGCATATAAAAGATCCATTGAGTATCAAGACTTTGGTACTCTCGGCAAAATTAAATTACGGTAATATTTAGCATCCGACGAGAACTTGAATTAGAAATTTATTCAAGCATCGAAATTTGGTAGCGAGGGCCACCATGAAATGATTCTCACATTTGGGGGCTTGCCTTGTCTACAAAGGCTTAGTTGCCAAAATGCAGCCCATTAGAGAAAAAAAAAATAATATTCTTGTTACTTTTGCAACCATTTGAAGTAATTCATAATCTTGCAAAAGTAATAGGTAAAGAGATTTGTTCTGGTAAGCTTATTAATTGCTTATTAACATACTTTGGAATAACACGAAGACTATTGATGAGGGACCTTGTAATAGTGAATCACTATAGTCAAGTGAAGAAGGCAATATCTGAGGTGGCATATAACTTTCGAAACTTACTCATTACGTTAACGCGAAGACTTTTTGTAAAGCCAGGTTTAATTTACTCCCCCTGGTGCTATTAAAGTTAGAAGGGGAGTGCGGTTGAAGAAGGTCTGTCTGTTCAGGTGAGAGTTTCAATTGTTGGTGTTTGGCGAAACCTACTCCAAGAACAAGGTTGCAGATAAAATTTTATAAAGGTCTGAGTAGAGGGCTGTTAAAACAATTGTCGAATCTTGTTCATAACAAAGAAAAACATGGGTGCACACAGCGAGATCTTTGTTGACAAGCAAAATTTCTCTTGCTTAACTAGAAGTGAAAGTTCATCCTAGTTTTCTCACCGTTATCTCAAAGCATCAACGAAGGTAGATTGAGAAACAATAGTTTAAGGAAAACTCACACAGAGTAACATCGGAGGCTTGTGCCTATGCTGAGGATCAACAGAAGATCATTGGATACTGGCACGAAAAGTAAATGATTCAAACCATTCAATCACCTTACTGCTTCATCCGTCTGAGGGTGATAACTAGCAGTACTAATATGCTGGACCCTTCCCGCCCCCCTAAGAATTCGCGCTGAAAAAAGAGAACAAGTATGCTCACAAATTCGTTCCTCAGTCCATAAGGATGATCTGGACAACACTGAATTGAGGGATCCAATTTTACCAGAAAAGCTCTGACTGCAGTTTCAACAGTCTGGTTCTGCATCGGTGGGGCTTCAGTCCACCTAAAAAGGGGCCGCGGTAGCCTTAGTGGTCAAGGTAAAGGACTCGTGGCTGGCGTGTCATGAATTCGAGCATAGTAATGCAGAAGACCCGCCGTATAGGGCGGCGATGCTCGTTAAACCTGTCGCGGCTCTAACGCCCTCTCGTTGGTGTGGTGTAGAAGTTAGGAGAGAGGGTTGCCAGCTTAGGTGTTGTTCTCGTCACTTTGTCGTGTATCATAACCTCCCCTAACATTATCATCACCTCGTCTAGTGTTACTCATATTTAGATGTGTAGGCGGGTTAACGAATTCACAAGATATCTTTACAAATCACAATATTTATTAATATTTCTTAATCAAGGGAGGTCAAATATACACTATTCAAATATAAGAACAATAAAACACAGTGGAGAATGAGAAGGGGTCACTAATTGCGGAACTACGAAATCTAAACTGAATCCACGAAAGATAAGCGCGTACAATTACAGCTACACACGTATACGTAATTACAATTCTTAAGTCACTAACCTGATTTCTTAAACTACGGCAGGTTCGTCTTGTGGGTCACTTGGATCTTGATTGGATCGGATCAAAGCTAGAATTCCCTCTTTAATATATGACTTCTATCTTCAGCTTTTCCCGTAGCTTTTCTACGGACTAATTTTATCAACAACTGTGAGTTGAATTCCCTACGTTTCGATTCACTTTTCTTTACAAAATCTACCTCTTTACTTGACAACTCTTTCTGATTTCATTTCATTCTCCCCCGATAACTCGCTAAACCCGAACTTATATAAAATATCTCATTTACATAAATCACGCTTTGGCTCCCGGTGGAGATTGGTTGAACTAAATAAAATTTGAAAGAAATATGTAGAGGATTAGTAAAGAACCGTACAGATCCGTCACAACTTGACAATGGTTCAAAATTATGAGGTCCGTCGCCAAAAGCCTTCGAGTAACTGACTAGTGCGACTTTAATGTTCACTCACTCACTCAGTCCATCGATAAAATGTGTTAATAACTATCAGATAGTTTTGGGCCCTAACTGATGGCTGAAGACCGGTAATGTCAAAGTGTATGCGAAAAAAGATGAGAACTTGTTGGTATTGTAACTGTCGAGTTGAGAGTTCGAGACATGGAAGTTAGAAGAATAAAATATCAGCAGAAATGTCGTTCTCGTCATTTGACCGTGATTCAGAATTACGAGGTTCATCATCGAAATCCCTCTTTTTCTTCGGAGTGCGATGTTAATAAGCTGCCAATATGAATATTATTATTTGATATTAATTTGTTCATTTGGCGCCCCTACGGGTGCGCTCATCCCGGTTTGAAAATCTGTTTTTAAAGATATAAAAAGTAAAGTGCTTTAGTATCCTTGATTTAAGAGGACATAGTACGATTGACACAAAATTTTTTAATTGAATGATTTTCATAATATTTTTGTTTGCCTCCTATGTGTATGTGTGATTTTAAACAGATTTTGTGCTCAAAATTGTATACAAAACTAATCATTTAATTTTTTAAGGAAAAAAACTTGAAACTCCTTTGAAGTAATTTTAAAATGCTATTCTTACAGAAATTAGCATGCATATATGAAATTTGATTTACAAGTACGTCAAACTATGTTTTACAAAAAGTTGGTATGGGTTCTGCGATAACATGATTGGTATTCGTACAATACTTCTTTTTATGAATGCTTATTGAAAATTCCTTAAAAAATGTGCAAAATCTAAATTCAATTATTTTTTTAAAAATAAGTATTGCTTTGATTGAAAAATGCATACCAACTTTTATTCCATCTACTACTAGCAACAAGTGAAAAAAATTTCCTAGTATTAGGCACGACAGAAAAAAAGCCTTGGTATTTTAAATGAAGGCAGACTAGTTATTTTATCTTTCCCAGATAAATCAGTTTAAAGTTTTGATTTTTCCATTGGGATGTGAATAAAAACAAACGTAAAAGTTATCACAACTCTGCGTTTTTTAAATTTAAAGCTTTCAAATTTTGTGAGTTAGTTGAAAAGTATATAAAAAATAATTTAGGCTATTTAATTGATTTTTTTTTTACCTATTTTTGTCAATTGAATCGTATTGTGTCCCCTTAAATAAATCTCTGTATCAATCTTTTTTTTTTTTTTTGCCTTAATATTCCTCTTAAGAATTTTGTGTTTTAGCATAAAAGCAGGTATGAAGAATACTTGATTCGTTTGACATCTGTTTCATTCCATTTCTTTCTCAATTTTAAAACAATGTTGCTCATCGAGTTAGCCTGCGCAAAAACCATCCATGTCCTAACATTTTCGAATACTTTTACAGGTGACAAGTTCCGGCTGGTGGTGGCCTCCACCTTGAAGGAAAATGGCCAGCCTGATGACGGCGAATGGAACTCTATTCAGGATGTAGGTCCCTCGAGGGCCGACGCCTTTGAGTACGTTTCCTACGGAAAGATCTACCGGATCGAGGGCGACGACGTTGTGCAAGAGGCCTCTAGGCTG
Organism: Trichonephila clavata; assembly: GCA_019973975.1. Taxonomy (NCBI): domain Eukaryota; kingdom Metazoa; phylum Arthropoda; class Arachnida; order Araneae; family Nephilidae; genus Trichonephila; species Trichonephila clavata. Next base: position 216,851 of record BMAO01034068.1, read on the forward strand.
TGAGTAGGCTTTTGTATTTTAGTGTAAATTTCACGATTAAAAGCAAAGTTAATTTTGAATTCAGTCGGTCCCCGATTTACCGACCCCTATTTAAGGTATCCGATTACGTTCGGAAACGTGATTCTGCAAAAGCGTACAAAATGAATACTCTTTTAATATTTAGTGTCACTTAGATTAGAATACACTTATAAAATTGTTTTAAGGTTATTATTACAATAAAAAATTATGTAAATGCGATATTTTGGCAAAAAAATGAACATAGAATTATTTATTTTCAAAACATTCTCCTTTTATGAAAAATGTTTCTATAATAATAATATTTTGCCTATATATAGTTTAGATCTCTGTACAAAGCCTTGTGACAGATCTATACGGTTCCTTCCACTAACTCCTCGGGGATTCTTTTAGGGAAATATTTTACTCAACCAACTTTCACCGAAGGTAAGAAAACGTGATTATGCAAGTTAAGTTTATTATATAAATTCTGTATTCGCGAGTTTTGAGAGTTAGTGAGTGAAGGATCGTGAGTTATTGTAGTGCGGATCTAAGTTTATAGAAGTGTTAATTGAAGATTTTCCAGTGAGTATCAATCGGATCGGATTTGATCCCTTCAAGTATCAGTGTTCAAGGCCTCAACAGTAGAACTCCAACTTCACAAGAGTACAGGTATTGGGAGCATTATTTAAATAGAAACTAGAAGACAGCTTATAGTGCGAGGATGAGTTGAAATAGAGCCTGTATAAGTTATCGGAGAAATCAGTTGAGGTTCCGTAATATTATCCCCAGACTAACTGGTCTCACCTTCGCGCTCTTAATTTTGATCAAATTGGATTATTATTGTGCTTGCTTGATATTTTGTGACAGTAAAATAATTAGAGTGAATCATGTCGACTGATTATTCAGTTTTCCCCACACATCTGGCCGGGTCCGAGAGTAGACAAGGGGGATTAGAGGGTAGTGGGAACAGACACACATTACAGCCTGAACTAGGATTTTTGAAATATATAACTTAGAAATGGATTTTTATCCATATTTTAATACATCACACAATGAAAGCTTTTTAGAAAAACAACACCAATTATTATTTCAATTGGTAGTAACTCTGAAAAGAATTTGAATTTTTCAATAATCCTAGTTTAGGCTCCCTGGATAAGTTTTCGCTATCAAAAGGCAAAATATTATTATTATAGAAGCTGTTTTTGTAAAAGAAGACTGTTTTGAAAATAGATAATTCTATGTTCGTCTTTTGCCAAAATATCGCATTTAAATATTTTCTTATTGTAGTAATATTCTTAAGGGGGTAGGTTCACGAAACAAGATAAGTATATCGGAAATGTTAAAAATAGGTATTTTTAAGGAACATTTATAAACATTCTATTGAATAAAAATCTCCAGTTTTTTTACTGAGTGTTCTTTGAACCCTAATACATACTTTAATCTGAAATTTTAAGAATAGGATGTCTAGTTATTTTTTTAAAAAAATATTTTTTGCACAAATATTCCCCCCCCCCCTTCTTCCAACAGTGAAATTCCATGATGTTTAATGCTATAAATTAAGTCAGAATATTTTTTTGAAAAAATCCCTCGACTAAATTATGTATTATTAGAGTGTAATTATTAATTATGCAAAGTTATGAGCTGTTAAATGCAGTAGCTTAGGAACAAATGTTCCTTATATGGTAAAAATTTTAGTTTTGAGAAAAACGGATTTTAGTAATGGATGTAGTAGACTTAGACAAATGGTAAAACATTTTCAAAAAATTATTAAAAATACTTCTACCGCACGTAGAATGATAATTTTTTGCATCATTAGAAGCGCAGAAATTCATATTTTATTAAAATGGGAAAAGTGAAAAATGTGTTTGGGGGCCGAAATTCATGAACCTACCCCCTTAAAGCAATTTTATACGTGTATCCTAATCTATAAGTGATACTGAATATTAAAAAAATATTCATTTGTAGGCTTTGGAAAAATCACATTTCGAATGTAGTCGGAAACCTTAACGAATTTCGCGATTTTACGAATTTTTCTCTTTCCCCGATTAAAATGGTGGCAAAATCCCCCTATTTAACGAATAAAAAAACCCCTTATTAACGAATTTTTTCCTACAGCTGAAAGATTTTCTTTTATTATTTTATATAAGAAAAAATTGCGTTTGTTTTTCAAATGAAATATCTTTTTTGACCCGAACAGACAAAGACATTTACATTTGATTATGGGCTACCTGAGGTTGAGAAATTGTTGATTTGTTAAAGTCAGTAAACAGCGAGTCTGATGTAGAAATCGATAATAATACTCTACACCATCACATTTTCTAATGCTTTACATTGTTTGGGATTTGCGAAAACCTTCCTTATTTAACAGGATGTAAACACGCAGTATTTTCTTCCCTGCATAAAGTCGTAAAAGAACTCTTTCGAATCAAGAATCAAATCAAAGTTCAAAGAGTTAGTCAGTATTTTGAAATTTCTAATTAACTGGGGCGCAATAATTCACTAATAGTACTTTTTAGCCGTTGAATAAAAACTGTGTAATTTGAAAGTACAGTACAGGTTCCCTTCGTCAGAGAGGAATTCTGGGAGGACAGAAGAAATGCCAGAAGACAGAATCTACACCGTTAGTAAGAATCATCCGATATGATGATTAATGATGGTGCGATATTATGAAAGTACACTACAAATTCCTAACTATGGATATCTTTTGTGCTATTGCTTGTCATAGAATTTACAAAAGGTAAATGCAAAAAAAATGTGTATTTTGTTTGGATCTCGATCTAACGAATAACCCCGAATTAGCGAACATTGTGTTCGATCCTGATGAATTCGTTAAATCGGGCCCGACTGTATTTACTTTCATAAAATTAAATTGTGATTTTGTAAGAATTGAATGTGGTAAATAATCAAAAGTAATTTGAATTGAACACGGGGACAAAAATTGTGTAATGGGTAAATCTCCGGTTTCAGAAATGGAGAGAACATTCAGATTAAAATATGAAGAGAAACGAACTCAATATATCGAAAGGAACATTATTTAAATTGCATATAATGTTAACTGTGTGGTTTTTAGTGCAGACTTGGGTTGGTATGTTGCGTGGGAGGTGGGTGTACGCCGTTTTCTATTTTAACACATTATTGATCGAATTATCATTGCTATGCAACCAACTTTTGTGCTACTTAGGTCATTGTGCTGAGTTGAAATACCTGCCGACATCGTAATTCCTGAAATAGGATTATTATAAATGATGATTATTGAATTTTATCAAATTGTAAGCTTATTTTATCTATGTTTAATTATTTTTTTTTTTTCATCATAAATACGACTCCCCCATCCCTAAAAAATTCCATTTTCAGAATCTTTTACAATGTTTCGAATTTTTCTACGGTCAGATTTTTTCCCATGTATATTTTAAAAAAGCATTAGTTAATTCGTAGTTGAGTCATTCGCTTCCTTCCTACCATCGTAAAATTCTTTACGTTTGATTGATTGATTTATAATAATAATCCGATATCAAAATGATAGCTGTAAATATTAGTTGTCTTGGTGTCCTTTTTTCAATTCCTACTATAGTTCACACTCTCCCCATATATATATATATATATATATATTATATATATATATATATTCATCCATTCAAGTTCAAATGCATTTTTTAAACTTGTACTGGATGACACGATGTTATTACAGGTTTTCAAATATTATTTAATTAATTAACTGAAAAAAATGAATAAATAGTAACAAGCAAAAATAATAGTCCAGCAGCATAAATAGATAGGAAAATCATTCGTTGTGTTCCTGTAACGCAATGGATAGCGCGTTGGACTTCTAATCCAAAGGTCGTGGGTTCGAATCCCATCTAAAATGGCCTAATTTCTGAGAATGTCATTTCTTTTTAACTTTGCAATTTTATTAGAATAATTAAATTTATATTGAATGAATAAATGGTAAGAAACAAATAAAAATAGTCCCAACATCCTGTATAGAAAGGAAAATGGAAAATTGCAAGGAAAATCGCTTTCTGTTTTGTCACTTAATATTGTGATTCTGTCTTATGTATATACATATTTATATTAATTGTAACTATTTAATTAAAAGTAACTAAGATATATAAAATGTTCCTTAGTTGACCTAAGTAGGAATTGACTTAATTTTTTTTATATTAGTTGTTTGTACCTTAGGGGCGTAGCTACAGCCTTATCATCCGTATTAATGATACGGGGCCCCAAAAAGGGGCGTCTACGAAACTTTGATTCGGGCCCACTCATGATTGGCTACGCCAGTGTTATAACTCTCTTATGCTTTCTTTATACATCTTAAAATTTGAAATATTATAAGTTCTTAGGCTTGTTTTTATTTATTGTGGAAATTTTTTTTTTTACCTGTTCAATTGTGTTAATTTTTAAATGATCAGTTGCTTATATGAGTAATTACGTGGTTTTAGTAAAAATCAAAAACGGGTTTTCATGTTTGTTAAAATCAGAGAACTAATTTCAAACCTAATTTTGTAAAAACACGAAAATCAATAACTTTGTGTTAACTAACAACAATAAAGTGTGTGCAAAAAAAAATATTTTAATATATTTATATATTAAAATTATTTTTATTTTATATTATTGAAATATATTTATTTTACTTTCATTTGGGATGTATCCAAATTCCTGCCCATTGGTTCAATATGAATATTTAAAAACTCTGTTCAAAACACTGTTAATTTTTCGAATCTCAATTACGTAATGAACTGTGGCATGTTATCATGATGAGTTTTAATTTTGATCGGTGGAGAAATACTAAATATATAATTGTTTCTATCCGTAAGCTATATGCTTATCTCTGTTGAAATAGAAAAACCTTTTTTTTCTTCCATTTCTTAAGAAACCGGATTTTTGGTTTCGAAATTTGAGTTGGCTTTTCGACTTAGCAATCTCTAGCTTATATAAAAAAAAATTTTAAATCAAAATTTTGTTTAAAAATTTTTTTTGCTCCATAATTTTCATAGCTGTTATTGCCGAGCTCTTTTGTAGATCTTCATTATTTTGCTATTTGGTTTGGCTACTTAAGTTAAAGGTAGATTCCGCTTGGAATTGTATATTTTATTTAAATTTGAACTCTTTTAAAGTCATTTAAAAATGGAGTGGACGGAGTGTTTTCTATTAAAAAAAAAACCTTACATTTTAAATATTGTTTATATATCTAATATTTTTTGCAACTTGTATAAATCATAGTCAACAGACAAAAATTTATATAACTTCATTGCCTCAAAAAGTAATTTTTTTTTTATTGATAGAAAACTTTTACTTTATTTATTTTTTAAAATGTCCCGTGCAAAGAAACAAAGAATATACATTAAACTTTCAACATTGAATTTCGACTGCAAATACATTAAAATGTTGCAAAAAGCTTTTATAGAGATGGCTGTTTATCAAAAACGACAGTATTTGATTGACTCTCAAAAACCAAGTTTATGTTAGCTGTTATCTTTGATTGTCGTGGCATTATGACTTTCTGCTAACTAGCCAGACGATCAATAAAGACTACTCTCTAAGTGCTTTTCGCTTTTTGTGTGAAACAATTTGTCAAAAATGATCTGGTGGGAAAACTCACGGGTTTTGCATTGCGATAAATCCTCTCAATGCCACGATTATACTTGATTTTTAGCAATGGGCTAAATTCATGTGACGTCAGAGTCACATGATACTGACAACCACATTTCTAGCAAATCAGTTCAAAAACTCATGTGACGTCATAGTCACAGGATAAAAGGAATTGTATGTTTCCAGCTAATCAGTTCATGCGCTTCGTTGTTGCTAATTTTTGTTCTTTTCAGAAAGTTTCTCTTAAAAAATACATATTTTTAAACAAAGATAACGCACATAGGTTTACAAGATACATTTTATTTAAAAGCATATGCATGAAATAAAGATGTTTTTTTTAATTTCAAAATCTTTTTGAGATAGTTTAATTTTATCCACGGTTTTATAAATAGAAAAACAAGTAAAATTAGTTAAATTTCTGTTTTAAATTCTGCAGATAATACGTGTTTGCCGTTATCTTGTGACCGTCATGATTAACAAATAAGGCTCTTACATCAAATTCATGTTATCAACAAGAGGTGCGTTGATAGAACTTTATACTTTCTTAGAAAATTTCTGGATGACGTGATAGTACTCTGAGCTTCGTATTTACCTAATATGGTACCATGTGACGTTCTCCCCCCCCCCCCAAACACACGGCAAAAACTGCCTGATCATGGTCACCATGTTGAGTCAATGGATGCAACAACAAAAATTTCAATACGAATCTCAACGGCCCGAATATATTAGAAATTTGAAGTCAAATCGGAAATCTAAAGAGTCTTCTCCACACAAACATAGAGTTTTTTTAGGTAGAATTTTTTTTTCCCATTTGGTTACGAAGTTTTAAAACGTATTTCACACTAGAGTATAGGAAATGAAATATGGAAAACATTTTTGTGCCAGAAGAAAAGGATTAACATATACAAATAAGTAAAAAATGCGCTGCTGTTTAAAGATGAACAAAGTTATAATATAGATCGACTTTTTTTTTTTTTACCAAAAGAAATGTCTGATTTCTCGTTACCATTACTCGAAGGCACGACCCTAAATAAAAATGCATAGTATATCTTTAAACATTAGTAAAATTAGAATATTATATTAATTTGAATATTATTTATTTTTCATTATAAGATATATGCTTCATATTGTTAGATAGTCTTATGCATAGATAGTCTTATGTCGTGTGTATTGGTACATTTCTATCTCCAGTTTATACTATGTACCAAAGGCAACGTCCAGCGAAAAATTTTGGATGGTCAGTCGCGTGGATGGAAGTATCGCGTGAGAGTGCGAACTCGATAAGTTGATATGGCAACCTTAAACCGATGTTTGTTTTGGGTCCCCCACCCCCTTTATGTTGTTGTTAGCAAATTGTAAGTGGTGTCGTCTCTGGGGAAATTGCCTGGGAACAGTTCTGTAAATTTTTCTCCATTATGTGTGTTTATTTTTAATACTGTCATCGGCTGATATGTGAAAGAATTGGAAAGTTTAGAAAATTGTACATTCCACCATTATAGTTTGAATCAGTGCCCCTAGAAGTAAAAATAAATGTTTAGCTTCTTGTGTCATGTACTCTAATAACAAATAAAATTTCCTTTTCACGTGCTGTAGTGAAAGTACAGTGCTCCTAACGTTAAGAATTGCAGTAAAATAAATGAATGTATGTTATAGATACTTTGAATTATCCTTCAAACTCCTAAAGAGGTGTTCCGAATTTGGATAGTGTTCTTTAACATTAAGCGAAATAAGTCATAAAAAATAAATGCCATTTATCTCTCTTATAATTATTTGAAAATTACTTTAAAAAAAAATCGACGAGTTTAGGGAAGCTAATTTTATATTGTGAAGCATTTTAATATTGCGTGAAATTTGTGTTAAAATTATCTGGTACTGGAAAAATAACGTCTCAGGAATGACACGTTTTTCGTCATTTAATCTTGAAGAATTGCTATTGAAACATTTTTGAGAAAATGTTTTGTAAGACTCATGAGTTGAAACGAATTTCAAGATAGCATAGGATTAAAAAATAAATTTCACCATTAACTTGTAAAGTCTACATAAATAGAGAAAATTGAAACAGACACCATTCATTTATATCCAACTACCTCCCCCTTTTCCGGTAGCCTAGTGGTTATGGTCACTAACTGGTGGCAGGTGTATCGAGAGCCTTCGTGCCACTGAAGACCCACCGTGTAGTGAGCGCTGATGGACGTTAAATCTATGGAGGCTCAAAGTCCTCCCGTTGGAGTAATGTGGATGTTAGAAGAATGAGATGCCGTCTCAGGTTTCGTGCTCGTCACTTCACTGAGGTTCAAAATTACGAGGTCCGTCTCCAATGTTTCTCATGTTGCTTTATAGTACTACGTTAATATAAACACTTACTCATCTCTCCCCACCACCCATACTTTTATAAGCACGAAAGTAAAATAAATAGATAAAATTTGCATCTGATCCCTCCCTTCCCTCCTTTATTTTCAATTTTTACTGTAACACAGTAAAACTCGATCATATTTTGCTTTATCGCATAAAATTATCAAAAAGTAAAATAAATTGTTATGTATATTTGAAAAAGTTTAATTACGCTATATATATAATATATATATATATATATATATATATTACACAACAATTGTGCATATGTATAAATTTATTTAAAAGTATTTTTAAAAAGTACATATTATACAGTTATATAAATATATATATACAGAAGTTAAAAGTCCCCTGTGTATTAAAAGAAAACATTTATATATTATAAACTATTAAAAGAATACAACTGTACATAATTAATTTTTTAACGAAAAAAATCTGCTCTTTTTTTTATGGTATTCAATTTATTTTTGTCAATAGATTTTTCTAGAATAAACGAAGCTTGGAAAATGTCCGCATCAAAATGATTTTCAAGGAAAACGTTGCGTAGTTTGTTTAGTGACACTTTGACTTCTGTCAGAGTTATCGGAGTCAATCAACTCCGATGGTCATCAAAGGGGCTACGTTACAGGGGTGATTGCAGAGACAATACAACACAAAACATGTAAGCTCCAACCTGTTCGCAACAGGACTTTACATGATAGTGAGCGTTCAAATTATCACGTGTTATATTCTGGTCAGACACAGATTTTGCTTCGAAATTTTGAGTGTACCAAAACTTATTGTTTTAGTTCGAAATATCCAGAATTTTTGTAAGGCTGAGCATATACTTCGAATTAGCAAGAGGTCCGTATTATCGAGAGTCGACTGTATATATATTTAATTTAAAATTGTTTATTAACCTTTTGTTACGAACGTTTGTAAAGGGGGAATCCTTATACACACACATTGTTAAAGAATTCGAATTTTTATGCTTTATGAAATTTGTATTTAGGGATTGAGTTTGATTATGTAACAAACTGTGTTCGCTAGTAGCGTAACCCCCAAAATTTGACCAGCAGACGGAGGATTCCGCACTTGTAAGATTTTGACTCTGACCCGATGCATGAGAGTAGGTGTAGAAATTATTTACAAGAATTACAAACACAAATATGTGGTTAAGTATTTATTTATCGAAAAGCTCAAGGTATGAGGGTAAGATCAACTGTAATACTCAAATAGAACTTTTTCTTATCTGTGGCTAAATAAACGAAATGCAAGCTCCTGATACTATCCTCTCCAAAGTGTGATATTGTGAAAGCTTATTGGTACTTTTCTGACACTGGAATCTCCAAGAAGTCCGCTGATAATCATTCCCATACGATAAATCACCATCCAAAATCTCTTAAGCCGTATATTCTGACCGTAGAATTTATATTCCTTACTAGCTGGACTTCGTATTACTCTATATGTCATGGAGAGGAAGGGGAAAATTCACATTTCCCTTATAAGAAGGTGGCAGTTCAAAACTTTCAAAAAACTGAACGAAAACCTCAATTCAGTTTATTGCGGACACCTTGCGAGATAGCCCGTTATAAGCTCCACCAAAGAACACATTTGTTTTAAAAGTAGTATTTTGAGAGTTTATTATTTCCATTATTGAAGTGCAGAAAAAACATGTAGTCTTGAAAAATATACACAAAATTAGATGGTGTAAAGAAATTTATTAAAACATTACTGAAATTTTTTTTTTTTATATAAAATACCCGATAAAAGGGAACATAAAGCATTACTTAAAAAGTAAAGTGAAAATCGCATTACACGAAACTGAAGGGACACAAAATTTTTTTTCGTGTCAAAAGAATTTTGTCTTAAAGGATATTGCAACAAAAAAAAAAACATATATTCAGCAAAAGTAAGTTTATAAGAGTACATTTTATTTACATAGACATGTATATATGCTTGATTTAATAAAAACCAAGGAAACAAAAACATTCACAGGAACTTAATGAAATTTAATACAATTTTTGAAGTGAAAACTTCTTTAGCGGCGTTGGGCACTTTTTCGTTGGGGAAAATCTTATGGATTCGCGTCACCGACATGCTCTGACTGGCGCACGCGCAGTGTGCTGTTCTGTTCACCTTAGACACTTTTTCGATGGGTGAAATCTCATGCGTTCGCGTCACCGACATGTTTATAGCAGTATATCTGTAGCTATACAGCTGACGCATAGTGCTGTGTACATCTTATAGTGAAATTGAATGGATTTAGGGAAAAGTTCAATGTGTATATACTGTGCATTGCTCGTTTCGATTCCGAGAATGGGCAATACATATTAATGGTTGCCGTTTATATTTCGCCTGGAAAATCTATGAGACAGGTACAACAATTTGTATTCGAAAATTTGATGATTTATACAAAAGAAGGTTCTGAAATACTCGAAAAAAGATTTGGCGAAAAATATGATAATGTACCGATGATTTTAAGTGGAGACTTCAATATTAACTTCGCAGAGGATAAAAATCTACCACTAATTGAGTTTCTAAATGAAACACTTAATTTAAATCTGTCCAATGATCGAAAACTCAGTACTACAAAATGCAAAACGACGATCGATGCGGTTTTTACGCGATACTTTAATAAATTTGAATCAACCATTTTCCTTTCTTACTTTAGTTACCATAAGCCTATCGTATCTTTTTTAGAACAAAATGAAATAATTGAAAGTGCAAAAAGTCAAAGTATTGTTGAAATTAATGATGACGATGCAATCAATTAAAATAATGTTGAAATTCAGATGCATTGAAATTTAAGTAAATACAAATGCTATCCATAAATAATATGATTGTATATTAATTGTTATTTCAATTGAACTGTATTTATATTTTGTCATGATCTTGTAGAGCCCGTAATATATATGAATAATAAAAAACCATATAATTATGCATTTAGTAGTTGTTGCTCGGAGTGTCAATAGATGTGAAAACCAGATTGATGTTTATAATTTTAATTCAAACATTATGAAATTTCAAATTTTAATACTAAAAGTTCTAAATTGTCGCTTCTATCGGCAGTCTCTATATATAACTGCCAATTTTTTTTATTTTTCAAATACAATTTAATACAAATATGTTGTTTTGAAAAACGAAACATTTATTAAGTTAAGGAAAATAATCGGATATTTTTCTTTGCATTGATTTTTTTAGTATCAAATTATCAACAAATTGTTCGATATCGTCCATTTTGTTATTCGTTTCACCATTGGAATTGTGCCTTTAAATAACTGCGCATGCGTTTCATGAGAGGTTCCTTATTTTGGATGACGTGGGAACAGGAGCTGCATTTTCCATTTCATTTTCGCCATCTGAATCAATGGTATCAATGATTATTTTTTAGATTTGAACGAACTCCAAAATGTCTTTGAGTGCCATAATTGGGGCCGTACACACATATACTGCAATGAATTTTATCTGATGAAGCAATAGTATCGTCCGATTCGGCTGGTGTTTTCTGTATTTTGTTCAATCCCAAATGGAGAATCTTTTCGTGTGAAGCGATTTTCGTTTCGTATTAAGAGGGGAAAAAATGCTTGAAAATACATAGTAGTTTGTTGGGACTGTTGTATTATTTCGTCTTAAGTGCTTTCGCGTTAAATGTATTTCACTGTACTTCTAATTTACTTTTTGATTGCATTTTCATTCGAAATTTGCTTTCACCACAGCCATTTCAAATTAAAAATGTTTCATCCTCTTTTCATTACAAATCTTAGAATCCGATTTCTTGGAAGGCTGATTCTGATTAGACAAATAATTCTTATGTTTCTTATAAACTGCTTCTTTTTCCTGGATATTTTTTTGAAATCTTTCAGTCTCTTACCTGTTTCTGCTGAATTTGTAATTGTTTTGAACTCTGTTTTGTAAAAAAAGACAAAACACTACAGTATGTCGACATTTCACGTGGTATGATACAATTAAATATCGTTTGCCTGCTCTGGTTTCTGATTTTGCCGACGCAAGATGTACTTCGAAATACAGTAAAATATGCTTATCGCGAAAACGCTTAAGACGAAATATCGCTTAACACTAAATAATACAACGATTGTAACATACGTGACCTGCTCTCGGCCCCGGCTAGAGGCGTGGGAGAAAGGGAAGGATGACTCGCCATAAAACTTTTCAACTATTTATTCAGTACACAAATTATCAACAGACACAATTCTAGTATTTAAACAAGAAGAGATGTTTCAACTAAAAGCTATAGGGATACACGAATTATGAGAAGCTTTTATTATATTGATCCTCCTTTTATGGGATCAATCCACTAGAGTTACAATTTTGCTATGGTGACCAATCGTCACTTAAATACCTTCAACTATTTAATGCCCAAAATGCGCTATCGATATATACTAATATCTGATCCGTAGTTATCTCTCCTTGTCGTCAGCTTCTCTATATTTCAGTCTCCATGTAATTCCGTCTGTCCATCTTACTAGGTAGAAAACCTATACTATATATAACTGACCTAATCTGCATATCACGATTTCTTCTTCCATAAAGGTCAGCCGGCTGGGTAGCGTGGTTGGTTTGTCGCTGGCCTTCTGTACCCAAGGTTGCGGGTTCGGCCCAGGTCGGTGGATTTTCGTGATGCAGAAAATCGACAGCGACAATGTCGTATGATTATACGGCATGTAAAAAATCGCTAGAGTGTGTTTGGCTTGGGCACTCTCGGCAAAATTAAATCCTGATACAAGTTCGCATCATCAGAGCTCAGGTGCCTCCCTCTGTGGAGAAAACTGGGCGTCAAAATTACCTGCGGCGTCGCACTAAAGAGTAATACCAGCTCTGGGGGGTGTACTAGGTCTGCAATGGTAAAAATACCAATCCGCAGCCCATTGGATGAAGTCTTCCAAAAAGGTTGGTTGTGGTTGATAGCCCAAAGATTTCCCAAGAGGATTAGTTGAAGGCCACATATAGATCCGTCACACGGTCCCGACAGACTTCTTTGTATTTTCATGCATTTTTTCCTCATAACACGAAACGAAAATCGCTTAGCACGAAAAGATTTCTTTTCTGGGAATGAACAAAACCTGGAAAACACCACCCGCGCAGGCTAGATTCGAGGGGAGTGAAATTAAAAGAGAGGTGGTTTCACATGTTTTGTAGAAAGAAGGCTAACTTGGCTTTGATATACCCTCGGAATGGCCTGTGACACGAGCCAATTTGGTTTATCTAAGCTACTTTCACCCTCCATCTCTACAAACACCACACAAAAACGTCTCATCTCTCATCCAATTGACTTTGAAATTCGGTGACGAGTACATCGTAGTGTTAGTAAAAATCGGTGAGTTTGGTACGCGTTATTTTTTATTGTTTTGAAGATTTTTTTTGCGAGCACAATAGCAAAGAACTCTGAGGAAAAGCAAACTGCTATTTCCCTCGAAATAAAGATGGAGCTGCTTAAGGCTTAATTTAAAAAGAGAGAGTTGATTGGTTTTTAATACATACATATGCATATATTTATGTAAGTAAAATGTTCTCTTATAAATTTAATTTTGTTCAATATATATAATATCCCTTAGCACGAAAAAATGTTTCAGTTTCCTGTTAACGATTTTCAGGATCACTGTACTTTATTTCGAATTGGGGAGTTGTGAATTCCATTTTGTTATATATAATGTTAAATTACACCAAATTTTGACATCTTTTAAGCGTGTTGCTACTTTTACCAACATTCATTTATAATTCCTCTGAGCTTGCTTTAAAAAATGGAAAAACTCTTTCACAGTGAATAATCTTCACTTGTCACTTAAGAAAACACAAACAACTATTCAGATGCCACGCTACTGTTAAAAAAAATTTGCATTCCGCTAGACTTTTGGCAAGTGGCTTTTATGTCGTCGCTGCACATATCTTCTTAATGGCGTGTTTAGGGTCTTGTTCCGTGGGCCTTCGAAATCGTACCTAATTAATGTCTCTAAACAAAGTATGAAGGAGTAAATAAATTTTGTCCCTGTAGAGAAGATGCTTTTGGCGGTAAGCTGTGCTGTAAACCTCAAATTTTGTGGAAAATAAGCAGCGGATTTGAGTATATCTTAAAATCAAATAATTGATTTTAAAAAAAAAAGAGTTAAGAAAAAAAATATTATTGAAAGGATTTGCATGTATTGTTTGTAAATTATCTAAATTTCTACACATTTTGCATTGTGTGGGAAAAAATGGAAGAAATGGCATTATATATAAATGGACTCTATAAAATTTAAAATTAGAAATATTCATTTAAAATTTATTTTTTGAATTATAAATATTTGGTTAGATCTTTTGTTCTTTAACTAAAGCTTAGCTCCCTTATAAATTCCTTAAGAGGAAAATGGGATGTTTAAAGAAGTTCCTGAAAAAGTTTTCGCGGGCGAGGGATCTTTATTACTGTTTGTTAAATTACCCCCCCCCTCCTTTCCTCCTGGGGACCCCAAAAACTTAACTTTGAGAACCCCTCAAACGCATGTGTAATATATTTATTATCTATGCAATTATCTTCAATTTATGCATCATAAACTGAACGTTTAGTTGGAAATTGTAAAATAAAAGTTTTAAAAATTTATAAAAACAAAATAGACTGAAAATTAATACCACCTCAGAACTCACACTGATTTGTTGGTACTTATGAAAAAAAAAGCACATTTTGTTCAATGACACAAACGATATATTTCACCACTATGACACCAGTTACTTGCTCTAGAATAAAACGACTACATCTTACTGGTTGACTTTTTTTTATTAATTAGTTGGTGCTTTTAAATAATAATTTATTCAGGAATTTTCTATAGACAGGTATCCCCCTCTCCCCGCTAACAAAAGAAAGTATCAAAAAAATCAAGCCGGTTATCTTCTGAGAATATCTGTACTTCTCAATGACATTAATTTCTTTTTCTATTATCGTTTAATAATTGTATCAACTATGTTTATCTTGAACCATCCTTTGGATTTAATGTGATTCAGGAAAATTCTTTTACGAATTTCAATAAGATCTTTATCAATTTCTATAACACCAAAGTTTTTTTGAAAAATGAATGGAAGTGGCAATCTGATTTGAATTAAACAGATCCTCTCTCTTAATAATTGCATTGCTGAAAAGGATTATAGATCGTCGGAGCAACGATATGAGTACGCATTCGAAGATCCAGCGTGCAGATTGCTAAGATATAAAGTTCATTTTTTTTCGTTATAAAATAAAAGCAATAACTTTAAAGTAAGTGTTGAAGACGCAACGACGTGGTGGGTGATACAATGTACATGTGAGGTTAGAGGGACAATTTAAAAGTCCTAAAGTTAATATTTGTTTTCCCTGTGCACAGCATTTGTTACGCTTAATACAATTTATCTACTCTCTGTAAAAGGAGAAGAATGCTATATTCCGCCATGATACAGATGCTTTCACGTCGATCTTTAAGAATCAATTGAATTATAAAGTGGATCATGTGTTGAGAATAAGAGCGAAAGTATCATCGTTCAGCGTAAGATCCAAATAAAATCCCCTGCAAGAATTTCACAAAGGATGTGGGTAAAGATCGTTCTTTTTTCGCCCATCTGTAAATTCATATTATATATTTTTTTTAACATCCAGTCGGAAAAAAAATATTTGATCTTTTATTAAATGGAGAAAACAGGAAAGAAATAACAATGTTAAACTATTTGTAACAAATGTCTTCGATTATATTTCCTTCTATTTTTCACTGGCTGAATCGTCACTGGACCATCCAGTAGCAGAGTCTTGAAGTGTATCAGCATATCCAAGACTTGGTGTTTTTGTCTGAGTGGGATTATGGGGCGCCAGTATCCCAAGTACCAAAGTACAGATGCAACATACGCACAGCACCCAACAACTCTAGCACCAACTTTGAATTGACAATACCATTCAATGTTTGGATTATGAACTATACCTGTTCTTGTCCATATGTTATATGCTTTTGAACTTGTGTGTCGTGATCTCAACGGGAGTCGAACAACTGATGAATCTTCTTGATTTATGTAGCACCGATTGATTAAGGTGTTCGTGAGTGTATGATCGGCTTTGCTTAAGCTGATATATCCCAAGAGTTAAATATCGTAACTCCTTCCATGTTAATCGTGAATAATCTGGAAGATCAGAGTCACTTAACAAAGTCCATATCGCCCTTTTCCTTGCCCAGCCGATCAGTCTGACTGATTCGCGGACAAGCTATTTTGTTTCGTACCACATCAACACGCCCGATGCACCAAAAAAAAAGGAATGTCAGTTATTGTAGTATTTGAGAGAACAAAAAATATAGTGATGCTTAAAGCGTTTAATAGTTTGTTTTTTAATGAAAGTTAGAAAAAGCGCTTAAAATAACAAAACGAATTTGCCAAGTTTGATTACTTTTTTTTATGTGACTTGCTATTTTTTTCCCCTTACTATTTTAGAATAAAAGTAAATATCAATACACCTAAAGTTCACATAAATATAATAATATAGCTCCAATAAATACTTTGAATTTTCATGACTATGATGGGTGAAAAAAGGTCGATCACTTCCCTCCCACCCTTTAGATCTGACTTTTTTGATACACATACCTAATCTTGCGTGCATCTGCCTCTCACTTTGATTCGTTTGTTGAAACTAGGCTTAGCTAATGGAAAATAATGATCCATGTCACTAAAAATAAGTTGCTTACATAATATATCATCAGAGAGTTGTTTCTCTTTTTAAATCACGTGACAGACTAAGACTATCTGGTTTTAAAATATTTTTATAAAATGGAATAATTGAAGATAACTGCAGCCTCCCGAGGTAAAACGCAAATATTTTGATTACTTTATCAGGTGGTAACTAGTTAAGATTCTTAAAAATTGTATGATCGTTGCTATTACACATTTAAAAACTGACATGCAGAATGTGCATGTGTGTGTGAAAGTTAGTCTGACGTTTTGGATTTTTTCACAGTTCTCTCCCCTCTCCCATCACGTCATCCTGAAACCGTTACATTTCTGCGTAGGAGACTCCCGACTGCAGAAAATGAAAAAGAACACACGGAGGAGAGGGGAGAGACAGGGGCTCGTAGTCGCTATTTTCCAATTGTTTCCTCCCTTCGCTCTGAGAATGCTTGCCTGCCCCCGGTCTGTGCCAACTGTCTTTCTATTCTGGTGATCCAGAAGGAATGGTTCTTTTGTTTCCGGAACTCGGCAAGATTTTTGCGCGTTCGAAAAATTGTCGTTTGGTCGTGCCGCCACCTCGTGATGATGTCACTCTGCCGTGCGATCAGGATCCCCCCAGACATGTTAGGAGTAATTAGTCTTTTATCAATTTATATGCATTGAAAAAGATGTTCTCTGTGTCTACCCATCGTTGTTTGAGCAGTACAATGTACTCCAGGAATGCTTTCGTTTCGGTTTATTTTTACCGTTGCTTTTTGAGTGAGTTTTGTCTTCTGTGTTAGATTGGAATGTGGTTCCGATTCCTCCTTGAAAATAATAAGGCATGGGGGCTCATTTCGGAGCGACAAAAGAATCTTAACTGTATTGACTTTCCAGAAATTTGATACACATGTCTACATAATGGAAATGTAGATCAGAATTCATTTTCTATGTACTGTACATTACGTTTATTTATATAATTCATGGCATCATATCGTGGATAAGAATGTGAAAAATCAAGATTTTTTTTTATTATTCTCTGCCTAGAATCTTTTTGAATGTTACCAATGTAAGTATATTTTGAATTTTTTTTTTTTTTTGTCAAAACTAATTAAAAAAGTTGTAATACGTAAAATTAAAAAGGCCATAATATAACCTAATGAAAATAATCTACATTTATGTTTACAAATATATAAATAAAATTATAAGATAATGAGAGAAGACATTTTTATTAATATGTGAAAAAAAAGCATTTTATTATTTGACAACGTTGTAAGTTATCAAATGTACAAGTATACGTTGTATGTTGTTATTTCTCCCTTGATTATACTGTTTGTTAATTCGCTTTTAATAATGATATTTTATTGAATTTCGCTTTTTATAATCTGTTCTATTTGCTACGACTTTCAAATACTGCAATAATTTCTTCTAGTATTTTTGTTCTTCGAAGCATTTACAGACTAGTCCATCCTGCCTGACTTTTAATGATAAACCAGTACGCCGTATTTTTTTAAAATTCATTAATGTATAATAATTGATCCCCCACCCATTAAAAAAGGTATTTATTTTTTTTTCAGTTTAGTACAAATGCATCGTTTTGGAAAAAACAGTGCATTTTGTATAGCTCACACCCGTTCCAGAAAAAAAATCTTATTTATACATCATAAATTAAATAAAAACCTTTATCCCTAAGTATATTGAAATGACTATGAACATGAATTGTGTGTGTCCTCCAAGGCCCTAGACCAATGGTGTCAAACGCAAAGGATGACTTGGGCCAAACAAACAAGGTTTAACTTCAGCTGGGGCGCAAAAAAAAAAATATTCATAAAAGCATAGTTTTATTTTGAATACTACATTATAATAAACATATCAAAAAGAGAGAACAAGAAAAATTTAATGCTTACGTGCTGACACTTGGCATCTCTTTTTTTGTTACTATCTTTCCTATTTCGGGTGAAATGTTTTTATTTTATTATATATTATTACATGCCAATATATTGACCGGACCGCAAAAATATTTGTCGAGACCCACATGCTGACCACGGGCCTCGAGTTTGACACCCCTGCTCTAGACAAACATATTGTTACCTTAGTAATTTGAATTTCCAAGGGGAAAAATTAATTGATAAGGAAAAATCGGTTGTTGTGTTAAAACGTGGAACAAGTTACGTTATCGATTTTGAAAATATTTGATATACCTGAGGATTGAAAAAAAGTGAAAAATTTAATTTAATTTTTTCAGCAATTATCGTCGCTGAATCTAACAAGTTACAAATTTAACGAATCTTTTCCTTTGGTATCTAGCTAAAATTAATATGTGTTTTTAAAAAGTAATCTATTATCGTATAATAATCCATCCTATTTCTTGTGTAGTTCACAGAATCAAAGATAAAAATGTAATTTGATTTTTTTTAATGTAAAAAAAATGGAAGTGTCTTGGAGTTATGATTCTAAATTTGTTAGAAGTATTTCTTCGTTATATATATATAGCTAAAAGAAGATTATATATATATATATATATGTGTGTGTGTGTGTATTCTTTTAGCTTTGAATAAAAGACTAAATATTCATCTGACCTATTAAATACCCTCACATTTTTTAAACACCAAAATTTCACTTAAGTCCTTTAAAATTTCATAGCATTACTAATGGCTACAACACGTACATGGCGAAATCTTGAAAAAGTGTACAGTCTATTCTTCAAAATACCATCGATACTGTTCACCGTACATCTATAATTAAAAATAGCTTAGAGATTACCAGGGTTACAAAGGACAAGTCAATTTTTTCTATGCATGGCTTTGTCTTTGATGATCTGTTTAACTAAATAGATATTGATGATGTGATTAGAGTTCTTCGGCTAATATCTGATAAATATGAATTATGAGAATAAATTCAATAAAAAAGGAAAAATTTAATATGCTTGTTAAACTTGTGTTACAACAGAATTTCATTACTTTTTATCTGGTTCTATACAAACAGATTAGGAGCCTATCTGTGGTCTTGCTAGCAAATATTTGGACAACCTCTATTTACACTTTTTGGAAATGGATCCTATTAATAATTTATCCTACTCTCTTTACCGTTATGTTGATGATTTGATAGTTTTCGGAAGAGAAATAGTGAATTTTTTTGACCAAACATTACATTCTACCTCGACTATCCTAACTTGTTAAAAACCAACCTTAACTCTAATAGGGTTGAATTTTTGGATTTGGACGCATGTATTTAGTAATATTTATGGTAAAGGAGATTCTTTTAAATTCTGTATGGAACAGCAATTTGCATGTATCAATTTACAGAATATTATTTTTAATTTTTTACTTCGAAATAATTACTTAATAGCTCATAAAAAAGACAAATTCAATAATAAAAAATTCATCCCTTATTGCTTGGTTCATGACTACCCCATAAACATCTTAAGGTCATAAATATATTTATCGTCTTGCAACTTTTGATTCCAAAACCACAACACAGCACTAGGATCACAAGGTCAGCTCTTGTTAAGTCTTGCTGTGAAGATTAAAAACACTTTGTAATGCTTGTCGGTTCCTGCTTCTCTCTAATGCTCCTTGTCTACTCTCGTATCCGGCTAGATTTGGGGGAAGAACTGAATAATCAGTCGACATGATTCACTCTAATTATTTTATTGACACAAAATATCAAGCAAGCGCAATAATAATCTAATTAAGAATAATGATCAAATAGCATAGCGTGAAGGAGAGACTCGTTAGCCTGGGGATAATATTACGGACCCTCAACTGATTTCACGATAACTTATACAAGCTCAATATCAACTACGCCGCGCACTAATAGGCTAAACTTCTATTTAAATAAGAATCACGACACCTGAACTTTTGTGAAGTCCTACTGTTGAGACCTTGAAAGTAATCTTTAACTGGATTCGATCCCTTCCGAGTGATCCTCTCTTGGAATTCTTCAATTGAGGCTTTCATAAACTTAGATTTGCGCTTAATAAATTCTCGATCCTCCACTCACCAACTAACTCTCAAAACTCGCGAATACAGAATTTATATAATATACTTAATTTGCATAATCACGTTTTCTTCCTTCGGTGAAAGTTGTTTGGTAAAATTATTTCCCCAGAAGAGTCCCCAGGGGTGAGTCATAGACGCGTATAGATCCGTCACAACTTTTTATGCACACATTCTTAAACACCATATACTTTAAAAAATTCTACATGTTGACATTAAACCAGATTATAACCTATTAACTTATATTAGCTCGCATCCCTTTTGACCAGCTAATATAGGTGACGTGTTCATTTATAATTTTGATGCTTACCTTGATGACAGTGGCTTTACATTCATTTCAAGATTCTTCATTTCCTTGCGAATTGCTGTGAGTGCAATTTTTAAAATGTTATGATATGTTGCAGAATTGAAGTTGATAGGTTTCTCGTCCATTTATTTGGGAGTTTTTGTTCTACGTACTCTTTTATTATTTGGATTTTCTTGCTTGTCAAGTCACAAAGTGAGAAGGTTGATATCATGAAACTAATTTGAAATTCCCTTTTCAATATTTTTTTAAAATATTACTTTTCTTCCTTTTATATATTTAATATGTTGTTCAGTGATTTTTGTATTATGTTTTTATTATTTTTTATTGCATGTTTTTTTTTTATGTTTCTTACATTTTTTATTCATATATTATTTTCAAAATGTACATTTTCGCATAGATTAATCAATAATACTTACATTTATTTCTATTACTTCCTACTTCTTTAAAAATCATATTTTACAGTTCATTTGATTTTATTACATGAAAATATGTAACTTTGTTTCTTTTCTCATCTCTATTCAAACATTTTTTATCGCTATTTTCAATGGGGCTGTGGTTTGGTATTTTCTATTCAAACATATTTATTTTATTTTAATTGTAAGATGTAAAATATATCATTTCCGACTTTTATTGTCTTTGGCAGGCTCATATGTTTTAATAATATTTCCTCGGTTATTGGATAACTCTTTACTTTTGTGTTCCATTTATGTATATTTCTTTTCTTGGTTAAGTAGTGCAATGTAACTCTGGATCAAGAATTATTTCTCAAAAACTTCCTAGTGGCTTTTCAAGTTCAAATTAATGCTAAAAATTGTGATTTAATTCTTTTTCTCGGAAAGTAAGGAAATATTCTCTGCAATCTTTTGCCAACCGTCAGATATTTTCTAGATAGTTCACTGTTTCGTAGATCTAGCCAGTAGGGTCACATTTCCTGGTAATTATCAGTTTACAAAATACGGTTGAAATGTTTATATCAAAAATGAACATTTTTCCTTTTAAATTTAAATATTTTTAATAAAAATATTTGAAATGTTTACTCTCCACCTCTCTTCTCTTTCCGTTTTAAAAATTTGAAGAAATTTTAAGAAAAAGGTTTGACGGCTGGAAATTTTTCATTTATAAGCTTGATACTTTTTGTTTTTAAGAACTTTGATCTTATCTTCCCATCTTATCAAAAAGTAATTTTTTAAAAACTTTTTAGATTTCGATCCGAATAAAAGGATTTTTGTAAATTTTTTTTTTAATTTTAAATTTTAATCATTATATTTTACATGTATATTGAAAAAAATGACAGAATCTTTTTTGCCCGTAACAAACAGCAGATGAATACTTTCCATTCCTTTACAAAAATATCGTAATAAAAACCCCACTTTTGTTATCTATTCATTATTCAAAAAGGTAGGGTTTTTTTTTTTTGCGAAACCTTAAATTTAAACGCGGACGAGTACTGTATTTTTTATTGTGAAAAATATTAAATAAACTGAATTTACTGAACAACTAAAAAAAAAAAATACGTTTCTGAAAGCTGCTAAAAAGTCAAATTTAATAATATCCCATTAACAAATTTTCTGTGCAAATAAACAGTACCTTAAAATTTAAGTAAAGAGAAAAAATAGTTAGAAATCCGATTGCCTGATTTTTTTTATTTATTTGTATTGTTATTATTTTACTATTATCACCTTATAATAGAAGGAATTCAGGATCGAGATACATTTTTAAGTAGATCTCGTTTTTTTCGACTTTTTATGCGGTGGTAACATTCTCTTTATCATACTGCATGCTTGAAGTTCAGAATTTGTCAATAAAAATTGTTTTTCACTTTAATACTCGGAAGATCACACATTAGATACTAAACAAAAGAAAAAGAAGGTATGGCATATTTTATGATAATATGATTCACACACACACAAAACTATTGACTTGGTGAGGAATATTATATTAAAATATGCTACTACCTGTACTGTAGTAAAGTCAGAACATACTAGTAATAATATCTGAATATATTTTTTTGTATGAAAAATGGGCTAAATTCATTTGACGCCATAATCACATAATTACAGTCACGTGTGTTACTAGCCATTCAGTTCATAATTTTATATGACGTCATCACATCACAAATGTAATTATTTTTTTCTAGCCAATCAATTCGTTTGTTTCGCCGTTGCCAACTATTGCTTTTTTACGCAAACTATCTTGAATAATACATATTTATCAACAATAATAACTGACATAAAAATATAATTATGAATTTTTTTAATTTAAAAAAAATTCTTGAGGAATCATAATACTCTAACATTTTTGCCCAATTATCCAATTTGAAATTTTATGTATTAATTTTACAAATTAAACACCAAGATACAAGCCAAATGTCCGTTTTGGATGCAATGAAGAACTGGTGATTGCATTTATCTTGTAACCGTCTTAAATTTAGCAAATTTTGCAAAAAACTAAATGCTCTGATTTAATTTTAAAATCACATGATTTTTGCAAATGGAACAAATTTTCAGTAATTGAAATGTAAAATGTTTTTAAACAGTAATTTATAATTCTTAGTTAAATTCAGTGAAAATAATACATTTCGATTTCAACAACAACAAAATAACACTTATAAAAGTATGTTCTGAATCTTTTTTAATGAAGCGCGGAGAAGCTTATTGCACATGTTAAATTCTGTTTCTTTAAAATATTACATTTAACTAGGTGTTAAAAGTATATATATATATACTAAACTTTTTCTTTTTTTGTCACATAACAATGTGACAGCTGTATCTAAAAGTACCACTGTTACGTATTTATTTTAAATCATAGATTTTTTTCACTCTCCTGTAAGAAGTTTTGGAACATTTTATTCTGTGTTAGTTGGTTTGAATGCTCAATTTGTAACAACGCTAGCGTTGGTGTGATTGTTAATTATTTTGTTTACAAAGAATTGTTTGGAAGAAGATGAAGTAATGTTGCACCTGTACAGATATCTCCAATGCTGTTTGCGCTCTTCCTGCCATACACTGAATGATGTTGTGTAGATGTCATGGATGATAAAGTCTATTTTACTTTTCCTCTTTCTCTCTGATGTTTCGTTAGATTCTGATTAAATTAATGTAGTTGTTAAAAATGGTTTATTGGCGATGCATAGTTGATTTATTTTTCAATACATTAAGTACGTGTTGGCTTGTATTTAAGTAATTGGATAAACGAAAAAATTCAAATTATTGTTGCGTCGATTTTTCCTCGGCATTTTTGTTTTGTTTTTAAATTCCTATTATTAGCTTACTCTCTCTCTATATATATATATTTATTTTGTTCAAATTTTCAATCGTTAATAAAATACTTTCTATTCATCCAATCAAGTTCAAATAAATTTTTTTCAGCTTGTAGTAGATGACACTTGATGTTGATACAGTTTTTTCAAATATTAATTAACGATTTTCGACGCCCACTTAGATCCGTCTCCATTGTTGTAACAATGACAAAAATTGGCGTCGAAAACCTGTTTTTCAGCCAAACTAGCCAAACTGGGTGTGCATTGTTACAACAATGCAGACAAATCATACTCTTTTTTCAATTCCTACTATTAGCTCACTCTCTCCCTATATATATATATATCGTTCAAATTTATAATCGTTAATAAAATACTTTCTATTCATCCATTCAAAGTATGAATTCACTTAAAATTTTTTTTTCTTGTTTTTTCTTAGTAAAAAAAAATAAGATTTTAAATTAATCATTAAGAGACAAAGTTATACAAATCATTCATTTTTACTATTTCATTCAAATTATTAATTTTTATGTATTTTTCTGACTAAAAATTAAGAATTTTAAATTAATCGTTAAGAAACAAAGTTATTCAAATCACATAGTATAATTTTTACTATCTTTCTATCGATTCAAGTTAAATGTTATTAGATAAATTTCAGCTTTTTGGTTTTCTTTTAAAAATATTTTAAAGGGTCCATGATGGTCACAGGGATCATGAGGTCTCATAATAAAGACAACCACGTGATTTCCATTGAATTCAAAATAGACATGAAGCTAATCTCTATATACAAAGATGGATGTTTGTATATATGTATTGCTTTGTGGAGAATGTTTTTGGGCTATCCTCTTTGTTGCAGCTCCCCACTAGGTGGCGCTACAGCATATCAACTTCTTCACCATTCAATCAATCGCCAAGTTGCCAAAAGTGATGCCAACTTCACTTTATCGCCAACATTTCTCTATGTTTCCATTGAATCGCCATTATAATGTAAGGAACGGCGTGGCTTGCGAATATTGTAATTTTAACATGAAATAAATACAACAGAAAGTAATAACGCTCTACACATCCAGATATAAGTTATTTACACTATTTTAAGCATTCATTACACAAAATTTGTAACAATATGTTACTTTTGCTGAGCAGAGATCAGCTTAGGAAAGTATTTTCAAAAATCGACCTACAAGAGAGTTACGGGGTTGTTATAAATAAGAAAAAAAAATTCCTTTTTATCAGGTATTAGACTAAAAAACTTAAACAAATATGATTTTTTGTTCAGCTGAGATATAAAAGGGCCTTTTTTCTTTCTTTTTCTATTTGCAATTTACCCGTGCGATGAACGGGTATACCAACTGGTATTTTTGTTAAGTTTAAATAAAATTTCAGATTTTTGTATTGGAGAAAGATGCTTAAGTTATAAGAGAGGGGGGGGGGAATGAATGTATTGAACTTTTACTTTTAAATCAAATGTATTTGATTTACTTATGTGCATTATTGCTGTTGACAAATTTGTGCTTTTGAATAAAAAGTTTGTACAAGAAACAACAGTTGGCAACAGCGTAGCGCTTGAACTGCTTGGCTAAAAACTCGTGCTTGCTTTTATTGTGTGGCTTGCTGTGTTTTAATTCACAGTCGGGTTTTTTTTACCAGGTTTTCTTTTGAATAATCAATAACGGTATCATTAAAAGCGAAATATTTTATATGTATAATAATTACCTGATTCCAGTATGTCATTCGTCGTTGATTCCGCTATTGAAAACGAGTTTTCTTTGTCGAATTTTTCTTCTGATATCTTCCTTACAGACGAAAAATGTACAAAGCGTGTGTTTTCTTAAGTAAGCATCGTTTTGAATTATTGAGGCTGCAGCACTCGGTTTCCTTTACAATCGTGCCTATAAATATCCTCATCTAACAGCCTGCCACATACGCCACTGCCGAAGTATTCGCTTGCATTGTTTACGCACATTTATATTGCCTCAAACAATCGAAAATGCCGCCAATTGGAATATTATTCCTGTTAATCGTGTTTTTTGATGAGGGACATGAAGAAAATACTTATGAGCGTTGAAATAAGAAAATGGGGAACAGTACTGAAAAATGATTGTGTAAGTATGCAAAATGGAGGACGATGTGGGCAATCACCATTAATGATGATCTAACGCAAAAAATCGACAACAATTTTTTTTAAATTTATTATTTTATTTTTTTAAGAACAGACGTGTTATACAACTTTAACACTATCTAAGAGAGAGTTTTCTTGAAATATGTACTAATTAAACACAGAACGGTTGCGCTATTGGAAGTTAAGGGTTCCAAAAATGTACCATTAGTAGTGTGCTTTTTCCAGCCCTAATTCCACTTTATACCGATGTGGGGGGAAGGAGTATGCTAACGCACTTTAAATCTACTGGTGTTGGAAGACCTTAATAGTGCGGTGTGGAAGTTTGTCTTACTGACGCCCATATATCAACTTGGGTTTCATTCTCTTCACAGGGCCGTGGTAGCCTAGTGGTCAAGGTATCGGATCGTGGCTGGCATGTCATGAATTCGAGCTCAGTACCACTAAAGACCCGCCGTGTTGGGGAGCGATGCATGTTAAATCTGTCGAGATCTCAAACGTCCTCCCGTTCGTATGGTGTAGTAGTTAGGAGAGGGGATGCCAGCTCAGGTGTCGTTTTCGTCACTTGACCATGGTTCAAAATGACGAGGTCCGTCTCCAAAAGCCCTCGTGTAGCTGAACAGTGTAAGGTTAATATTCACTCACTCAATCATTCTCTTCATTTGACCGTGGCCGCGGTGACCTTGTGATCAAAGTCATGAACTAGTTGGCGGCGTTGTCGTGAACCCGAGTGCTTTTGCCGCTAAAAATCCAACTCTGGGGCATATTAAATTTGTCGTGGCTCAAAGTCCCCTCGTTGGCGTGGTTTGGAGACGGGGACGTCGTCCTCGTCCCTTGACCATGTTTCAAAATTACGAGCTCCTTTGCCAATTCCCCTCGTGCAGCTTTCTAGTGCGATGTTAATATAACTAATTGATCAGTAATTAATTTTTAAGGTTTACTGTACCAATGATAAAAAATGTATCTTATTCAATTAAAGTATTTAAAACAAAACCGTGGACTGGTGGTTAGAATTCTTGTATAGAAAATTTGGTATGGAATAATTAAATATGTTAGATTTAAGGGTGTGAAGTGGAGTACCAGTTCAGTCGCCGGCCTCGTCATGCAGTCGTGTTTTTAAATTTTCTTTTTTCAAAAATATTTATAACGTAGCTACATTTATATATTTTAAAAGATGATGGTAATAAATTAAACTTCTTTATCAACAGGAATGCATTTTTGGATTACAAATGTTTTGAGCAATGAACTCTTAGTTTGTTTATTAATATTAAAGAACAAAATGCGGCATCTTTATTCGATGAGTAACAACACGTGACGGGTTCCTGGACTTTCTCCAGAAGAAACAGTGGGCCTAAGGCCAGATTCTTCGTGTGCGGCTTCAAGGAAAAATTGGCATGTCGGTGATTCAAGCTTCTGAATCGATATATGCATCCAGACTTAAAAAGTATCCCTCTACGTGTTCCTGACATGTCTTTTATTTTACCTCTAACGTTCAACACTGTAAGGTAGTTGATAGATTTTAATCCAACTTTTTGAAGAATCTTTATATTTCAAAATGTTTATCAAATTCGAAAGTTTACCTAAATTAAGTGCAAGTGTACTGTCAGTTTTGAATTCAATGAGTGTATTTATTACCATCATGAATTCAACCCATTCAAACCAATTTATTATAAACAAAAGCATCGAAAAAGAAAATGGATGATCCAGTACCTCATTTAAATCTTGGCTTGGTGGCGTAGTTGTTTTTATCACTGGCCTTGTACGCCTAAGGTTGCGGGTTCGACCCCGCCCATATCGGTGGATTTTTATGATGCAGAAAATTGACAGCGTTCATGTCGTATGATTATGCGGCATGTTTCAGATCCCTGGAGTGCCTGTTTGGCTTGGGTGCTCTCGGCGAAATTAAATTCCTAGTATGTAGGGTTTGCAAGCCCATGTCATATTTTCAATTTCGGGATTACATAGTCCCGGGATTAGGATTGGACTATTCATTAAGCCTAATTACATATTAGCATAGTTGAAATTGCATAATAAAACTGAAAATATAATTAAAAATTGATTTAATATTATTTTAATGAAACAAATAATAAAACTGAATTCATAAAAAACAAATAAAAATAGTACATAATGAAATTTTAAAAAAAAGCATTTCTTCATTTCTTGTGTTTTTGTAAATAAGCTTATAAAAACACAGCTCCTCCAGTGTTTCATCTTTGAAACGGCTTCTTATTTTTGTTACATTGTCCTGCCGTAGAAAATGCATGTTCGGATTCTTTACTAGTAGGTATTATCGTCATTAAATAGGAGTATGCTCTTTTCAGGTAGTCGCCACGTCTTCCTCTCCATTTTCCAAAAAGAGACATTTCTTTTTGAATTTTTGATGGCAGTGTCTCAAATCTAATAGACTGCATTGGTGCATATACCTCTTTGATAACTTTACTTAGTTCTTCTGCTACACTTAATGGTTTTTGTACACATAAATTGATCCAGTTATTGAATCATAATGTAAATCAATTTCAAGTGTTTCTTCATTTGAAATTGAAGATCCAGTTGCATGAGCTGTTAGTAATGCGATGGGATTTAAAGTGTCTCAAGTCTTCCAAGCAGGTCCGCTATTAATTAAAGGCATTTAATTGAAGAATGAACTATGACAAAACCTATTCTTGTGATGTTGCTTATTTTATTGTGTAAGCATTGCAGTGAGCCACTTAGATCTGTGCGACATTCTCCCATATGAGAAATGAGAGCAGTGTACATATTTTTTTTACCTATAGCACTTATAATTGCACAAAAAAATTCTACGTACACATTTCATAAACAAAATATAAATTTTTGAAAAATTAAATTCTTAAAAAATTTTTATGTGAAAAAATATTTTAAATATAATTCAGACAAAAATTAAATCCCTGAATTAGTTATTGTAATCCCGGGATTGGAAAAAGCACAGGAATTCCGGGATCTTGGGGCTGAAAATTCTTCTAGATATTTTCCAAAAATTCTTATTGCCTTTATCCAAGCAGCTGACACCCGACATCCTGAGGGTGGGAGAAATGTCCGTTTTCTGGCCCCACTCTTGATGTTGAGAAAGTTACAGAAGGAAATAAGAAAAAACGTATCAAATTTCACGGTTTAACATACACACCCGCCTCGAAGCCTTCAAGGTCCAACACGTAAGAAAACTGACATTAAACGCATACAGTACAAAAAAGGAACATTAAATGTTATACCAGATTCACAATACTTTGAAAAAAAATTTCAAAATATAATTCAGGCAAAAATTAAATCCCAGGATTAGTTATTTTAATCCTAGGATCCCGGGGCCGCAAACTCTACTGAAGAAACTCTACTCCAAACGATTTCTGAATGAAGAATTCAAATAATCTGTAGATAAACCCCAAACTTCGAAATTTCACGAACAAATTAAAACTGATAATCCACTGTAACAACTAGAAAAATGTTTGTAATTTTTTTAAAAATTAAATTGCAATCATATGATATTGTATGATTATTTTATATAATATACAATTATATAATATGCTCCCTTGATTTATAAAAAAGAATTTTTGTTGTCAGTATGAAGTTAATTAGTGCTACAGGCGCTTCGGACAAATTTCTTCGATAAAAGGATTCTTTTCTGCTAAAAAATTCTTATAAAAAGGAAATGTAGGTAATCTGCCCCCTTGTTTCTCCTCTTCGCTACATCATATAATATTTACTGTTAGCTGTAGAATTTCCAATTGAGTAATCTCAGAAAGGGGGAATGAATCAAACACGTTTGATATCATATTGTAAGGTTACAATAAGTTTAACATGTGTCAGCCTCCAATTATACTCCACGACCGTGTTAAACCCTGTTGCTAATTCTTTGCACTTGTATTATATCGAAAATGATATATACTAAGTTGTATGGAAATGGATTCTTCCTTCTACAGATAAAAACTGTTTTTATTATTATTACTAAATAATGTTTGTAACAGTAAATATAACCTTTAATTAAAATTTATCAATTTTAACTAATCGTTTCTTCCTAGCGATGAAGAAAGCATTATATCTATAATTTCGAATCAAGGAAGACATTTTTTTAAAACAACTCTGATATCGTGGAGTTATAAGGGCTGAGATCTTCTCTCGGTCCCGCCAAGAGATTGTGGGTGGAAGGGAAGGATGACTAGCCAAACCAGTTAATCAATCTATTAATTGAACACACAAATTATCAATACAATTCTAATAATTCAAACGAGAAGCGATGTTCCCAATCTGAGCAATATGAGAGTAAATAACGAGATGCACGAATTATGAGAAGACTTTAAATATATCGACCATCTTATTTCAGGATCATATCTACTATTCCAGTTATCTGAGCAATAATTAAACTTTAGTGACCAATCGTCACTTTAATTCTTTCATCTATCTAATCTCTGAAATGCGCTTATAAAATAGTATAATACCTGATCAGTAACAATCTATCCGTCTCCTCGCATTCTCTATCCCTCTAGCTTTAAAACCTAGACCACAGGCTCCCAAACTTTTTTTTGTCTCATAGACCCCTTATCATGTTTTTCGGTTTTGTGTAGATCCCTATTTACCTAATATTGAATTTTTGCAAATTTATCAACGTAAATGTTTTTTGACAGCTACTGTAGCACTACTTACTTTAAAAGTTTTATGTTTCTAACTGGAGTTAAATTAGTGTGCTTAAAACTTAAGAAACACATGTGAATTAGTTAATTAAATTTAATTTAATATTTAAAATAATTATAAAATAAAATAACTGAGCAACAAACAAATGTTTTAAAGGGGTGGGATGAATCTGGTGCTTCACAATAACGTATTTTTAACGTTTGGCATCAATCTTTTTAGGTTTAACCCTCAATCTCCTCGGTTAGTTAGAATCCAATCTTTTTTTTATTTTTTTATTTTGGAGATTGGCAACCATGCTGAAACTCCTCCTCTCTAGGAAAAGCAATTAAAAACTTTCTTAAGATGTTCCATAATTCGAAAATTTAACAGGTAACTTTTTAAAGCCAAAATTACTGACAGTCGTTTCTAAACTTTACTTCAAGAACTCGTTAGGGTTATTAAAATAAATTCCTTTTGTAATCAGACATTTTATGTTTTTGCTTTTTTTTTTTAATGTGACAACATGAATTCATTACTTACTGTGATATTACCATAGTCAAAGCATTCTCAAACCTGGTTTCAAAACCTGAGTAAAAGGCATTTAAATGTTGAATATAGGTTAAAACGTCATTTTTCTGGCAGATTGTGACAAATTGAGAAACTGTTAAAATTCACAACACCCAGTTTTATACTCTTTTAGATTTTCTGGCAAGAAACGCTGAAATGATGGACCTTTTTTAATAAAATGTATGTTGTCGCCTTGTAATTGCAAATTAACCCCAGTAAATTAAGTAAATAAAGCTGTTAAATAGGTAAATATGGCTTACACTGTATTAGATTTTCTATTAAAATTAAAGTCACAATCTGGTTTAGGCTATCGTAGACCCCATTTACACCTCATGGACCCCCGAATTATTTTTTCACTGCCGTGGACTCCTTGGAGGTCGTCATAGACCCCTGGGGTCCATATAGACCACTTTGGGCATCACTGACCTAGACTATATATAGTCGACCTAATCTGTCTAGTCAGATTTGCTTCTTCAGAGGGTTGGTTGCGAGTAAGTTCGAATTGTTAGACCAAAAATTTCCCAAGAGGATTATGTTAAAAAAAGGACGCGTACAGATCCGTCACAGATTATTTTTTTAATCGAAAATGTCTTTTTTTGGGGGGGGGGGCGTCACAGAGATTGTAATCAACACTTTTAAACGACATCTGATTTTTCTGTCACCTTACATTGTTAGGTGTCAAACTGGTTTGTGATATTGTATGATAATCTCTAAAATAATAATATTAACTTAGAGATTTTTGATATAATTAATTATACTTTCAGGTAATCATGAATATTGTGTTGTTTTTATAACATACTATAATTTCAAGGATTGTTTTACACATGTTAAGTAGAGAAAAAATGTAAAATTTATTTATCCGTTGTATATTAGCATGTGCTGTACTTTAGTTATTGACTGAATCTCGAACCTATCACGCCTTTAAAAACATAATCGTAGCTCTTAAAAATGTCTGTGTACATAATATAATGCATACATTTTTGTTTTATGAATTTAAACTGGGTACTAAACACCAAGAAATCCAAATAAAGTAAACGTCGGAGACACGACAGTAACATCAAAAACGGCCCACAGGCGGTTTTAAATTTTTTTTCGCCTGAGCTGAAATTAAGAAAGCAACGCTATATCGGGTAAATCATCAAATCTAACTCCGTCGACTTATTGCATTCAATGATTTTAACCAGTTCTAGCTTAACATGTTGACGGCTCGGGTGCTTAGAAGTAGCATGCTAGCCTCGTAAACCCAAAGTTGTGGGTTCGATCCCGTCTGGAGTCTAGATTTTCTGGATGCGAAAATCGTAGGCACGCATGTCATGCGATTATGTGGCAATAAAAAAAAATCCTTGAGTGTCGGTTTGGTTCTGGTGCTCAAGGCAATATTAAGTATCCGACGAGAGCTTGAATTGAATAATTTAAGCCGTCGAAAATTTAGCTGTGGGAGTTGCCACTAGATGGAGCCACCATTAAAATGGCTCTCACACTTGGGGTCGCGCCGTGTCTGCAATGGCTTAGCTGCCAAAATGCAACCCATTTAAATGGGTTAACATGTCAACAACTTTTGGAAGTGTTCAAAGTAAGCAACAAAACAACACGGAATCATTTATACAGCATAAGAAAGAAAGAAATGGAAATTAAACAAGTAACATTCGAAGAACACACATTGCAATAGAGATCAGATGAAAAAATGTATTTTGTGAGGGTCGTGGGAGTTCCATCTCTGTCTCTTGAAACATATCTTCATCGGATTACATTTTTCAAGAGGGGAGGACAATTATATGCTTGGTGAGCAGTTTAATAATGAATTTTTTAAAAAGATTGGCGTCGTCATTTGGGGGGGGGGGAGCATATACATAAAAAAAGGATTAAAAATTAACCTTACTGAATCCACATGGATGGATATTTTTTAAAAAAATATTTTATCTAAAAATTTACGCGTGCCCTCCCATCTTCCCAGTACAAAAACAAGAGTATTTTTCTGGTTACTGGATATTAATTTTTATTGTATGGATAATACTATTCATAAATCATCGGTTTTATTTATTTAAAAAACCATTACTACTTTTAAAATTTTATATTTTGGAGAATTGCAAAAAATGAAAAAAGTCATGACAAAAGATAGGATTTTGACGAGTTAAGAGTTTTGATAGCTTCTGCGTTTTTTTTTTTTTTTTTTTTTTTTTTTAAAATATTTTTAAAATTACTTTTGTGTATTTATTTATACAGGCACATTTTTCACTATTAATTATTCATATTTCAAGGATTTGTAGAAATGTTAAAAATGCCGGAGTCAGTATGAAACAAGCCCAGTTCCCTTCTACCCTGTAACCCGGCTAAAGGTTTGGAAGGAAGTAAAGGATCATTCGACATAATAAATTCCAGTTATTTTATTTTTCACGAAAATCGACTCAAACACAAATCAATTCAACGCTATAAATAGGATAATTCGGTCAAGCAACAGAGGGAAGAAACGAGATTCGCGTTTGGGGAGAATACGTTTAATAACCACTTTATAATAATGTGGTTCTTCCTTAATATTACTTTACACAGAAGATAAGTACTTAATGTCCGCCTAACGACTTCAACACTTTTAACATCAACGTAATAGGAAGGTGACAGTACCTGAACTTATATGCCGTCTTCTAGTCAGTCCAACTTATCTTTAACACTTCCTGACTATAATCTTTTACGAGGACTTTTAAACTAATTCTGGTAACTTTCACCTTGTAACTATCTTGTCACTTCTTGTTAACTAAACTTCTCTGTTTAGCTTTTCTCTTCACTTCCAATTCACTAACCTTTTAACTCGAGAACCAGGGATATATATAAAATTTGCATATCACGTTTCCTTCGTTAGGAGAAGATTGGTTTATATTTGCTGGCACAAAAGGACTGTTAATAGAAGGTCGCGTATAGATCCGCCACAAATACTGTTGAATTGTACACGTGTCGATATTCTACATTTTGATTTTTTATTTCTTGAATTGCTTTTTAAAAAAGCCCGAACCAGTAGAACTGTTATTAAATTATGTTTTTAATGTCATTTTTAAATTAAACCACTAGTTGACGAATTCTTGATTTCGTATAAATTCTTTTTATGTAACTTATGGAGGGAAAAAATGTTCCATTTTTTTTATGATTCTATAAAAAAGTTACACGTTATGACATTGCTAAAATCACAAATTCTTGCCCTACATTTATACAATAAACAATACCATAAAGTTAATTGTTTTGGTAGAATTCATTATTGCAAAAAATTTGCTTACAGTTTATCTGTTTTCATTTATGTTCCACTATGATCTTATTGTGTGTTATCTCTTTTTCTAAGCTAGTTCAAACAAATCCCTGATTTTAAAAGAAAAAGAAGAACGTATCAGAGCAATATTAGCTATTGTAGCGTATTAATGCAATTTTATTGTTTTAAAGGAGAAAGAGTATATTGTACTGATAAAATAAGTGCAGTTTGATCTTTTTATATTTTCATTTAAGAATATGTGATTTACTCTATTTAAATGAAGCATTACTGTACTCGTTGAATTAATCTTATTTATCAGAGTTGCTTACATAATTTTTTAACTCTCATTATTTGAATAAATGCTGTTAGATTTGGCAATTTTTCTTTGGATTTGGCGATTTTTATATAGATATCATAGGGAGATAACGAATTCATTGTAGCTTCCGGACACCTATCGCTAAGTTACGTACCTTGGCAATCGATTTTAATCGCCAAAGGAAATCGACGCCAAGGGCCCCCACCCCTGTACTACACTTTAACCTGCTGTAAGAATTAATATTTTCTCTGTCATTTTTATTTAAAATTCAGTATTTTCATCTGTATTATAAGTTGGGCGTGTTACATACCCTAAAATCTGGCGTATAACGCTCACCCCGTTTTTTACGAAGAAACCTGAAATGTATGTCTGCAATACTCTCATGTTTTGAAGTCATTTATTCAAAATATCCTAAGCATCAGAAAAAAATAGTATTCTAGAACTACTTAAATTCGTGAGATATGCTTTTTTTTTTTTAATAAACACTATTCCGATATATATGAAGTCTAATTCTTTTAATGCTCATCTTTTTATTATTATTATTTTTTTAAAGCTCCCTTTTCTTTATACTTGGCGTTTAACGCTCACCCGTTAATTTCAATCTTATTTTTTGTGAGAAAAGTGCGCGTTCTACGTCGTATTTTATGGAACTTTTATTTTGATATTTAAACAATGTCAAACAATGCAAAATATATACTAGCCATTACCTACCTGCTTCGCTGAGTATGGCATGATAAAGTATGACTATGTATTGTTTATTTATTATTTATATAAGAGTTAACCGTATTTTTTTAATCCTAGCATTAAACTTTTGATTATACTAAAAAATATACTTCTAGATTTCGCCTCTTGATTTAAAAAGGACAGAACTTAATTCCCAAAATGGAAGTATATTTTTCTTCTATGCTCCCGTACCCCTCCTTCTTTCCCCCTTGGGAGTTGGATTTCCTGATAAACCCGTTCTCGGCGGATCTCTAAACGAACGAAACATCCATGCCAAACTTCAAGTCTATATCTAATAGTTTCGAGAGAGTGAGTTGTTTTTCTCTATTCTAGCTATTAAGATAGATGGATACACTCTCACATGCACAAAAAATACAAAAATTTCGAGATGAATGTTGCAACATCTATGAACTTTACAGGTTGAAGACTGCTTTGTGGTACCTAAATCTATTGAGCGGTTAAACCTATTACCATCTTTTTTTCCCCAACTTCTTTTCATTTTTGATATAAAATCATAATGTTCGTTTTCGATAATCCACTGTGTACCTTTTGATAAATGTTATTTGAAATGATTTATTAAGTCATTTTCTATTCCATGCTTATCGTTTCAAAATTGATTTACAGATATGTTAATCTAACATATAATTACCGAATATACAAACAAATCCGCTCAAGATACATTTTAATTAACTAACTACTTATAATGCTATAATTATCTTATTTCAATTTATTTTGTGCTTCATGGGCGAATTCATTCTAAATTTTATCGCTAAAACAGTTGCGGTTAATTTTTATGTAATATGTTATGTTTTTTATTTGTTTTTCGTAATAAAATGTATTGGTTTTTATACAGTTTTTTGATGGGGGGGGGACCCAAATCTATATTCATTGCATTATAACTGCCGGAGTATATAATTGTTTTTGTTCTGTATCTTAGATTTTTTTTAGTTATTTGCTAGTTATTCAAAATGGTACCTTTTTTACGTGTTTGAAAATAGATTTGAAACCTAATTGCCTTCGAAGCTACTACAGTATTAATTTACAAAAGGCTGCTCAGAAATTTTTAAAAATTATTATTATTATTTATCCTTGGGTGTTAATCATATACTGTCGACTTCTGTATCTGTTGCCGAATTTCTTTCAAATTGTGAACTAGCAAGAAATACAAAATGTTATTCACAAAATTAATATATATATAAATTTCAATTGTGTATCTCTTTCTGTAATTTGTTTTGTTTTATCTTATTTTATTTGTTATTATTCAACCAATTATTCATTTCTTAGTATAAAAATACATCCTTTGGAATCATGTGATTTTTTACTTCTCTATTCCTACATTTCACCCCTTTTAGATTCCATTAATAAAATAATATTCGTGTAAAATCGTGTGTCTAAAAGCAATGATTCTCATTTATTGTTTGCTGTGTGTTGAGATTAACGTTTTAATCGAATGAATTCCTCCTGAAATCAGAATTCTCTTAGCAATAATCTGCCTCCTATTCAAAAGCATTTCTTTTTTCCATGTCACTTGTTGAGATTACACTGTTTGAATTATGTGCTTCGGTAAGGTCCAAAGTCGTCTGCCGAACGATAATTCGAGGGCGTATGTTTCGTTCGATTTCTGTCTTATCGGTTCTGATGATAACTTTAAAAGCGACAATGTCGTTCAATTCCCATTAGTAAGAAGATACTTTACAGCTAGTTTTTCTCTATCTGATGGTATGTTCGTTCTTCATTTTATTTATGTTAAGTTTCTTATAAATTAAAGTTCTAATTGTACAGCTCAATTTCCCGTATTATTTATTAAAAAATATCAAAATTATATAATTGAAAGATAATCTGTGTTGTGAAAAAAAAAATAGCCAACGAAAACTTCCTTTTTAAATTTCATATTCTTCCAAATGTCTTATTCTTATAAATATTTTATGATTTTTTAAAAAAGATCTGTAGCAGTTATTTTAATTAGTTATTGAAGAAAAATATTCGGAATTGAAATATATTTCTAATTCTTCTTTGTAACAGTGAAACTTTTTTTTAAGTTTCAAGATGAAGCATTCTTTGATTTAGTTTCGAAAAAGAGAAAAATTCAAAATCTTGTTAAAGTGAAGACTTTGACTAATAAGTATATAATCTCAATAGCTGCCATTTTAATGTTTAAACAGTGTTGGAATATCAAAATATTTTGAGTGTGACAAGATAAAATTTTGAATCATCTGAAATTTATACATTTAAAAAAAAATGTGTTTTGATTTCGGAAACGAAATCCAGGTCTCTTGTTTCAAAGCTTC
Source organism: Trichonephila clavata (assembly GCA_019973975.1). NCBI lineage: Eukaryota > Metazoa > Arthropoda > Arachnida > Araneae > Nephilidae > Trichonephila > Trichonephila clavata. The sequence goes on from BMAO01034068.1 coordinate 254,840, forward strand.
CGAATTGCTATTCGAAAAGTTACAGTTGTAGTTAACTTTCGAAGTGGTTTGTATCAAGGTGATTTGTATTTTAAGGGCTTGCGGGGAGGGGGATGCAAACGAAAAATGCCACGTGATCGAAGAAAGAGCAGAAATTTACCTCTTGTTTCGAAATCCATTATATGTATTTATTTTATTTTGCAACATTGATATGCATTAGGTTGCCATTTTTTAGTTGCATTAGTGTAATGAAAAGTGAGTAATAATCGTTGCAAAATAATATTGATGTTTTATTTGTCTATATGTATTCTCATTTATTATCATAATTAATGAAAAAAATGGTGGATAGATTAAATGTCTTACAAATCAAAGGAAGTTTAAATTCTACATTTTTAATTAATGCAGTTAGCACATTTATTTTTAAGCGAATGGTTTTCTCGCCCTCCTGTTTCGAGAAATAATTATCGCCTTCCATGTCTACGTTTGAAAATAAACATTCCAAATTCAACGTTTTGAAGGTAATTTGTCACTTTCTAAAGTAAATGATTATAGAAAAATATAGACTACACACTCCAAAATAAAATTTACCGTATGAAATCAATGCCTTGTGGAAATCTTAGTGCCATAATTTGTTTTTCCTCCGCCAATTTTTATATATATTTTCCCACAGAAATTATTACACTTTAAAATCAATGCAGTCAAAGTTTACTTTGAAGATATTTTATTTGTACTACAAATATATAGTAATGTAATTAAAATTCTCTGATATGATTTTAATCTCGTTAATGCTCTTTTTCTGAACCAAAACACTAAGGCATTATAAGATGTTTTGCTTGCAAAAAAGTGAATTTGAAGTGAAAAACTTAATCCCAATATTTCTTTTTTTGACCATGCGAAAAATCCAGTGAACATTTTAATTATTAAAATTTCTTTGATGGCAATGAAATATCTATATTTATAAAATTTACGTTCTTGAAACTGCCTTGCTTTTTTTTTACCGTTAAGGTTTATAGTGAAGCCACGTGAATTTCAGGCTTTTTATTTTTTCCCAAACCGAATAATTTATTTTTAAAAGAATGTTATTATTTTGAAAATAGATTATAGTGAGCGCGGAGTATAAAAATTTCGCTTTGCAATTTAATGATATCCATGCAAAAATCACTGTGCTTCCGTATCAATCTAGTATCTATCTGAAGCATTATTTTTAATGAAACTTTATCAATCTGAAGCTTTACTCAAAAATATATTTCGTACATAGTGGAGATAGGTTCCTATTTTCTTCTGTTTCTCGATGCTTTCATTATTCAGCTAATATGTTTTATAAGAAAGAGGAGATATGATTTTTTTTTTTAACAACTGTTTATTTGAGTTATGCGACGCTGTTACATTTTATGTGTTTTGTTTCCTAAGACTGTTTTTATATGTCTTTTCAAAATAAACAGTGAATTAGTCCTGCATGTTTAACTAAATATCCAAATTCTAGACTGTAATATCTTGAGTGCTCTCGGGAAAATTAAATTCCTGGTACAATTTCGCTCCAGAGTTCAGGTACCTCCCTCTGGGGAGGAAACTGGGCTTCAAAATTACATTGCGGCAGGAGAGAGTTGGTATCCACCTATATGGTGCCACACTTAAAAGTGATACCAATGTACTGGGTCTGCAATTATAATTACCTACTCGCAGTCCCATTTGGGGGGGGGGACGATAGTATTGTTCTATTGTGAAATTTTCGGGGGGGGGAGTTTTCTATCTTTTCCCCCAATTATTGAGAGTACTTTTACTGTTTTGGTGAACTTTTTTTAACTGTTTTTTATTTTTTGTGGTTTCGGACATTTCTTACGTCTATCGAAATTTTACATAATGCTAATAATTCGACCTATAGAAACTCTAAAAGAGCTTTATATAAAAACTGCCAAAAATTTTTAAAAAACGATTAGAATATTACCATAGTTTGTAGTTTTTAGGTATTTATTTTTGATTTAACGCTCTGAACAAATATTTATAGCGTGACGCGGTATTTTGAAAAATAAAACTAGACAATAATCTTCAGAGAATCGTTATTGGAAATGCTTCAATTTTTGCGGCTTGTGGACAAAGAATTTTTAGCGCCTTTTTCACGTAGTGGAGCAAAAGCGCTATTAGGACGCAAATTTCGTCTTTGTTCCATATTTTGTCGTACCTTTTTCTCAACCAATAAGCAACCAATTGACCTCGGGTTTTCGGCATTTGGTCGCATTTGTGCCCTAGATGAGCCGAATCATATTTAAATTTTCCCATAGTTTTCCCGAATTTTCCTACAAATTTTCCTGAATTTCGCTAGTTTATAACAAAATTTTCTCAAATTTTACCTAGTAAATTTATTGTTTGCAAAAAGTTTTTTTTTTTTTAAAATCTACCTGCATTTTGGAGGAAATCTTCACAAAAAAAGTTCCAGAAAACAAGTATAAAAAGCTCTGATTTTACTTTTTTAATTTAATTCTTTTTTTTTTTTCTTTTTTATAGTGCTGATACAGATTTGTGCCATTATTTCTTTTCAGCTCAATAGTGGTGCATTTAGAGGAGTAGTACAGTACTACTTTCTGTTAGTAAAAAGTTCATTAGTTGCATTATTGTAAAATATAAACATGTGAAAAATGCGCTAAAATTACTTGGCCATGCCAATGATTGATATCTTGTTTCGTATTGGTGCTTAATTTATATATCACCTAACACAGAAATTCTTTATGATCCACATTCACAAAAATATTAGTGTAGAGGTGGTCCCCCACCCATCGTCCCCCAGATGTTGGTTTGCATTACCTTGCTGATGTGATTAAGTTCATTGAACTTGAGTTTCTGAACAATTGCTAGCGTGCTGCCAACTGAGTGGCAAACCAAGTACAACTGAAAATAATTCAGAGAGCATGATATCATTTTACCTTGATCTATCTTCTGCGAAAGATGGCTCATCAATAAAAATAGGTCCAAGATTATGCAACCGACTTTTTTTAAGCAACAATTAAGTATTTTTATGTCCCAAGATTTGGCAAAGAATTTATAAACAAAAAAAAAATCCTCTAAACACGACACTGCGTTCAATGGTAATTTTCAAATTAATTAGTTAATTTAAAAGCTCCTTGCAAGTATTAATGCGAATTGTAATTTAACTTTTTAGTGTTACTTTCCTGACAAAAATCTGGCCCGACTAAGTTATAGAATAAACCTTTTATGCCATGGAGTGTGATAAAATATAACATATTACTATTTTAAACCCTTTCTAAGACGCGTTGTCTTTTAATTCACGTGCGGCGATCACTTATTTTGATACAAATACTACTTTCTGAGCTGATTCCAGATATCATGACAAAACTTCTTAAAAGGAATACTATCGTAGTAAAACTGCCTAGTCGGCCACTGATGACGAGCATTTTATTAGAGGTAGCGTGTCCTAGTGACGTAACGTACACCCCCGCATTGCCGGGGGCAGGGACTCTAGGGGGCCCAAAGCTTGACTGACGCTAAGTACGTATTGGGACCCAAAATCTGAGTTTGCAGGGGGGGGGGCCTAATATTCTCCATTACGCCACTAGCGTGACCCCTTCATAACCCTTAGGTTGCGGGTTCGATCCCGGCTGGAATTTATAGATTTTCTGAATGCGAAAATCTTAGGCATGCATGTCATATAATTATGTGACATGCAAAAGATGTTTTGAATATCAATTTGGATCTGGTGCTCTCGGCAAAATTAAGTCACGGCAATATTTAGCATCCGGCTAGAAAAGCTTGAATCAAAATTAATTTAAACGTAAAAATTTGGTTGTGAGGGCCTCCACCAGGTGGTGCCACCATGAAGTGGCTCTCACATTTATGGACTTGCCGTCTCCGCAAAGGCTTAGTTGCCAACATGCATTTTTTTCTCAAATCAAGTGGTTTCTTTTCCTTTGTTTTAAGAGTTTTTGCGCATTGACAAAACGAGGGATTTCCCGAAATTGAAATCTCTTAATGAACTTGCTTCAAAAAATAGTAAAGTACTTACGGATTTTGTCATCAAGTAATTCACATTGTTACTGTGAATGAGTTACTTTCAAGCAGTTTCTTATTGTTTCATTTATTCTCTTTCGTGAAGTTTTTAATCCACACCATGAAAAATTTTGCTTAAAAAAATGAGATTCTATGTATCGTATCTTTAGAGTCAAATTAGACTTTGTTTTGTTATGAGAAATAATATTTGTGCTTTTTCTGTTTTGTGTAAAATAATAAACATTTCAGTCATTCGGCATTTAAAATAAAAATGGAATCTTGAATTGTTGGAATGCTGTGTTAAACCAATGTATATTTTTGAGTTACATGAAATTTTATTTCTCAGCTCCTATGAACTTTCCTGTAAAATTTCTAACTAACTCCTCTAAGTCCGTGCTACAATAGAGAAAAAAAAAATTTTAAGTTGAGCTTTCGAATTAAAATTTAAACTAAATTAGAATTCCATTGCGGTACACGAAAATTAATTTGCTTAATACAATCGCAATCTTAGTCAGATAATAGAAGTATTTCGTAAAATATAATGTAAGAATAAATGAAATATAAGAAACTCTAATTTGCTAAATTCACGACGGCCACAGGATAAATGTTATCACCTGTTATTCTTGGGAAATTAAAATACAATTTCATTTTGATAATTAGGTAAATATGTTCCTGTAAGCGTTTTTGAAAATTTCAAGAAAAAATTCTTATGTTATGCGTTTTTTTAAAAGCAAGTACATCTTGTTTACCTATGCTCTTAATAAATCGTTGACAAATTTGTTCTTTTTTAAAAAAAGTGTCTGCAAAAAACTCAAGTTGACAACAGCGAAATGATGAACTGGAAACACGCGTGGTCGCATTTATCATGCGACTGTGACGTCACATGAATTTAACCCATTGTATCCATTAGTTGAAAATGTTAAAAAAAAAATACACGAACACCCCTTTTTTATTTTAAAGTTTAAAATAAAAAAGGGGCTTACCGATCTTATAATAAATATACCCTGCAAAAGAAAAATAAGTCATCTTCAATTCCCTTGCCTTTGCTCATAGTAACGGCAACTTCTAATTCTGATAACAAATTTGTCTTAATACTAATGAATCTGTACTTTAGTTTGTGATTGCTAAAGTTGTTTAGTCATGGCCTTATTGTTAATAGCATTTTAAGAAAAGCTTTTTAGTTTAGTATAGAACTTTTAAGTCCATCTTATGTGCAGTTTTGTTTTCATCATATCGCCATGCCTGCATGTGTTTGATTGCTTCATGCCTAACAGCTTCCTGAGGAGGCACTTACTGAAAGAACTGCAATGAAAAGTGGAGCTTCAGTACCTCCGTTCCAGAAGTGCGTTTACATGCGTGTCTCTAGATATCTGTAAATGCATTTTCTGGAATGTAAGGTGCCGTTGCCTGGCCAGCCCTTGGAGCCACTGGTCGATGGCAGTGTGGTTAGCTGGTTGTCTCCCTCAGCACAACCACTATCCAGATTGCCCCAGACCGTGGCCCCCGAACCGACGGTGGACACGATTTCTAGACCCTCTGCTGAAGGTGCTTTTCCCTCAGGTGAGTGTCGCGGGCTTGGCGAACTGTTTATTTCATTGCTTCAATGCTTCTCGAACAGTAGCTAGGGATAGTTTTTGTTTAGAATATGTAGATTATTTTTTAATGGTTTTGAGATGAAATTTGTGTAGAGAATCTAAATTAACCATTCGTATAATTTTTTTGTATCCATCTCTGTTGGCTTATTTTGTGTGTGTTTTTATCAGTAGAATCTTGCTCTATATTCTTGTTAGAGTAATTGCTCTACGATATGGTAAACAAGTGCATTGTCTTTTTCGCTCCCAGTTACATTCTTAAGTGTGACTTCATTTTGAAAACAACGCTAATTGTAGGAAATAAGCTCTTACAAGTGTTATGTGAACGTTTTATTTTGAGATTCTCTAAAATTTGTTTAGAAAGTTTATGTACTCAAAAATGGATCTTAGAATAGAACATTTAGAATGTGTACAGCAAATTATTTAATCTAGAATAGGATTTAAAATGTTATATTTATATTGATGCAAAATAACCACTTAAATTAAGTTTGTTTTTGCATGAACTTTTTTGAAGATAATGGGCATATGTTATAGAGTGAAATATATCATCAAATATAAATGAATCAGTAAATCCAGCTATATTGTTATTGTGCTTTGGTTGTATCAAGGTCATCATCAAAACGTGTAGATGTAAAAAAGAAAAGAATGGATTGGATAGCATTTTCCCAAATTATGTAAAAAAACTTGTTACCTCATCAAGGAATTTTTGTATTATTAAAATAATATTTACAATAAATAAAAACGCTAAATTTTAGTATTCCAGCCAAGACGATAAAAAGAGGTTGAGTTTTTTGCTTTTGAGAGCAAGCATATAAAACACGCACTCCAAGGGCCCAAATGTGACCTAGCTATCGTAACAACACGCAACAAAAAAAATTATAAATGTGCCGTAGTTTTTAATTTTAAAATTTTTAACTATACGTTATTTATTTTTTTTTAATTACTGGCCATAGCAGTGACAACGGAGAATTTTAGAGCACCCTTGCAAAGTCAGGTTTTCGGCTCCTAACCGGATCTTACAAGAGATCTGAAAATCATAACGTAGCAGACTTTGGGTCCCCTAGAATCCATCCCCCCCCCACCGCGATGCGGGGGGGGGATGTACGTTACGCCACTGGACCTCAGGGACAAGTCGGGAGTTCGAATCTGGTGCCACTTGAAGACCCGCCATGCAGAGAGGCTGGTGCACATTAAATCTGTTATGGCTCAAAATCCTCACTTTAGCATGGTGTGGAAGTTTGGGGAGAGGAGTGCGAGCTCAGGTGTTGTCCTCGTCACTTGACCTATGCTCGGAATTGCGAGTTCCGTTTCCAATAGATCTCGCGTTGCTTTTGAGTGGGACTTTAACAAAAGAAATCCAATCTTCGCTAATAGCTCTGAACATTTTGTGTACCTGGTTTTTGAAATATATCTTAACCCTTTTAAAAAGTTATTAAAGATAAACAATGGCATGCACTTACGATTTCTTATGTTTAATTATTCTTGCACGCAATTTCAATATGGGTGCCATTAGTCACCCGCAAACATATGAAGAGACTGTACGAGATTTCTATCTATGTTCTCTATGAGGCTTTGCAAAATCAATCGTCTCGAAGGCCGCTGTAATTTGATCAGGAGTTAAAGACTAATAAACGATATTTTTTTAGTAAACCCATAAAAAAAAATTTTTTTTTTTAATGCTATGTCTGTGAAACCTTTAGCCAGTTTTTAGTTTTGGTAGTACGCTACCGATGCTCTAATAACGTTAATATTTTTTATGCCATTCATAGAATGTGGATCTTAAAAATGAATTTTGATTGTAGGTAGTCCGAAATTTACACTATGCCTACATTAAAAATTTAAATTCTATGAACCACTCTATAATTTGCGTTTGTTCTCGCGGTGAAGCCATTTTGAATCGCGAATGTTGCTAAACATTCACATAGCGCCATCAGCTTACACTTCATTTAAAACGAAAATAACTTTGATATTTTCTTTATGAAATATAAAAAACCCGTTTATGGCATTTTATCTGTGGGCATCTGGGCTGTATACTATCCTCAACCCCATATCGTGACAGTCTTTGATGTTGGAGACGACGTTTGGTGGAATTTCAGAGTCTGCTGAGAGGCATGAAAACGATTGGTTGTTGCGTGAGGATCCGGGGGCGCGGCTTAGAGTGGCTTCTTGACGATGTTCATAGTAGATTTTTGACCTGGTTGAGAGCTGAGACATTGTTCTCTGATTGGTCGATGTTGGGTGAGGATAAAAAACCGTTAATGCATATCATTGTTTATATATTATTTATTTTTACCTAAGTGTAAAAATTCATTTCGGATACCCTGTAAAGTAATGCATAGTCTTCTCCTACCTTACTTGATACATTTAATTTAATTTTTACGCATCTGGAAAAAAAGAAAAATAAGTTTATCTTCTTATACACAGTTGTTGTTGTTGTCGTGTCCTTTCCGCAGGGAAGGAATGAAAGTTGCCATTGCCTGTGAGATAGGTTGGACTTCTTAACGATAGATGGCGACACCACCTACCTCCACATCCACAATTTTGGCACGGAACTGAAGGAGAGGGAAATATTCTCCAGCCCCCTGCACTCGTGGTTTCTGCTGCGACCGCCCACAAGACTTTCGGACCCACTGATTTAACGAGCACGTACCCCATCTATACTCGGTGGTATTTAGTGTCATCGGGCATCGAACCCAGGCCCTCAGGTCTGGAGTCCGATGCTCTAACCATTAGGCTACCCACGGCCCCTTATACACAGTTGTGCAGTTATTGTGTGTGATAAAAAAAAATGTCGATTATTATTATTTTTGTTGGTTATTACTCCCCCATTTTTAGGTTCTTGTGTGCATTGTCTGTATCGCAACTAGTGGGTAAAGAAAACTAAACGAAAAATTACTGGTGAACATCGGTATTTCCAAGAAAAATAGAAATTGTAAACTTTTTATTGTGAAACGTAAAAGAAAACTAATTTACTTGATGTTTAATAATGCTATAACTGTACCAAAATTATGAAGGTTAATTAAAAAAAAGAAAAACTGGCACCGTTACCACATATAGTGCTACTCGTGTGCTTTTACTTGTTAGAAACTGGTCCCATAACTCGGAATGAGACTTATACCTTGGTTTACAGTTTATATATACGCCATACCTGCGAGCAAGCTCAGCTCAGAAACACTTCACGAGTTACCCTAAGATAATAATCATTTGAATATAAATCATTACAGAGATTTTATCTCTGGTATGACCATTCTTTTAAACTTTAATATCATTCATGTGTAGAAAAATGTATCATTCCAATTCTATACAGTTTGATTTTTGAAGATGCCCTTATCTGATAAATACTGATAAGGAACAAGATTTGATAAAATCCTGTTATGCAAAATGTTTCAGACAATGATATAGATAAAAGTAGTGGGAACTTCTTTTTTTTTTTTTTTTTTTTTTTTTTTGTATTATCCAAATGTATGAAACCTGAAATTTAAAATGGTTTTACGTTTTTGTTATGGAATTTTGTCTGGAGAACAAGAAATGAGATGCTTTTTTAACTTATGATGACATTACCTAAATCATGTGCAGTCCCCTGAATGAATTTGAACTTCCAAAAAAAATTCTGTCGCTGCGGAATAATAATTACTGTTTTAGCTGTTGATTTTTGTTTTGCATACTATATTTATATCATTATGAATTCTGTATGATCCGTGGCTCTATGATAAGCATGTGGCCGCGATAGCCTAGTGGTTAAGGTCCCGAACTCGTGGCTGACGTGTCATGAATTAGAACCTAGTGCCGCTAAAGACTCGCCGTTGCACGTTAAATCTACCGAGGCTCAAACGTCCTCCCGTTGGTGTTATATGGTCACTTGACCATGGCTCTAAACAACGAGGTCCGTCACCAATAGCTCCCGTGAAGCTTTATAGTTCGACGTATTGTTCGTCTTGCTGAGTATTCTCATTCTTGTGTATGTGTGTTTTATAGATAGATATGTATTGTGACGTTTTCGCGTCACACAGCTGAAAAGTCGGTTCTTTTGTGGATAGGATAACCGCGATCTTATGCATATGTGCACCACAAAAATATTGCGAGGTCGCGTCTTCTGTCATCTCTCCGGCAACCTTTCCCCGCGATAAAAACCCACAAGCTGGATATTATTCGAGGATAAAGCGCGACCGCCCCCATCCCAAGACCTTGGAGAGGGCATAGAAAAAGTCCGTTGGAGAACATCGAACAGGATGGAATCTCCTCCCTCACAAACATCAAATTCTTAACTCTAATGAATTATCCAAACTTTTTAATAACTTCCATGTATGTGCTGTAATTAATAGCTGTGGCGTATATAAACCAAATATTTAAGTCAATAAATATCACGCTACCATTGTTTTTTCTTAAACTTCACAATACACAGTTCCAATGTTGAGTTGTTTTCAATGGATACTGTGATATTCTGTTGACGATCAACAATATAAAATCGCTTCGATTCATTCTTCGAGAAATAATTTTCCAATAAATGTGTTACGTCCCCGACAACGTTTGAAAACTCTTCTAAATGGCTTATTTATTTAATATTTCATAAAAAGCTGAATAAATTGTGCAAAAAAGTGTTTTCTACCTGGGGGGGCGTTATTCTTTTAGGTATAACGTGGCAAAAGCAAGTTAGTTAAAATTCTTGTTGTTGCTTATCCACTTCGCCTAGACCACAAAGTAGACCAAGTCCAAGAGACCGCGTCGCTTAATTAAATTAAAAACAACATCCTCCTCATTCAATAATTGTCCCACAGAGGCACCAATGCATGCAATGGTATGGGAGTTGAGAAGCCATAGCTGAACAGCGGCAAGAAACACAAATCTTCTCAGATAAATTAAATATTAAGCTCTTGATGTGACCAGTCCTAAGTCTAGATAAGGTGGTTGAAATTCTTAAAATTTATATACTGGGAGAGGCTATAATTGAAGTTCAACTTTCAAAATGGAGTTAAAAAGTGTATGTATATATTTACGTATTTCCTCAAAATAAGGATGGCGAACTGTGTGTAAATATGAAAAATTGAAACATCAGCTGTGTGTGATACTTAGCCTTCAAAAAATACATGGTTGGTTTGATGATGGATACCAATAGTAACTAAGTAAGTAAAACGGGGATTAGCTTCATTCAGTAATTTCGTTCCATTTTGACCTTGACGAATGTTGCGCGGCGAAAGATCGATATAAAAAATATACAGGTGTAGGATTGGTGATTGTGAAACTAGGGCATTTTTATATCTCGCTTCTAATTATTGGTTTCTCAAAAATATATACTTTTATACTTCCTTCTTTTCATTTAAGAGGTTTTTAAGAAAAATGGTTTGATTTTTTTAAATTATATTATTGAAAATAAAGTAATTGATTTATTTGTGAGCATAAGACTCCAAAATGGAATGTTGAGATATAATGCTACGAAATAGAACTTTCACGGAAGATGCATTTTTTTTCAAAATTTTTATTTACAAATTTAAGTCTGTTTGTTGATTTTATTTTACAAACAATATTTTTTAAGACTATCTGTTTAATATTTAAATTAATTCATTTTGGTATTATATTGATAGTTTCCATAATTTAATTACATCTTTTTCAATCTTACGATTAATAAATGTTTAATTTCAACATATATGTATTGGCCATTTTTACAATACGCATGAGAAACAAATTCTCGATAGATGTTCTTTTTTATATGAGTACTATTTTGTTGACAAAGAAAATCAAAGTTTTAAATTTGAATTGGAAGAAATTTCTTTACTTTAATTGGACTAAATTCATGTGACGTCAGATGAACATGATAAAAACTATCACGTGTTTCCAGTAGATCAGTTCATGTGCTTCGCTGTTGCCAACTTTTGCTTTTTGCAGAAACTTCCATTTAGAAAGTACATATTACATTTGTCAACAGTAAGAAAGCGCACAGAGAAACAAAATGCACTTGCTTCAAAAACGCACGCTTAATATAATATTTTTATTTTATTTATCTTTGATAATTTATCTTTTTATTACTTTTTGAAGAATCTTTATATTTGAACATATTTACCCAATCATCAATTATAAAAATTTTCTAAACGTTACAAGAATTATACAAAAATGACAAGTCTAATGTCAGTTTTGAATTCAATGGGGAACACTTGATTGCATCTATCATGTGATCATAATGAATCTACGTTTTAATATGAATTCAGATTAAGGTATCCGACTATCCTAAAATTGCGAATTTTGCCAACAATTAGCAATTTTTTTTATGATTTTATTTTATAGGCCATCTTATTAGTTTTATAAAAATACCAAGTTTATTATTTTCCGTTCTCTAGAACAAAAACTACAAATGTTTTATTAGAAGCAGATGTCATACTTTAAAACGCGTTTTACTCGAAATGTGTTTTTTCGAAAATGATCAAACGGGGACATCGATTGCTCAAAAAGTTTTGAAAGTAATTAACTGAAATCTTTTGTGTATGAATAGTAGAGGTACTTTGACCTTCAGATTGATCAATCACTGTTTTTTTACAAAATTTACAGACCCTTGTGTGAATATAATCACTGTTTTTAAGTCATTTTAAAAAAAAAAACTAAGTTAAAGTGTTCTAGTTTTTGTAAAAATAAAATATCTCTTATCCTGAAGGTCATTTCAAAAATGATTAACCTAGCAACACATCAAAATTGAAAATGTGTTCATAAACTTTTGGTACAAAATGGGCCCCGGTTATGTTATTATTTGTAAATTTTCACGAACTTTTTCCCATTTTAGTAATAATAATTTCCTTTTCTCTTCTTAATTTTAGCATATTTTTCTTAAAATGTACTAAAAAAATCTAAAAACCACAAAAAAAATCCCAATACCTCCATTTAAAAAAAAAAAGTTGTCGCTAGTAGTCGGATACCTTAATCTCAGTATATTATTTAAACTTTAAAATTTTAGCGGCATTTTATCGTCTGCTAAATATTGCTTTCAATTTTAGCGATGCAATATATTACTGCAGTGGTCTGTATGTATAGCATTCAAACTGTGTTCCACGAAGGCATCTCAGGTGTACTATGAGTAACAATAAAAAAATGGAAAAGAAAATAATAAATTTGTATGCAAAATTGATTCACGTTCTCTATAAAGTTTGTATAACCACAAGCACCTAAAGCTCACCCCAGTCATTAAAACCGAAAATTTTTATTTTTGCATAATAATTTTTTCAACACTTTTTCATCTTTTATTATAATACAAGAATGTTGAAGCGTTTTTCTGTATATCCTGTGAATGTTCTATTGTTTACCATCCTAGGGTTCACGAAATAATTTTATACTCATTAGTACAATGTTTTGCACAACTTTTTTTCTTCTAATGGAAAGTACACCTTTCTTTCATTTGTGCGAAAAAAACACACCTTATAATGAAGGAGAGGGAACAACTTATATACATCTACATTTTTTAAATTCGTAGGTAAACAAACGTATCTATCTATGTCTGGCAAAAGATCGGGATAAAATTTACATGGGGATAAAGATATGCCCATGGGAAAAGCCCATGCTACACCGGGCTAAATGGAGAGGATACAGACCCGTCCGACGGGGCAAAGATGTGAAAGAAACTTCAAAAAAGAGAATTTTACTGACATTGATATAGAAATCACACACACAACCTGAAAGAGCTGATTCTAAGAGGGGAAGGAGAAATTTCCTGGACAAAAAGCTACACACTTGGAAAAGGCCCAAGCAACGCCGGGCCATGCAACTAGTATAAACAGATTCGACGTTAAAATCTAAATTTAAACAAAAACAGCTCCTAAATTTTAAGTTGTAAAATACACAGGATTTCTCACACAGCTGCAAACAAAACATTGTATTTAAATGAAAAAAATATTTCTCATTTTCTCAACGTAAGTAGCTACGAAAACTAAATATAAAAACGATTTACTCTTTATATGAAGTGCGACTGTACATAATTTCAATAGTCTTAGACTTAAGATATTTTGTGTAAAAAAATGCAAGCTCATATCCGAGTTACTAAATATGATGCATGGGTAGGTAACACTTGATCAAGTTAAAAGATTTAATAACAAATACAATACTTATTTTAATTGCCTTTAAAGTTCCTATAACGTTTTGATCTACTTTAAATATATATTTTAAAGATATATATTTTAAGTTTGGAAAGGAGTTCCACGAAAGCACCTTATACTTTAAAGGGTTTTACTTCCTTGGGTCAAATAAATTCGAAAACCACTGTGTTACTAAAACCATTTAGTTTTAAGAACTGTACGACTTTGCCCCGCGGTCTATTTCCCATGGGCTTTGCCAGAAAGATTTTCTTGCAGCAACGATCTGCATTTATTCTAGCCAGATGACCGGCCCATTTTAGTTTCTGTAGTTTGACAAACTTGACAGTATCGGGTTGTTTGTAAATTTTGTAGAATTCTAAGTTAGATCTTCTCCATGATCCCAGCAAGAATGCAGCGTAAGATCTTTCTCTCGAAAATGCCCAAAGCTTCCTTATCACGTAAAGTCAATGGCCAAGTCTCTGATGCATAAGTCAGGACAAATCTTATAAGACTTTTGTAAATAAGCAATTTAGTTTTTAATTTGAGAAAACTGGATTTTAAATAACTTTTCAGGGCATAAAAACATTTATTTGAAGCAATGATTCTTTTATAAATTTCTGGGGTGAGCTTATTTTTATTATTTATCTCAGTTCCGAAATAAGTAACGCTGTTAACTTTTTCAAATTTATAATTGCTAATTTCTTTGTGACTAAGTTGTAAGTCGTATATGCATTCACTCGCTACCAAAGATGTGGAATAATTAATTTCACGCTACATGTGGAATGGGAGCTAAATTTCTTATCGCAAGGTGTGAAAGTTGGGAGAAAAAGACCTCAGTCCATGTGTGTTGTCTTCGTCACTTGATTGTTGTTCAAAATTGTGAGGTGATCCACTAAATATTCTCCATGTTTATATATATAATTCTGACTTTTCATTTTTTTTTTAAAAAGTGGCATTTACACTGTGGAAGTTAACAAATAGATGTATTTTTCCCGAATAAATGATCATTTTATTTTGTTTGATAAAAACGTTTAATTTTCTTCTTATTATATATTTTTTTATGTTTTTATTTATCCTTTAATTTTTTTTTCTAGGGCCGCGTATGTGTCTTTTGGCGGGTTGCTGATGCGTTTGCAAGGTGATCCCAACAACTTGCACGGATTTGAGGTGGATAATCACGTCTATCTCTTACTCAAGAAACTGGCTTTCTGATCTGCATTTATTATCATGTACATAACAATTATCATTCCTATTATTATTTTAGAATAATAATAAATGTCATCATTCTTTTCATTTGTATTATTCCTTTTTGTTAACCGAAATGGTTATTTTTATGCTATGCTTTGTATTGATTTAAATTTCCCAAACTGTAAGAGGAAGTGTCAAAACATTTTAAATTTATTTGGGTTCAAACTTTAGAAGTTGAAAATTTCTATAAAGCGACATTTTCATGTTCCTTTTAAATGAACCACTGTATATTTGGCGAAGAAACACACATTGACTCTTAGTTAATTGTATATTAAACAGTTGAATTTTTTTTATACATTCAAAAATAGAGGATGTAAACTTTACTTTTGAGTAATATCGTTTATTTTTCTTCTTCTATTATGAGTTCCTTAAAATTTAATTAAAAATCTTGCATATAATTTACTACATTTAATTTTTTTTCAATTGGAAGGTTTATAATTACATAAAACATATTTAAAGCTCAAAAATGAAAAGTTAATATTTCAAAATCATTCTGGTGTATTTAAAAAATTCTAATTGTGTCGAGCAATTAATGTTGCAGTTAACAATCTACATGTTTTATGCAGTTCAATCGGAATTGGAAAAGGTACTTTTCTAGTTATCTTTGTAGAGAAACAAAAAAAAAATTGGCAGTTATAGAGACTGCCGATAGAAGTGAAAACTTAGAACTTTTAGTATTAAAATTTGAAATTTCATAATGTTTGAATTAAAATTTTTCAACATCAATCTGGTTTTTACATCTAGTGACACTCCGAGCACCAACTAAATGCATGTTTATATGGCTTTTTATTATTCAAATATATTACGGGCTGTACAAGATCATGACAAAATATAAATGCAATTCAATTGAAATAACAATTAATATACAATCATATTATTTATGGATAGTATTTGTATTTACTTAAATTTCAATATACTTGATGTTTAACATTATTTTAATTGTTTGCATCATTGCCATCATAAATTTCAACAATACTTAGACTTTTTGTACTTTCAATTATTTCATTTTGTTCTAAAAAGATATAATAGGCTTATGATAACTAAAGTAAGAAAGGAAAATGTTTAATTCAAATTTATCTTAAGTATCACGTAAAAACCGCACATCGATCGTCATTTTATATTTTGTAGTAATGAGTTTTTGATCATTAGGCATATTTAAATTAAGTGTTTTATTTAGAAATTCAATTAGTGGTAGATTTTTATCATCTGTTAAGTCAATATTGAAGTCTCCTTTTAAAATCATCGGTGCATTATCATATTTTTCGCCAAATCTTTTTTCGAGTATTTCAGAACCTTGTTTTGTATAAATCATCAAATTTTCGAATAAAAATTGTTGTATCTGTCTCATAGATTTTCCAGACGAAATGTAAACGGCAACCATTAATATGTATTGCCCATTCTCGGAATCGCAACGAGCAATACACAGTATATACACATTGAACTTTTCACTAAATCCATTGAATTTCACTTATAAGATATACACAGCACTATACGTCAGCTGTATAGCTACAGATATACTGCTATAAGTATGTCGGTGACGCGAACGCACGAGATTTCACCCATCCAAAAAGTGTCTAAGGCGAACAGCACACTGCGCATGCACCAGTCAGAGCATGTCGGTGACGCGAACCCGTAAGATTTTCCCCTACCAAAAAGTGCCCAACGCCGCTAAAGCAGTTTTCACTACAAAAAAAAATTATTTAATTTAAGTGTCATATTACTTTTGTGATTTTACTGTTTTAGTTTGGTATCATTTCATAAACAATCTAAAACTACAGATAAAAATAAAAATTCTTTATGAATCAATACCATAGTTCTATCTCCTATTGACTACCTAAACAAAAACGGTGGTGTGTTCCGATTGTTAAAACTTGCATAGGTTCTTCTATAAATTGGATTCTCAGTTTGCTTTTTTGTAGCATGTTTTTAATGATCTCCTGCTTTATATTCTGAGGATTGTTTCCTTGCCTACACAAATATTTTTTTAAAAAAATATCTGATAGGACAAATTAAAGATGCTTCTATTTCTTTTTTAACACCTTTTTATAAGCTTCACTTGTATGTAACAGAATCTTTGAACTCAATTTTTGCCCACTTTAAAAGGGCCAGATTAATTCGAAATTTTTCTCCCTTGTCCAGAACCGATAACAATACAATAATTTTGTTTTATTGTCCTGATTAAGATCATCAGGATTAACGATTTCCCATTTTCAGAATCCATCCCGCATCTGGTGACTCATTTCAGATCCCGTTTCCAGATTTGGTGACTAAAAAATTAAGTTACAACTTAGTTCGATTGACTGTAAAAGGGTGTTTTTTAGTTTTTTTTAAACTATAATTTATTATTTCCCTATATAATAACATATTATCGAATAAAGAAACCGCATGCACTAAAAGTATTTAATTTTATAAATACATGTTAAAGAAAAGGCTATAAAGTAGATCTTTTTTAAAGTTACTTTGGATTTTATTTCTACTATTCCCTTTTAAAACTGTAAATTAAAACATTCGAAAAGTTTTTATGAGCCCTCAGGGCCATGCTTTTTATCCCAGTAAGTAAAAAGTGAACAAACAAAACTTAAGGCAAAATAAGCAATATATTTATTGTAATTTATAGCATTGAGCACCTCAGGATACAACACAAAAACCTTTTTGTAGTTTTGAAGAGAGTTGGTGCATCCAACTCAGCTACAACAAATTTGGTTCACGGTATAAACCAGGGGTATTCAAACTTTTTTCTTCTGGGCCGCATATGTTAGCTATTTCACGCGGGTCGCAACATAAGGATTAATAGGGGAGAAATGTTTTAAGATCAAGATAATAAAAATTTTAAAATGTGGAAAGTGATCAAAATATTATAACTCCTATTTTGTTTGTTTTTTAATTATTATTTGTTATTTTTGTCGCTGAATTTTTCTAAATTGGAAGCATTTAAGAATCATTCTTTCACAATTTCTGCATCAGTAAACGGTTTTATATGATTGCCAATGATACAACAAATTTCGTAGGGTGCCTTTGTTATCGCTGTAACATTACCACTGCCAAAACACTTTTTTTGCTGTTGTTAAGATTAATTGAGAAAGCCTATTTATCATCTCTTGAAAGAGATCTTCGAGGAAAAGTGTCATTGAACGATTCCTGTTTATTGGTATTCCTGTTTATTGGCTTTCGAGAAAAATCCAACAATTTACTGAACCATGCTTTTTTTTTTAATTTTTTTTTTTATTTTACTACAATATAGTCAACTTCCCAATCGTCTTGAAAATGATCAATTTTTTTCGAATATTTTTCGCTTGCAAGACATGAAAGATACTTAAAAATTAGTTCCACTCATAAAATCGTCGCTACTCCATTGTTGTCTATTATCACTAATCATGAAAAAAAATTGGCAGTTATAGAAACTGCTGACAGAAGTGAAAACTTAGAACTTTTAGTATTAAAATTTGAAATTTCATAATATTTGAATAAAAATTTCATAATGTTTGAATTAAAATTATCAACATCAATCTGGTTTTCACATCTATTGACACTCCGAGCAACAACTAAATGCATGTTTATATGGTTTTATTATTATTCAAATATATTACGGGCTGTACAAGATCATGAGAAAATATAAATACAATTCAATTGAAATAACAATTAATATACAATCATATTATTTATGGATAGTATTTGTATTTACTTAAATTTCAATGTACTTGATTTTTAACATTATTTTAACTGTTTGCATCATTATCATCATTAATTTCAACAATACTTTGACTTTTTGTACTTTTCAATTATTTCATTTTGTTATAAAAAAGATACGATAGGCTTATGGTAACTGAAATAAGAAAGGAAAATGTTTGATTCAAATTTATCAAAGTATCGCGTAAAAACCGCATCGATCGTCGTTTTGTATTTTGTAGTACTGAGTTTTCGATCATTGGACATATTTAAATTAAGTGTTTCATTTAGAAACTCAATTAGTGGTAGATTTTTATCATCTGCAAAGTTAATATTGAAGTCTCCACTTAAAATCATCGGTACATTATCATATTTTTTGCCAAATCTTTTTTCGAGTATTTCAGAACCTTCTTTTGTATAAATCAGGGGTCTCCAAACTACGGCCCGAGGGCCACATCCGGCCCACGGACAGATTTTGTCCGGCCCGCGGAGAGCTAGCATACTTGAAAACTCCTTTTAGAGAACATATTTTTTATAGCAAATTAAATTTAGTTTACTGAAGTATTCTAATTTTATGTTGAATAATTATTAATATGACATCTACATTGATATGGTCATGGGCTAACTACTCATAACATTGTTGTAGGGTTATTGTTTTTGTGATAAGTTGGATAAAGAAACACAGAATTGTAATGAGTAAAGACATGTATAATATGCAGAAAATTTAACTTCAGTATATAATAACTAACAAATTATTGAAATGAATCCAACTAACATTTTATACATTTTAAATAAATACATAACTTATAACAAGCATAATGACATATGAAATACTAATGAGATTTATGTAATTGAGATTTTCCACTGACAATAGTTTGTAGTTGTGGACTAATTTTACTTGTACCAATTATTAAAAGAGATCTAAGATGCTCATCAGTTAATTTAGATCTGTAAACATTTTTTGTGTACTTCATTTTGGAGAAGGTCTTCTCACACAAATAAGTAGTATCAAAAACAGAAAACAGCCCACGAGCAAATTTATGCAAATTATCAAATTGTGTCAGTGGAAGACTCTTATAAAATTCCAACAAAGATGAGTTTTGATATTTGTTCCTAATTATATCACTGCACTGTAGATCAATCATTTCCATTTGAAGTTCCGGGGCTAGGATTTCAATGTCAGTATCAAAAGGATTCTGAAAAATCTTAATTTGATTCGCAATGGCATCAAAGTCCGAGAAACGAGTATCAAAATTTATTTTCAAAGTTTCGATTGCAAAATCAATAGGAAACTCAGTCTCAGTGGTGTGGTTGAATATTTCATATGTTTTAAAATGTGAAAAACATTTACTTCGTAGTTGTGATTGAAACAGTATCAATTTCTTCCGGAATGATTTGATATTAGTGTATAAATCAGGAAGATGCTGGTTTTCTCCTTGCAATCTCAAATTCAGTTCGTTCACATGTTTTGTCAAATCAACATAGAATGCTAACTTCCACAGCCATGCGTTGTTTTGTAATTCAGTAAGAGGGCGATGCTTTTCATTCAAAAAAATTTCGATCACTGCTCGAAGTTCAAAAAAGCGCTGAAGGACTTTCCCACAACTAAGCCAACGTACGGCAGTATGATAAGGTAAGTCATTTTCTCCAATCTCTTCAATAAATTGTCGGTGATTCAGCCCAAAAGATCTGATAAAATTAACAGTTGATATGACTGGTTTCAGAACTTCAGACATATCCAAACATTTTCCGCACAAAGACTGTTGATGAATGATACAATGTAAGACTAATGGTTTTGAACCACCGTCATTTTCTACAGCCTTTGACACAAGAGCGACCACTCCTTTATCTTTCCCACTCATGTTTTTGCCTCCATCAGTTGTAATACATTTCAAGTTTTTACATCGAAGGTTCTTTTGATTAATGGCCATTTCAACTCCTTTAAAAATATCTCTACCAGTAGTTGTGCCATGAATACTATACATATCAAGAAGTTCTTCATGCACTTCATAGCTTTTTATCTACTCCTCGAATATAAAGCAACACCTGAGCAGTATCTGACACATCCGTTGACTCATCCAAGGCCAAAGAAAACCACTCAACATGTCCATTTTTGTCGAACAGTTGAGAGGATATATTTTCAGCGATGTTTTCTACCCTTCGAGCCACAGTGTTTGCTGACATACTGACAGTTTTTAATAAATTTACCTTTTCAGGGCACATTTCTTCGGCTACTGCAATTATGCATTCTTTGATCATTTCTCCATCGGTGAATGGTTTTCCACGTTTTGCAATTTTAAGAGCCACACGAAAGCTGGCACGAATTGCAGCCTCTTGTTCAGTTTTGAGTTTTGTAAATGAAGATTGCTGCGATTTCAATCCGCGCTTCATAGCTTCGAATTTTTCTGTCCGCAAACTTCCTGTATATTTTGAGTAATTTTGAAAATGTTTTGTTTCATAATGACGTTTAATGTTATATTCCTTGAGAACGGCTATGCTTTCATTGCAAATCAAACATAACGCCTTGTTACTGGACTCAATTACGAAATACTGAATGTTCCACTGATCTTTGAATTTTCTGCATTCACTATCAATTTTTCGCTTCTTTTCCATACTACTAAATCACACACAAAAGCAACAATTCAAATCAAAGTACTGTTACAAAGATGTCTTAAACTTAAACACGTTTTAAGGAGGTACGCACTATTTTATTTCACAACAGTGTCATAGGAACTGACTTGTGGTTGCGCCACTAGCCTTCTTATATATTCCAATTACTGCCATCTAGAAGTGAGTGGAAGACACCAGAACTTTCTCGAACCAACGAGATTATTCTGTACGTGCTATTAGCGCCATCTGTTAGCGATAGAAGGTACTACCTATTTCCGCTTGTGTCCACCAGATGTCGTGTCACGTTACTCCTCATGGCTCGTACTCTACGACTAATCTAGAAATTACAGATAATGACAGGAAAATTAATAATATGCCGTTTTGCGGACTTTAGTCCGATTTGCAGCCTTTTTTAAACGTTGCGTACTTTTTCAGACTTTTTTTCCCCATCAGTGGACTATTTCACTTTTTACCACCGGCAACAATGATAATATGGTTTTGGCCCTCGGAACTTACTGGAGTAATCAGTATGGCCCTAAGGCTGGAAAGTTTGGAGACCCCTGCAATAGATGATCGAAGTCCACTGCGGAAAAAGAACCTTTGACATATAGCAAACTTTTGATTCAAACATGGGCAAGGAAGACACAAAGCACCACTAGGTGGGATATCAGTTTCACTTTAAAGAGAATTGAAAATCAAGTACAAGAGAAATAAAAATGGAGAAATAGTGAAGATATACACACAATTAGATCATACTGTTGGAAGCCTCTGTCAGAGATAGGGACGGGGCAGTTTCTTTTGGGGTAGATGTGGACAATAAAACATTAACAGGAAGGTTGGTACTAGGCGCAGTCCTCGTCAAATTGCCTTGTCTAGTTAAATGTTATTTGTAAATGTCTCTGCTACAACGGAGGGAGTCAGAGACAGAGTTTTATGAGATGTGTAAGGTAGGAGTTGGTGCACACAAAACGCAGAGAAAAATATCATTTGCAGGGTTCCACGACAATGGGGATGACATGAATGGAGTCAAATCCTTGGGAGCTGATGAGATCATATTTGGTAATATTTTGAACTCTTGCCTCTTGGAAGGCGGCCACTCGGTTTTCAAAAAGATCATGAAGTCAATGATGTAAACAGTGTTGTTTATGGCTGCCACTAGATCCAGTATGAGTCCAGAGTTGCCGAAGACTTGATTTTCACTCAAGATGGTGCCGGCAAAGGACACTGCTGATTTGACACTTATAACAATCGCACTATCGTAAAGTTGCTTAGCTCTGGAATAGGCCACGCAGTGGTTCAGGACGTTTGAAGCGTCTAATCCCACTGGCCACAGCGTCTAAATTTCTTCACTAGGTTGCCGTTTTTCTAGGGATTTGCATCGTTGAGGGGAACTAAGATTAATCTGGCCTTGTGAACGAATTACCAATCTGCGAAACGTGCTTAGTTTGCTTCCGAAATGAAATGGGAGCTGGCAAGGGCAACACATTCCATTGCTTTTCCTTGTGAAGGCACTGAGAGAAGTAATAGCGAAGCTCTCATTTTCAGGTCCTTCTTTCTATCATTCGTTGTTTGTGTGGTACAACAACGGGAAATGGACGGGGATCTATCGTGAAAGGACTACATGACTTGTTGCCAGTGTCCAGGTGTTCATTTCAGCGTTTGTCGAAGCTCCAAACGTATCTCCCATGAACCCACTAAAATAGCTCATAAGATCACCATCGGATGGAGGGCACCCAAACTGTGCTTGACTGTTCTCGTCAGTTGACCGAGAGCGTTTTGAGCTAATTCTTCATCATCGGAAGAAAAAAGTTTGAAAGTGGAGTCGATAAGATAAAGCCATAGTCTTTTGCAGCAGATGGGATGCTGGATCCGTCAAGTTTTTTTTATCTCCATGAAGATAGTAAACAGAGGCATTGAAGAGGGTGGTGAAGAATGTTTTTGGCCCCCTTCATGATCGCTTGATCAACTCTATTCCACTCCTTTTTTTCCAAATTGTGCGGTCTTCATGTAGAAGCAGAGCTATGGGAAGACAATGGTCGTAAGGCATTGAGCGCATCGTTAAGAGAATGGATCTCAACTTCCCGAAGGAGGAATTTCATGCTTTTCACTCCAGCGGGTGCTTTGTCAGATAGGATCCAAGCTGCATATTTATTTGGGTTAAACTGAAGTAGTGAATCCGTGATAGAGATCAACCCCTGAAGTTCTTCCTTGGAGTCGGCTAACTGGACGATGTTTTCTGCGAATGCAATTGCAGCAATCCTGTATCTCCTTTCCTTGTAACCCTATAAGAACGTAACTGATTCCTATAGTAAATAGGATGCCACTGATGGGGCATCCCTGCTTAACATCACGTCTAAGGTATACCGGATTTTTTGTTCCACATTCTCAGTCTGGCTATCCGAATAAATGTTAGACACAAAGGCAATGAAATCCTCGTCGACGCCTAGAACCCTCAATGCCAGAATAATACTCTAAGTGGGTTCGATCTGAAGGCATTGAATATATCTAACCATGTAAGCGGGGATTTAGATTGCAGTTTCCAGGCTCTTTCAATGAGTTTAGCAATGAGAAAATAATGCTCAATGACTTCATCGTTGAGAGTGAGTCCTTTCCGGGCTTTGAGAGGACTTCGAAGGAAATATACCAAGAGCCAAATTGTTTAGCTAGACATTTGGCAAATAACTTATAGATCGTGTCTGACAGCGAGATTGGCCTCCAATTAACAAGCGATGTGGGGCCACATTTTTTTTGCATAAGAGAATTGTTTTGGGGGTTTTCTATCTTGTTGGGTATTGCGCAGTTGGTGATGCACGTTAAATATTCGAGTAAGAAGGGCGCAGTTAGAATCGACTTCTCGCCGCAGTGTCCGAACAAAATCATATCTGGCCTTGAGATGAGTTCTCGGCAGATCGGAGGTAGGATAGTTCAGTTGCCTGCACGAGCATCTGAAAGGTGGAAGCCTAGTTGGAGGCCCAGGGAAGTTGAGCTCAGGTGTTAGAGCGGGTTCTTCCACATGTTGGTAAAGTATTCTTGTTGATCTTGTTCTGGAATACTACACCGCATGGATTGCTTTTCTGTAAGGGTTCTGATGCATGGATGGTGGTTCCACCTGGCGGCTTTTTGAATTTCCAGCGCATTGAGTGGATTAATTTTTTGATCTTAGCAACAGAAACTGTGACCAGTTGCCGGGGAGGGGTGACGCTCATTCGGAGACTGCAGGTAGAAGTGCTATTGCGCCGTTTGGATGCTATGGCCCACTAGGGTTTCGAAGGCGTGTAGCCTGTTGTCAGGCTCTTCAATTTCGAGAAGAGCGTTCAATGGCTGACGAAAGGTAGAAAAGAGTGACGGCTGTTGAAGGTTAATCCTATCTGTCGCAATTGGATTCAGAGGAGTACAAGTTGATTATGGCACTACGAGCATCTCTTAAACTACTGAAACATCAATAGAAACTTTTAATTAGCCAAAACGGAGTACCTCAGAATATTTAATTCGATTTTTATAGTCTAACTAGAGGCCTGCTTTGAAAAATTAATTTTAATGAAAGTAGACAAATATATTATTCTTGCTGCTTATAAGTTCAAAAAAATCTCCAAAATATCAAAGGAAAACCAAATACATTTATCTTGAATTTAAGTTTCGCCTTGCAAATTACTTAAATTGTTCAATCTGGTGGAAATTTTCAATTTTCATTTTATACATTACTATGATCTGTTTAACACACACGACTAATAAGGCATAAAAAAAATATTCACAAATTTACCTGAAGGGGAAACATGAGAAATTATTTATATCATTTGCTTTGGCTAGTTTACTCATGACCAAAGACAATTGAATAGCATTTATGAAAGACAATTACTTAAAATGAGATAACTCAATTTTTTATTTAAATTAATGAAGAAATATTTTTAAATGAATCTGGATAGATGATGTAATATAATACATTCTTTATCTGAAATTGAAAATAATTTAAAATATAAATTCCTTAACATGGATACATTATCTTTACCTTTCTGGAAACAAGATATCTTCGAAATTTTAAAAGACAATTACATCTTTAAAGTGATTCAAATTTAGACTAAATTTTTCAACATTTATAACTGTGTTTAGAGGAAAATGCATGAAAAATTTTGTTTTTAAAGATAACTTTAATACTGTCTATAAGTTGGATTTACTTTTGAATAATTATGATCTTTAGAAACTTGCAACGTACATTTCCGAATTAAGTATCAGTTGTTTTTCAAAAGCCAAAGAAAGTATTTCAATAAAAATGCTTAAATATAAACTTTTATTTTATTTTTATTTTAATAATAAAACTTGTACTGTCAAATTAAATTTCAAATTTCATTTTATACATAACTGTGGCATAAATACTGAAAATATAACAATACACATTAGCAAATATACAAATCCCCAGAAGAAAATTAACGTTGAAAGTGCTGCAACCTTTCAAAAACCTTTGTTTATGAAATTTTACAAGAGAAAAAAAATTACAAAAGAAAAATACAAGTATTTATTTAAAATGTGTTTTTAAATAGTATTAAAAAGATATAACCATATTATATAACTAGAACAGATTACATCAGATATAAGAACAAAAGTTTATATATTTATCATTTCGAAGATTCAAAATAAAACAAACCCTTTTTAAGCATAGTTTAGAGAGCTTCATTCTTGAGTATTATTTTTAGATGCAATACATAGAGAACCCTGCTTAATCTATCACTTTTCATGCTTATTTTTTTCATGAATTCTTTCAAAAATACTTTTTTAAATATTAGTATATGTTTGAAATGTATTTATACTCTTGGATATTACTGAAATGTTTCTCTCCATAATTTATACACTTCTCTATGTATATAATGGAGGGAAAAAATATGCTTCCATTATTGTACAAAAATGTTTATTGAATTTTGTACACCAAATACTTTAGAATGGCATTCCAACTAAAATCGAATCCTACATACATGAAATAAATTTCTTTATTACATTTATATTAAATAGAATATCAAGTAACATAAGAAAATTATATAGAAACGATTTAATGCTTTTAAAAGTTTAATTAGTTTTGACATCCTTTTTAAACAGTTAAAATATGCTCCATACATATGCAATTAAGCAAACATTTTTATAAAATTTTCACTACATATAACTTAAACATATTTCAAAATTTCATGTAATTTACCCTTCTGCCACAAAAATATTCTAATTGATTCTTACAACTATCATAAATTAAAATGTGACACTTAGTTCACACATTTTCAACTTAAATATTATGATAAAAATACTGCCTTTTGAGAGATTACTTTCCAAGCAGGGATACTTGGCGTATTACTTAGCACAAAATGGCATTACTTGGCACACAAAATATTTTTCTATAAAGGAAAGTAACACACATTTCTTAACTTTAATCGAAGGGCAGAGAAACTGTGTGTTTTCAGTTCTACCACAAATTTAATATCATGTGCACAGGCTTTATAAAAGGAAAGAAAAATTAAAGATATGTTGATTTGAGACAATATAAAAGTTTTTGGCACATTTTATTCTCTAATCTAATCAATAAGAAAGCCAATACAAAAATGGTTAGAGGATCCCAAGATTGAAAAGACAGTACATTACAACTGTTATTGAATATAATAACTATTTTAAAAATTGGAGTAATAAATGTATATTGGACACTTTTTTTTGTTTAATTTTTAGGTACTCAGTAAATATGAACTAAAACAATAAATCAAATGCCAGGTTTCGAAATTATTTAATGGTTGTATTAATCTTAATTAAATCTTTCAAAAATATTTAGGAAGTAAAACTTTTTATGTGCAAGCAAGTAATTAAAATAATACTAGAAATGTGGAAATATTTTTTATTGGGTCAATTGTTGCACAATACGTTCTTTTTTTTTTTAAATAAAAATTTGCAATACAGTAACATATAGAATATGATTAATTTAAAAAAAAGTGTTTACAATGTCAAATTGAAGTTTAAAAGTTTATTGCTTGAAATAAAACTTATAATTCAATATATTGCAAAGGAATTTCTGCAAGAATACTCAAGTAAAAAACATGTTGAATGAAGATCATGAGAATGGAGAGGAGACAGTCTCATAATTGCCACAGGCAATAAAATAAAAAATAACTTTGAAAAATAAACATGGGATAACCTTGAACAGGGCAGTAAAAAATTGCTCATTAATGCCCAGATGAGATGCTTTTTACATCACAAAAAGTGACCATCTAAAAACATGATTTGAAAAGAATGTGTTCTTAAAGTGCAGTTAAAAAAACTTCCAAAGTTTGTTAAGTCATCCCATGTAAAACATCTCCTATGTAGTGTCCTTCACATTCTGACAAAAAAGACCACGTAAAACACAGTAGGTCCCTTTGCAAAAGGTTGGATGACATTTTTGTAACACAGAAATTTTAAAGTGAAGATTTAACATCACCTAAGTTGAAACTTCAGAAGCCTAGAACTCTTTTCACTTCTTTCTGCATTAGTTGTAGTATTAACCTGTTCAGGACCGGGCAATTTTTCCTGTTAAGCCTAGCTCCATTTAAAAATTCATATAAATCAATACCGTAATAAAATATGCCAAAATTTATGGTAAATAATCATTCCAAATTCCATAAGTTCCAAATTCAGATCACACTGTTGTGATCACAGGCCTCAGAAAGAGAAAAACGCTATCTCACATATGATACCATGTTCCCAGAAGTGATCACATAATGTGATCATGATCCTGAACAGGTTAAGGGACAAATAGCTGAAATTATTTCAGTTATAGCCAACAGACAAAAAATATTGTGTGACATATTTTAAAGAGGTAGGGGTCCTATACATTCCACACAAAACTTTCCAGTGGAAGGACAAGAGATCTATTGAAAATTCAAGAGAATAAATATGAGAGTGGACACTGTAAAAATAGCAAATAATTATACCTGAATAATCATTCAAATTTGAACTGCACCTTAAAAATGCAATATGCACTATTGTTTTTACCTAATATTATCCATATTGCAGTTTTTATGCAGAAATAAACTGTCATAAATAAATAGCAGTATAATACATTCATTTAATGAATGCAACCTGCCCATTCAGAACAACTCTTAGTCTTGTCATTGCCAGTTTCAACTTGTGAAAGAGAATATACATTAAAGATTTAACATGGAATATATTATGCCTTCCTGTATTCTTAGCTTTAAAAAAAATTCAATTCAATTAAAGATACTTCTAAAATGTTTATTTTATCCCTTTCCACCTCAGCATGCTAAGATGACATAAGAACCATTTCAAGAATTTTTATCCTATATTAATATTTATGTTTACATGTAACATCAATATACTGGGAAAAATACTTAATGCTAGACAAAAAGTTTAATACCAATCCATCCAAAAGTTTGATGGAAATTTTATTTCAAAAGTGAAATTTCTGAATATACATTTTATTGAGATAGTGACAACATACTTCATATATCATAAAATGAATTTTCTTATACATGTTTTTTTTTCAAAACCTACAAAAGAAGATGAGATGGCAGTCTGTCCCCCCCCCCATCATTTACCAACAAATACTTTAATATAAATGAAATATTAATTGCATATTTTCACAATTCAATTGTTACAATCATCTGAGTACTGCTGACTATTAAAATATTTTTTGCAATCATATCAAGAATTTTCTACGGAATTGATTTTTTTTTTTTTTTAACTATTTTAAATGTAACTAGAATGTTTGTAACACATACATTTCTGAGAGATGTACAGGATATAAAACACTGAAACACACTATTATAAAAAAAATTCCAATGTCAAAACATACATACATCTTTGAAAAATCTTAAAATGTAAAACAGCAATTTTCTCATTTCCACAAAATAACCAGCAAAAAAAAAAAATTCCAAGCCAAAAATAAAATTAATACTTTTAATATATAAAAAAGAGGGAAAGAAAAATTACACAGTATATTTAAAATTGCAAAAATCACATATACAAAAAAGATTCACATTACTAAAAGTGTAAAAAATAAAGTAAAATAATAGAAAATAGGAAAAATAATTGACAGTAGATCAATTATTGTGGAACACAATGATTTGAACATGTCACGGATCAGGTTTCAGACTCTCTCATCAATGCCTTCACTCTCGGTGACCAACGCTCGCTCGAGGATAACGCGTCCTTCCTTGTAGCGTTGGTTCTCCTCAGTGGCGAACTCGTAGATCCATCCCAATTTGGTATCACAGTTTTTGCAGGAGACATCACGTACCATGTGACGCCCAGTAAGCATCACTCGATCTTGGACCTCACTAAGAAAAAATTAAAACTATATATTAACAAAGTCATCAGAGAGGATGATAGAAAATTATGCATATTTTTTTTAAAAAAAGTACAGAAGATAGATGCACAAAAACTTTTTTCTTAACTAGAAACCATTGGAAACATTATTAGCTAAGAATGAAATGATAATTTAAATACAGTAAGCATTATTTAATGGCAAGCCTTAAAACTGGTTTCGCTAATTTTCCACAATCTACATTCCAAAACAATGCATTCTTGCTTTTCTTCTGATCAAGCAATTAAAAGTTTTTCACCAGTTAATTAGTTCAACCAGTAGAAATAACCAAATATACTGCTTATATTAAGCAATGATGTTTAGAACAGAATATGTCCATTCTTCAACCAATGAAAATATTTTTTTTAAATAGTTTGTGACTGAAAATAAACATGACAAATACTGCAGATATCTTCTGTGTTGAGAGACTACTTTAATGCTTGCCTGGGTAAAATCCTATGCATTTTATGAGAGCCCACAACCCTTGGCGACAAACCGAAAAAAGTGCCAAGCGTAAACAACAATGGCGGCAACTGAATATAGCGAGACGTGTATGCGTAATGAAAATATATGTAAACAATACAGAAATTAATCAAGTATATTTAAGATAAGAAATAAAAAAAACACAACATAATCATTCATACATCTTCTAAACCACACATCTTAGCAACCACACGCAAAATATCATGCATACTTAACTTACTATTCGGAAAAAAACCACGAATTCTTTCTTGTACTTCTTCAAACATCATGCGCATTCACACCTTTTTTTCGTCATTTCTATTTAAGTCCATCCAAAAAACACTCTTTCGTTCATATAATCCCATTCGCTCATTACATTTAGGACACTCATAATTCGAAGCAATTAATCCTTCCTTACACCATTCAATCAATTCTTTCTTACCTTTAGCATTCAACAAAGTAAAAAATTCTAAGCTATACTAGCTCACAAATGCAGCCATATTTACAAGCCTGGTGCATAATGACGAAATTCAAAATGCCCGCCGATATAAATTACAGTTTTAAAAAACTAGAAAAAAACACCCTTTTATAGTTAATCGAACTAAAATGTAACTTAATCTTTTAGTCGCCAAATCTAGAAATAGGATCTGGAATTAGTCGCCAGATGCAGGATGGGATCTAAAAATAGAAAATCGTTAGTCCTGATGACAGGACTAATGACCTGATCAGGACAATGGAACAAAATTATTAAATTATATTGTCATCGGTTCTTGAGAAGTGAGCAAAATTTCGAATTAATTTGACCTTTTGAAATGGATAAAAATTGAGTTCAAAGATTCCATAACATACAAGTGAAGCTTTTAAAAGGGTGTTAAAGAATGGCACAATACGAAAATTTAGAAATAGTTAAGTTTTCCATACCTACTCTGTCCAAGAAGGGTTATCAAAGTAGAGTAGATGGAGCAATTATCACCAACCAAATCAATTCGCGCCAAGGGCGTGGGCTCTACTAGGATCCAACCACTTTTAAGAGATAACAGTTAAAAATATCATTAAACATACAATTTTAGCATTGTATTCCTAAATGATGAATTTATGAATTTAACTTGTTCTTAAGTCAGAGCCGATCCTAGGGTGTCAGCCGCCTGCGTGCAAAGACCTAATCTGCCGTCCCTCTAGAGAATTTTTCACATATTCTGACGAATACTTAACGTTGTCGCTATAAGCTCATCTACCTGTATTAAAGTAAAACATTAATGAAATGTAAATACTAAGTGCAGAACTAACTTTTTTTGACTAAATAATGTCGTAATAGCGACAAAATACTTTAATTAAACAATAAGCAAACAAAAACACTACCTTTGAAATAAAAATAGACATTTTATAATTAGAAATGCAAAATAACTGGATTTACTCAGAAAATATTATTCAATAAAAAAAATTACAAAGCATAAATCTCGTGAAATGAAAAGTGTATAAATCAGTCCTTCTACAGAGACTACCTATATATATATATAAAATTGCTCATAACAAATATTCTTTGAATAAACTAATTAACTATGATAAATATTTTTCACAATAACTCTTATTATCAGCACACAAATTAAAGGTCTTCCACAAGGAGAGCCTGCTAGTAACTGTTTAGCCAATATCTATTTGCACTTTTATGAATATGATAGCATTAGTTTTTCGATTCTTGTTACTTTTTTAGATACATAGATGACATAATCATCTTTAGTAATATAGTAAATTATGTTCCTAGTTTTAAATATTATCCACAATATCTGAAATTATTAAAAAACAATTATAATACTGAGTATGACAATTTTTTAAACCTACAATTAAATGTTAAGAATAATATACTAATTAGTAATATTTTTGATAAAAGAGACTCTTTTGATTTTAACATTAAAATGCCTTTTTGGGGTAGTAATCTACACTTATCTATTTTTAGAAATATTATCTTAAATTTTATAAAAAGAAACAACGGTTTAGTCACAGATATTGATGTTAAACAAAATAATTATAAGCTGTTCTGCAATAATTGCTTGGAATACAACTATCCAAATAAATTCATTTTCAAATATATTTATAAGTTATCTCTCTAATTCTCTTTTTTATGCTTAATTATTTTCTGTTTTTTTCTCCTGTTTTTCATTAATTTCAATTGGTTTTTGTTTGATTAGTTTAATTACATTAAAACTATCTAGGTGGCGCCACTAATTTTTGTTTCTGGTTTTAGCAACTTAACACGTATATTTTAACATCATTTAGCGTGGCTGCTTTCGAAGGTATGGCCTTTTTTCCGCTTTTTTGTGAATTGCATCTTTTCACGTAAGTTTTTTTTTCCTTCCAATATATATTTTTTTTATCTTGTTAAAATTTCATTTCCTTTAATATTTTATATTAATTTAATTTTTTTGTTGGTTGCAAATTACACGTGGTTGGTTTTAGGCCTAACTTTTCAATTTGGTTATGTTTTGCTATTATGTATAAAATTTCTGCTGAACGGGGAAGTGTTGGACCGTAAAATATATTTAACCCTAATTTTGCTGGTCCTAATTCAGCAACAGCTTTAGAAATCATAATAGGTCTTCTTTTTAGTCCATTGACTCTTTTGGTTTCCTACATTTTAAAGTTCTAACTCTGTTTCATGCTCTATACATTCGCTTATTTAATTCTAGTACAATATACTTTTCCATCATTTTTTATATTGTGTTTCTTGAAATCTGGTTTAAATCTTCTAGTTTTGTTAGTGGTATAATTTAGTACTATCAATTTTATTATACTGTGTATATTTTTCATTTTATGACACTATATATATATAATAAATAACTATAAAATAACTTTTCTGACTTTCCGAGAAGCAAATTTGTCAATAGTTTCGGTGAAATCCCTTATTTCTGAGGTTTCGGATTCAATAAAGATGATGTCTAAATCTGAAAGCCATATTATTCTGAAAATGTCATATTTCTGGAGTAATTTTTAATAATTTTTCATTTACTGAAACTTTTTCTCTCCTTAAGCTAGAGAAACAGGTAAGGTTAAAAAATTCTTATTGCTAGAGCAAAATTTGGAAATCATTCTTGACTATAATTTATAATACCTCAATTGGCTTTTTTTACTAGGAAAACTATCTTTAAATGAAGTCATTTCATAAGGGTTGTATTGCCGTCTGTGTCTTTCACAATACTTCCTTCCTTCTGCATTTGTTAATTAATATTCAAGTCCCATTTCAGGCTTTTATGAGATCATCATCAGAAATGTTGTGAAACTCATACAGAAAGCATAATATCGAACATCCCTCAGATATTAAGGTAAATCGTCCATTAGCAGAAGATATTGCGAATTGTTGGAAGGAATTCGCAGCTGCCCACATAAACAAATAGACCTTTCACTGAGCTTCGAGATGGGAAATTCGGGATCACTACCTAAAACTGTAGCAAGTTTTATTACTGATTCGACAGATATCTTAAAGTTATAATATGATCTTTGGGAAACTAAATATTTTTTAAGATTATCTAAGCCTTCAATGTATTCCACTCGATGTTTAGTTTTGGATTTTGAAGCAATTTACTCAATACATCAATTCTTGATAATAAATCACACCAAATTAAAATTGAACACAAATTTAAATGTTTAAATTTTTTGTTCTTTCTCTGATGGTATCTTCAATTAAGACCTTTAATGCGGTAATATTTTCTTAGGTCTTGTTTAAGAGATCTAATAGCATTGATACGACCTTCACTTCTTGTTTCCCTTAACGGTTTTAATGTTAGACTTATCACATGTTTTTTTTTTTGGTAAATACCACCGATATGGGGACGCAGAAAAGTACTTACATATCACTTGTACTATATAAAGAAACAGAAATTTCACCAATGGAGCTGGAAGCGTCATTAACGACGAGATTAAATGTATGAGTCGCACACCACACGTACATACAATAAAAAGCTTTGTTTTTTCTTTCTTTTATCAATACAACATAGGTGCTCATGTAGTAAAAAATTTATCTCGAGTTAATGACTTTGTGACGGACCTATACGCGCTTTCACTAATATCTTCTTATCTCTTTAAACAAACAACCAACTATCATCGAGTAAGCGAACGTGATTTATGTAAATGAGGTATATTATAAAAATTCGGTTTTCACGAGTTGGCAGTAAGTAAGAAAGGAAGGGAGGAAGTGATTTGTTGACACACTGAAGTGATTACGTTAGAAGTGTGCAAATAGAAGTTAACGGAAGTCTGAGGATTAGTTAGTTGGATTGAAAAGCAGTGGAATTAATTAAATATAACAGAGTGTGGAGCCATCGTCATTTGGTCAAGCCGAAGAGAGTGTCAGCAAAGTTCCAGTGTAAGATCCGATGCATTAAAGGTTCAGATACTGTGCACTTAAGTAGAAGCTAGTTATTAGTGTGCGACGTAGTTGTAATTGAGCGTATTTAAGCTATCTCAGATTCAGTTGAGGGTCTGTAGTAGTATCCCCGTGTTATAGAATCTCACCTCTGCACTCTACTATAATTCATATACCTTAATTAGAATTGTATTGTGTCTGTTTGATAATTGTTAATAAGAATTAATAAATCAAATTAGATTGGAAATCATGTCTGTGGATTATTCAGTTCCTCCTACACATCTAGCCGGGTTTACAGGTAGACAAGAGGGCTCGGATGTAAGAGGTAACCGAACGTTACCACAACTTAATATTGGCATAAAAATAATAAAACTAGAAAATAATTTTAAATAATTTTTCATTAGAAGTTAATTTTTGTTGCAAATTACCGTTATATCTGGAAAACAAATTTTTAAACCTAAACACCAAATAGTATATCTGAAATATGTTAAAATGATTTTTTTAAAAAGTTGACTGCATAAACAGTTTATTTCCTACATATTTATAGCCAACTTCTAAATGCGGAAAAAATATTTTAAAATAATTTTTAAAAAGTATTTAAACCTGTTGTATGAACAAATATATCTGAAATTCTTAGAGCAACGAATAAAATAAAAGAATGATCTCGTGACGGATCTATACGCATCTATAACTAACACCTTGGGGACTTTTCTGGGGCAATAATTATACCAACCAACTTTCACCGAAGAAAGGAAACGTGATTATGCAAATTAAGCATATTATATAAATTCTGTATTCGCGAGTTTTGAGGGTTAGTTTGTGAGTGGAGGATCGTGAATTTATTAAATGCAATTCTGAGTTTATCAATTGAAGAATCCTAAGAGAGGATCACTCAACTGTAAGACTCGACTTCATAAAAGTACACAGGTATCGTGATCTTATTGAAATAGAAGTTAGCTTATTAATACGCGACGTAGTTTATATTGAGCTTGTATAAGTTATCGTCGAATCAATTAAGGGTTCGTAATATTATCCCCAGGCTAACGAGTCTCACCTTCGCACTCTGCTATCTGATCATTTATCTTAATTAGATTATTATTGTGCTTGCTTGATAAGTTGGTGACAGTAAAATAATTAGAGTGAATCATGTCTACTGATTATTTAGTTCTTCCCACACATCTAGCCGGGTCCGAGAGTAGACAAGGGGGTTTAGAGGGAAGCAGGAACCTACAAACATTACAATCTGGCCATATACAAAAATCGACAGAATAAACAATTTTGATACTTAATTTATAAATGAATGTATCAGGCTAAATATTTGGAAACAATTCAACATGGCTTCAGTAATTCAGTCTTAAACGTGATGCATATAGAAGATGTTATGAAAAACCATTAGATAGATAAATTCTGCTAATTTTGAGAAAATAGTAAACACGGTAAGGGGCTAAGGCAGTGTTTCTCAAAACTGAGGGGGACGTACTAACTCTAAGAGGGGGCAAGCATATTGAAAAATCGAAAGCAAAAGATTATTTTTTAAAAAAAGTTAATTTACTGACAATAAACAAACAAAATACATTTTGACAAAAAAAAAAGTATAATGCACAATTACATTGATATAATTAATTTAAGAATACGAACAAGTTTAATAATTACAAGTGACCCGATGGGCTTGTCGCATATAAAATTACATACAAAAATTAACTGTTATCTTTATAATTTGTAGGGTTTATAATGAATCCCTTAAACTGCCGATTAAAAGTTACGCTATTCGTTCCCCAATGCCACCATTTTCTACGTAGGCGTACGAATGTGATGTATTGGGGGGGGGGTAAATATATAAAGCAAATCATCTGAAATAAGTAAATCCTTTGCAAACACTGCCAAGGTCCTTTTATTGCATTCCAAAGCCTTTGGAATAATTTTATGGATAGCAGTGCACAGAAAAGATCGTACTTCGGAAACACGTGTATATACGTTCGGCGCAGTTAACGCTTTGGCTGAGTGAGACGTTTATAAATGCCAGTGGCACTTAAGAGGTTGAAGTCGCATTGTAGTTTTAACGTCAAAGTATAGTATTATTGAATTCAATATATTGTTATTGAATGATGGGAAGGGGGCTATGAAAATTATGATTAAATATTAGGCAGCAAATGTTGAAAGTTTGAGAAGCACTGAGTTAAGTGGATAAGATTGCATGAAATTACTCTTCAACTAGGAGATGGGGTATACATATAAGTGGGTAGATCTATGCACAGTGAAAATCGTTTAACACAAAACTCAGGGGACTGAAATATTTTTTCGTTTTAAAAGAATTCCATGTTAAAGAATATTGCAAAAAAAACATATTTTCAACAAAATTACGCTTATTAAAGTACATTTTATTCACACAGATATGTATATATGCATGTATTTAATAAAAATCAATGAAAAAAACATTCACAAAAAAGATCTTAATGAAATTGAATGCAAAATTTTCAAGTTTTTTGAAAAACAAAACATTTATTGAGTTTTGGGAAAATAATTTGATATTTTTCTTTGTATTGTCTTTTTTATTATTCAATTGTCCAGAAATTGTTTGATGTCATCCATTTTGTTATTCATTTCACCAATGGAATGTGCGTTAAATAACTGCTCATACTTTTTTCATGATGTTTCTCATTTCACATGACTTGGGAACGGGAGGTGCATTATTCATTTCATTTTCACTGTCGTAATCTGTATCAATGATATTTTTTAAGCTTTAAACAAACTCCAAAATGTCTTGCCTGTCCTCATTGGGGCTATACGCATATTATCATGATGTACTGCAACAAATTCTTCTGATGATACAGTAGGACAGTTCAATAATACAGAAAACTAATGCAAAACCACCTCTGTTTCATTTCACACCCCTCTGAAATCTCTGGTGTTTTCCGTATTTTGTTCATTCTCAGAAGGGAAATCTGTTCGTGTTAAGATGGGGGGGGGAAATGCATGAAAATACATAGCAGTATGTCGGGACAGTTGTATTATTTTGTGTTATCCGATATTTCGCTGTAAGCATTTTTGGGTTAAATGTATTGCACTGTAGATCATGATTAGCTTTTAATCTGTTTTCTTTTATTATTTTTTAGTGCTATATTGTGAATCTTTGATCCACCTATTTGATTATATGGCATCTTGTTGCATTTTGGGAATTTTTTAAAAAACACATAAAACTCGGAATTTTTTTAATACAGCACTTAAGTACCTACAACATGAAATAAGACTTAGAACTTTGGTAAACTTTGCTAACATTAATCATACTATGCAAATATTGAAGTGTTTTTCAAACAGGCTTTGTAATGAAAAAAATTTAATCAAAATGAGAAGTATAACATCATTACTAAGAAGGAAAATGGGTGCTATTAAATGAGGGTTGTAAAACCATAAGAAAAAAAATCACTTCTTTCCTCTATTTTTCTAAATTGTAAGGCTCTTATTAAATTGAAAACTTTTAATTTCTCCAAATGCATGCTGAATTTAAACACTCCTATATCTTAGGTAATATTAACTATTTTAGGTATATTTGTATATCAGCTTTCTCAAAAATTAATTTTGAGATGCCTTTGTTAAGTATCAATCCACAGTACCATTCCTAGTGTTGCTGATAAGCAAAACATTTTTTTCTATTGTGGTATAGCTAGCTCCATCATGAACTTTGCTATAAAATGAAGGATGTATGCAAAAAGTAGACATTAATGAACAATGTGTGAACCAGTGGCGCAAACAGGGGGGGGGGAGGAGTCCTGGGAGTCCAGACCCTCCTAAAGCATTTGATTTTTTGATTGATTATAATTCTATGTATATAGTAAGTAAAAATTAAGTATTTTTCAAAAATTTATTTTATTAATACTAATTATTCATTCATTATATTTTTACTGTTTTTTGTGCCCGAAAATCAACAAAATTAAAAGAATATGTTGGGCTGCATATTGAAGTATGGTACGAGAACAGTGGACTTTCAACCTTGGAAAATTCCTGTGTGCGCTACTGGTGTGAACCAACACGCTGTGCACCACTTACCCAATGACACTCTTAATTCAATTAAATTATAATCTTTTTAACTTAAAAGTAATTTTTAAATATCAAGCATTTTATTTTTCTTTAATTAATCATGATCACAAATGCAGAAAAGGGCTAAGGTCAAGTCGAACCAAAGTCACCCCACAGTTCACTCATGATAGGAGTTTAAGCTTCCCAGCGGGAAGCAAGCACTCCAAGAACTATTCAACCTTCAACTGTGCACTAACATTCTGTTTTTCTTAAACTATGCTATGGGGAAATTGTGACTTATTTTGATTTTCCAATAACTATTTAAAACTCAGCATACTTATTCAACATATTATAAGTTTTATTTTCAGAAATTGAACAAAATTTCGCATGATTGATAGAACTATATGCGTCCGCCCCTTGTTTTGACCACCCTTGTGCAGTGGACGTGCTGTACACCTGCTAGGATTTGCCCTGTCTTTAGTAATTAGATTTATTCCCAGTGATGGTATGCATATTTTATTTGTGGCATGAAACAATTTGTCTTCATTGAATTTGGCTCAAGGAAGCTAAAATGTTGGGCATCCCATAGCTTAACAGAGTAGGAAAAATATAATTACTATATACACAAAGCTAATCATTTGTTATTTTAGTTAATTCAACAGCAGACATAATGAATCATTCTATAAAATAAATTACACATTTATTATAAGTTATGGTATTCAAATTACCTTAAATCTCAAATAACTTTGAGAAATTAAATGTTAATCAGTTGTTTTTAAAAATAAAAAAATAATTCTTGATTATTTTTAATAAAAAAAAAATTTAATGATAATTAAATATAAAGAAATTAAAACTATAGAAAATTGAAATTCATAGCAAAGATATATTTATGCAGTAACTTAAAAGTCAGAGTATCTTCAGGTCATCCATATAATGATGACTTAAAATATTGCAATACAGTTAAAAATGCATTCATTTTAATAAAAAATAGAATAACCCATACATTGTTCAAAGTAGTTAACTTTAAAATAAACTGTTTTAAGTAAGAATTTTAAAAATATAAAAATTCGAATTTGATAACATATAAAAATTATCTTACAATAAAATGTTGCATTTCTCTGATGGATCATTTAAACTATTGAATAGTTAAAATTTTCTTCAAAATTAGATTGAAATATTGGATTTTGTACTGCAATCAAACCGAGCAAAACAATTAGCTACTGTTGAAGAAAGAAAAAAAAAACATGTAAATTGTAGCACCTTAAACATGAAAATTAATTTCAAACAGATTAAAATATAAAAATCCTAAAATCAAAACAGAAATTAATTTACATATTTCTATAAACATTTTTTTTAATTTTAAGGAATATTTTATTTTTATTCAATTTAATTATTATGTTTTTATTAAACACATACAAAAAGAAAGAATTATATTTATTAAAACACATAAACTGTAATATTAATAAATTTAATGAATAAATAAATCATTTCTTGAGAAACAAAGAAACCAATTGTAATCTAGAATCCAAAAAATGAATTCAGAGTACATAATGAAAAAATTAAGAATTTTTCCTCTCAAATATTTGAGTTGTTTAAAAATTTATTTTAATAACTAGTTTTATCAAAAAAAATTATTCTAATGAAATTGATCTAAAAGCACACTTGAAACAAACTTATAAATTTATACTAAAATGAGAATAATTATATACTCATTACACAACTAATATTCATAAAAAATATTTCTTATTTAAATATCATTATGAGAGCAATAGTTTCACTTCATACATCATGTAGAAACTAGGTTTGAACAACAATTTCTATTTTTAGTATTATCTTATATATGATAACAATTCTTATTTTTATGTCCAACATATCTTATTGAACCAAACACTAAAAAGCACATTTTGATATAAAAATTAACATGTAAAAGCCTTGAATGAATTTAAATAGTATAGTTAGATTCAATATCAAATTAGCTTATATTTTACCTGTATACAAGATTAACAGCTTTGTTAAACAGAAATGCTCTGCCTGTTGCACCGGTAAATCGTGTACTAATAAGTTCACCACGGTTTGTCAAAACTGTGTCACAACTGGCACATAGAAAAAGACGTGAACCACCAATATGACTCAAAAACAACTTGCCCATGTTGTAAAAACTAAAGAAGAAGAATCATACTTTTTTAAATTTTTATTTTAGAAACCAATATGATCAGTTAGAAGCAATAAAGTATAAATATTTAATTTTTCTGAAAAGTCTTCCATTGCTACTAATGCAATTAATTTTTCTCCTCCAAAATAAGTAATCTAATTCAAAACATCTTTATCTCAACATATAGTTCAATATTTCTTTCTTGCAAGCTGATAATATGTTCTTGGAAATTAAATATAAAAACAGAAATAATTTTAAAAAAATAGTTATAAAACAATGAAACAGAGTAAAGAAAACCATCTACCTAAGCAAAACTTGAAATACAACTTAAAAAACTATTTCATATATTCTATTTGTTTTCAACATATAATTTAAAAATTTATAATTTTGCAAGTTAAATTACTAACTCAAGTACTTGTTCATATCGATTCTAGCCCTGTCTACAAAATAAAACTTTTCGTAACGTATTTAACCTAAATAAGAAATGATAGTTTAACAAAGAATTAAAAATATCTCGATTTATTTATAAGAAATAATGCAGAAAAAATGTTGAATAGTATATTTAACCTTATTATATCAAAGTATTTGTTTCTCTTTAAGTTCTCTAAATATTAATTTTCTCAAGTTTATACTTCAAAAGAAAACTTTTATCCAAAAAATCTTAAAATATTTTAAATTATTCAAAAAAAAAAACTATTCACTTAGCAAATATTTTTTTTTTTTTAGAAAATTAGTAAACATTCTTAATTAAATTTTAAATTTTTATTGAAATTTTTTTTATAAAAAATCATTTTTGCCTGTCAATTTTTAAATTTAGGTGTAAAAATAAAAAGAAATTCATCATTAACTTTATTTAATTTAAACTATAATATATTTTATTCTATAGTATAACAAAGTACTCAAAAAGCATGCTGTATATTGTCAAATTAATCCTGTAATTTCTCAAAATATAATATTACTATGTTGAAAATGATTCCAAATCAAATCGAACCATCAAAAAGATTTAGAAGCAATAAGTACGTTTCTAGGAAAAAAATAACTAGGCTATTACACAATGAATATGTCAGCTTCTCAGTATAATTTTCAATCTACTATTATTAAAAACGAAACTATTATGATTGAAACTTACTTCCACGAAAAGATTGTACAAATTTATGAATAAATTTATACAATTTTTAATTGACTTTATTCACAATATCCAAGAAAATCGCCAGTCAGTCAACATAAAATTGACATGCGACAAAAATTACGCTCAGCTGATTCACAGAAACAGCTAGAACCAGTTGACAACAAAGAGCAATCAAGCCAGCGAATGAAAATAAATAAACAGCTGTTGCCATTCTTAAATATATTTTACTCTATCACTTATGATTTCATTTCAGTTTTAAGCTATGTATAAGCTGACTTTACATAAACTTAAATAATATCATTATAGAAGGTTTAAAAAATTATTCCGCTCATTTTGGATTATCGAGTTTATCATTAGTGAATCTGAGCTCCAGCAGTTTCAAAAAATAGAACACCAGACAGTCAAATATTTTCTTATGCTAGTTTGAAGAGAAGTGAAGTGCTTTCCTTTCGCTACAATCGAAATTCATCAAAATGGCTGAAGATCTTTCGTCAAATTTACAAAGTTATCAAATTCAACTGCAGCAGGTATAATTAAATTTATTATTATGAAATTTTTTTAGCTTTTGTTATCTATTATTATATTTACTCTTTGTTTAAGGTAGCGTAATTTTAAACGAAAATTCAAATTTGAGAACACGATATGGTAAGGAATCGTGGAGCTCGGTGGTGTTATTTAATGCATGTATTGTCTTATTAGGCTTTCGTGGAGACGGATGAATCTTTTGTACCTGTGCGTGTTCTCATTAATTTTATCATTACTATCTACAAACAAAGGGAAAATGTCGAAATTGAATTGGATTCCTGTGAAGTTGCTTAATATTGTTGAAATACTGTTGCTGTTCGTCATTAAAGTTTTTTTTAGTTTGCATGAAACACTCAAAAGGGTGCCGTATTTTATTTCGTGCTTATTTAATTTGCCGTGTAACAATATTTTTTTAGAAACCTAGAATTCTAATAATCCAGTGTCTTCCATTGTTCAACGCATCATTCTGGAAAAGTACGATTATATTAGTGAAGCTATAGCGCTAACAAGCTGTAGCAGTTTGTTGCAGCATTAAAAATGTTAAGTAATGATTCTGTTTAAAGTCTGGAACAGGTGGTCACTTGGGGAAGCCGATATTTTTGCGGCCAGAAGCTGTCATCTAACTACCTATACCTGTTCCTAAAGTTTACAAAATAAATTTTCCAAAGAAAGCAAACAAATAGAGAAATACATAAAAAAAGCACATTTGAAAGCTATAAAATAATAAATAAAAACATATTTTTCTGTAAAACTTAAAATGAATTTCTGAATTAGAATAGTAAGAAAAAGGCTTGCTTGTGCTCTGAATCACAGACATTTTGGTACTTATCGCAACCTTTTGGTGGCATTTGAACTGAAGCACCTGGTTGCCAATTGAGCTCCTTGCCCCCATAGTAGGGTTGCGTCCTATTATAGCCCACCCTTGAATTTTGTCGCCAAGTTAAGCGATAAGTTCGCCAAGCTACCAACCCTTCTTTTTTAATTATTCAAAATTAAAGACCGTTAGGTATCTGCAATTAGTAATTTCCGTTAATTACGTACGTGTGATTACCTGTTATTGTTTTCGAGTCAAAAGCAAGGTTTATTTAATTTTTTTTCTAATTTTTTGTAAAAAAGGTGGTAATTATTAGATGGAGCTTTCGGAAAAAATAGTTAAAATTATGAAGATGCCGTTCGAAAGGAGGAAAGAATCTGCATGATGTAAGGAAAGGTATGTTTGGCAAAAGCCGTTTCAGTTATTTTAGAATGTGTTTAATGTCTTTTTAAGAAGCTATATCATTCAGTAATTTGTTCATAAAGTTTTAATTTTTCTCCTTCGAACATCGATTTATTCTTTTTAGAATGTTCTTAATTTTCTATTTTTCAACTGTTGAAAAGAAATTTCCGTTTTTGTCGTTCGGATATCCGTTTTTTTTCTTTTTAGGTTGTCCTTAATTTTTTATTTTTAGAAGCTAAATCTTTCATTAAT
Source organism: Trichonephila clavata (assembly GCA_019973975.1). Taxonomy (NCBI): domain Eukaryota; kingdom Metazoa; phylum Arthropoda; class Arachnida; order Araneae; family Nephilidae; genus Trichonephila; species Trichonephila clavata. The sequence continues at coordinate 298,412 of BMAO01034068.1, forward strand.
TTGTTCTTAACATCGATTTTTTTTTAGAATGTTCTTAATTTTCTACTTTTCAGCAGTTAAAAAGAAATATCCATTTTTGTCGTTCGGATATCAGTTTTTTCTTTTTAGGATGTCCTTAATTTTATGCTTTTTAGAAGCTGAATCTTTCATTAATTTGTTCTGAACGTCTAAAAAAATTTTTCCTCAATCGAACTTTGATTCCTTTTTTTCGGAATGTTCTTAAATCCCTACTTTTCAAAAGTTAAAAAAAGAATTTTTCGTTTTTTTTATCCTTAGATCTCAATTTTTACTTATTAGAATGACCTTAATTTCCAATTTTTAGGAGCCAAGATTTTGCTGAATTTGCTTTTTTAGCGTCTATAAAATTTCGCTTTCGATTCCTTTTTTTTTTTCGGAATATTTTCCTATTTCCTACTTTTGAAAAGTTTTTTTCGAAGCTAAATTTTACTCGAATCATTTCTTAAAGCTGTAATGCTTTTCATTTTTTGCTCCTTTCGACGAAACACCATGTTTTTCCTGAACTCAACTTTGAACAACCCGCCTGGCGCCACTTCAAAAAAAATTCGCCAAGGGGTGGGCTATAATAGGAATTAACCATTCAAAGGATCAACTTCAGAACAGGCTACAATTACCGAACAAGTAATTCCATTTAAAGTTCCGATTAAGTTTCTGAAGCTTTAACATGAATTAATTGAAATTGATAAGGAAACAAATGATGGAATTGTTAATTTGAAAATTGTCTGCTTTAAAACATCTACAAATGTTAAATAGCAATTAAGTATAAAGAACACATGACCTTATCTTTTTTAGATGGCATTTGCATACATGGTTTTTCCATCTTATACAATCTGCCACAATGAATTTGCTATCTCATGAGATCTAGATAAACACATTGGCAAATACAAATGACTGCCTGTTCTACACTTAAGCCAATGATTCTGTTTCTCTTAATGAGAGTCAAATGTTTGGGCCGTTGTCTAATATTATTACTTGCTCTGGAAAATTTTCTTGTATTTTACGTATAGATTTCAATTTCCTCACTTGTTTACAAATATACTTTTTTCTGTATCTAATTTTTATCATTACCATGCAGTTAGGCCCCGAATTAGCAAATCAGGGCTGAAAGTTTTGTTTGTTTATTGAAGGTTATTCGTAATATTGGGGTCCAGATAAAATGCAAACTTTTTGTACTCCCCTTTTGGAATTTTTTTTAATAAGCAAGTCATTGTTTTAAATACATGTTTTTATTCAGCTGCTAAAAACTTTCAACACCTTAGCCAAATGCGTCCTTTTTTGTTTGATTTCTTCGATCAAATGTTGCAATAAGTTCACGCAATTCTCTCCATTGATAGTTTTTCTTTTTCAAGGTAGTCAATAAAAATTATCCCACTCGCATCCCAATAAACTGACCCCATGACCTCGCCTGCAGATGGAATGGTCTTCACTTTCTTTGTAACTGGTTCTCCCTTTTCAGTCCATTGTTTTGATTGTTCTTTTGTCTTGGGTGTGAAGTGATGGACTCATGTTTCATTCATGGTTATGAAATGGCACAAAAGTTCTGCTTTGTAGCTGTAAAACTTCGCTAAATACTCAATTGAAACATCTTCACTACACTGTTTTTGCTCGAGTGTGAGCAAATGTTGCACACAGCCTTCTCATGTCCAAATTTTCAGATAATTTGCGATGTACCACGCTTTTTGAATTGCTTCTATGTCCTGGTAGTTTGCACACTTTCAGTCAATGATCATCCAGTACTACTTTGTGGATTTTCTTCACCATTTCTGGAATCATCTTATTTGCTTGATTTCTGCAATGCTTATGTTGGTAGCTCGTATGGTCTATCCAATATTTTACTGTTGTAAACGAAGGAGCAGACTCACACCCAGAGTAGAATCTAGCTCAGCTTTTATATTGATTGGGCTGAGGTCTTTCAAATAAAAGTATTGCATTACATAACGATGCCCAACTTTCTCCATTTTCACAAATTCACTGAAAACGTTCACTATTAATGGCTGCCAAATAAATACAGAAACAATGTGACATCTTTTTTTGACAGTGATTTTGAGAGATGAGGTGTCCAGATTTAGTCAACAATCCTCAACCCTCTATCTGGCACTGAGAGTCTTTGTGTTAGAAACTTGGCTGAAAAGAAGTAGGCGTGGCTTTGGAGAAGAGCAGGCCAATGGGATGGCTCGCAGGAGAAAGTCACTTCTTGACTTCTGATTGGTTGAATGAAAGTTGACAGTAAGCTTAGAGTGAAAATTTCACTAGAACTTGTTTTAAGAGTTGAGTTAAAAATGGGTATAAGTCAAAATTTAATGAAGTAAAAATAAGAGTTTTTAAATTAATGAACTTTTAGAAGAGGGTTTTATTTTAAGGATCAGAGAATATTTAACATCTATTCAATCATAGCTTCCATTAGGAGGCAAGTTTTTTCTTGATCATTCTGAGCTGTTTTAATTTTGGAGAGTAGAGTTAATAATTTGAGGTTTCTTTTAATTAAATCAGAAATTGTAGAAAAGAGTTCGAGCACTTGAACGAGGTTGGATACATTGTTATCTCTATCAAGGAATCCTTGATAGTTTTCGCTTGGATTTTCAGTAATAGATTGATTGGTGTTTTGACTCGGGGTGGGGAGATTACTACCAGTGATATTTGCATAGGATATACCTTCTATGACATTATTATTAATAGGAGCTTTATTTTTATTTTCTTCTGGGAGGAGTGAACCTTTCTTTGGTTTTGGAAACTTAGGGTATTTAGTGTAGCATGCTGCATGTCCGTATGTTTCACAATTAATGCAGTATTGATTTTCTAAGTGGGTTTTAATGTCACAATCACAAGTAATGTGTTCTTTTTCGCATTTTAAACAACGAGGTTTCCTGTGACAGTTGGCGGCAGTGTGGTAAAAGTTATTGCATTCAAAGCATTGGGTTATTCCCCTTACAGAGAAGCCCTGTACTTTAATCTGCAAATAACCCAATTTTTCTAAGTCGAAAATGGTTTTGTTTTGCTCATTTCGGGGTAAAGTTACTTGGAAGAAAGGAAGGGGGGCTTTATTCCTCCTGGAAATCATTTTGCTGCAGGTGTCAACTTCGTATCACCCCTTCCAGATCATGCCGAATTTCTTCAGCAGTGTTGAAAGTGGGTAGGCCATTGATACCGACTTTAATTAACTTATTTACTTTCGGATTGATAACGTGGAATTCAAATTCCTTATTCTGTTTTAGCGTGTGGGTTGGGGCACGATATTCTTTAAAATCTTCACTGTTCAAGTTAAGGTGTTCACTAAATGAATCTTTCAATGGATTTACGTATGAGGTTCGGGAATTTTTCAAGGATGTTTTTGGTTTGATGCCTGTAATTAGGATGTATTTTAAGCATAATAGGGGGAGGGGGTTTGGGTATGATGGTAGCTTCCTCGGGGGAGGGGGGGATCAGTAGTTATAGGAATTGGTTGTTTTACATCTTGCTCTAAGTCAGAGAAACTATTGACTGTTTCAATGGAATCAGGGTTTTCAGTTGGGGAATCGGGCATAGCTGTCTTTTAGGGAAGACAAATTCTTCCGAGGATTTCTTGCTTTTATTTTTGTTTTTTGTTATTTTTCTTAGGTTTACAATTTTTGTTTTCCTTTACATTAATCTTATCAGAGTCATTAGAGTATTTTTGATATCATTAAAATTACCCTCATCTACATTGGTAGGGGGGATTTTGTGCTCATTACATTCAGTTCTAGTGCAGGGGGGGGGGAGTTTTAAGCTCACTAACCAGGTCTTCCTTTCTTTTCATCATGGCTTCAGTGTTCTTCCGGTTTTGTTCAATATAAGAGTTCCTGGGGCTGGGAGTTCGAATACTTCCTTCTTGCTGGTAAATGGCTGGGATACCTGTGACGGTTTCTCTAAGTTTTTCGCAGGCTGTGAGTTGAGAGTTCCTCGTTGGGGAAATATCCATAATAATGGATGATTTTGAGTCAATGATTCATCAATATGCAGATCAGGGTCAATCCCCATAACTATAAAAGCTCTTAAAAGAGCTGTACGGGAGTTAAAGTCGTGCTTTGAGCTGGGTAGAATAGGGAGCTCGTCGAGACACGTCTGTTCTCTTCAAAGTCTGGCCATCTTAAATGTGACATCTTCAAACTTGAAACATGCTTTATAGATTGCATACTTTCTAATACAGTGATATTTTTCAAACAACTACCGCCATCTCTTAGTCAGGCAGGGTACTTATGGGACCGCAGTCATATACCTTATTTTCTCCACTGGCAATTGTTCTTAAGAAATTATTTGCATTTGTTAGTTGCAAATGATTGTAGTGGAGATGCCTTTGCTTTTTTTTTAAAGTTGTACATGGGTGATTTAGACATAATTACCGGAAATATTTTTTGACATTGTAGAGTGAACAATATTCTAATCGTATTTTTTTTAAAATTAAGCAAAATCTTTTCTTAAAAAAAATCATGACTTACAGTAAGCTATTAAAAATATGTGTATATTGCAAAATAATTTTATTTAATCTGAAGTTATATTTTTGTTTTTATCAAAAGTTGAATATATTGATTATTTTTCCAGGTTGAAGCAGCTCTTACCAACGAGCCAGATAATGAAGAATTATTGAAACTGAAGAAAGATTTACAGGTAAGAGTTAATGAATATCCAAGTTGATATTTTTCTATTATTTTTCTAAACTTGTGTGATTTGTTGATTTTTGAGTTTCATTTTTATATAAGCTATATTAATGTATGCTGTATTATGTTGTGAGGGATATCGAAAAAACACACATACACACTGTTTACAGAAACACACAAATGACCGTATTTTATAATTTAGTAGCAAATTAAACATTTTCATAGTTCATCTAATTTTAGTTATATTCTTACCATTATTAAAAATTATTCTTTTCTTAGTTAGTAGAATTTTTTTTAAAACATTCACACTTCTTTGTTTTAGTTGATCACTGTTACACAAATAAAAAATATAGCATTGTGACAGATTTTCAATATATCTGAGTTTGGGTTACAATTTACCTGTTATTAGTTTTCATCAAGATTAAATAATTCGATTAGTTTTAAATGTTATCTAATCCACATTTCTTATATGCAGACAAACAAAGAAATTAGAAATTTCTATTTATTTGTGAGGCAAGTAATTTTTTAACACATGACACTTTTCACATTGACCAAATGATATCCGCTTTTGGATCATGGTGAGTTTTTTTAGCAGTCCTTAGGTCTAAACACTATTTTGATATCTGATATGCTGTTTAGTATGAAACCAGGTTTAAAGTTTTCAAGTGTCAATTTTTCAGTCTGCGGAAGTAGAAAATGCCACGATGTCTCCTCAGCCTTAATAAGGTTGCATTACTGGGCTCCTTCGCCCAGTAAGGCACTTGGCACAGTTGCAGTCGCAGCCTTCAGAAAAGAAAGTGGCGCAACAGTAAGAAAATATTGCTTTTGTTTTTAATTCTAAATTTATAATTTAAAGGTAGGTTTTCAGAAGTAGGTAACCTCATCCTGTATGCTTTGCTTTTTCCCTAAACATTTTTTATTAAACCAGTACTGTTAACTTTTCGACAGTTTTTTAAAAATTTTATCAATTTTAGTGTTTTAAGAATTAATTTGTTAATGTTGATTATCTGACAAGAAATTGCATATGATTAGTACTAATTCTATTTTTTTTTCGATTCTTAATGAAAGTATTTGTATTTGTTTGAAAATATAATTTTTAAAATTTAAATTGCATTCATTTAATCGTTAGAAATAAATTGGTGGTAGTGACAAGAGGTAGGATTTTTAAAAAAAACCATGGCTGCTTGATTTTTTTAATTAAATTATTTTTTAAATGTACCATCTTTGGATGTTTTTATTTAGTAAAATATTTCTAAGACTCTTATAAACTTTATACTGAAAAAGGCTAAGCCTGATATTCAAAATAAAGTTAAAGTATTGGCATATTTTCCCTTCTGCAATTTGCCTTTTAAAAATTAATTGTATACTTATTTAAAAAATACCAGGTTAAAAATATTTTAAAACTTTTTATTCAGTAATGAAGTTGTAATATATATATATTTTTTAGTTTCCATATATATATCGTGTAGTTTCATTTGATTTCAAGATTTTTTTACTGCAAAATTTCAATTTAGTTTTTTCTTAATTGTTTTTTGTAGCTTGTGCATCTTTGATAATTTGAATGAAGTAGAAATTGTGTCTACTGTGAGACATTAACATATTTATTAAAAGTATCAGAAATATATATACACACACACACAAAAAAAGAAAAGCTTTAAAGGTGGTGAAGAATATCATGTTCTAGACAGTCTAAAAAGGATGTTTCATTTTAAAAAATTGTTTACAATATCAGGGGAATTTAATTTTAAATAGTTATGATTTCCAAATTGATTACTTATATTGGCAATTGAATAAAATTTGCTTCATTTCAACAAATAAGCATTGCTTACAATTAATCTCTTTTCCTTAAATTAATTTTTCATCTTATAAATCCTTAGGAACATTATAAATATTGTAAGGAAGAATATAAAAACAAATATAAATTAATGTTAAAATATTTGAAAATTGTACAGAAAAATAAATTTCAGTATGCAAAAGGCGATTTAAAAAAAGGCAAAGCAAAACTGCCTTTTTAAAGCAATCCCTTTAGGGTTATTATTTCAAATATCTATTAAGATCTTCTGAGTAATTATTTGATCTATTGATTCAGAAAAATAAATGTTCATTGATCAAGTGTTATCCTGATCAATGTTTTTATTTGACTTCAGATACATGTGGCTTCCAACTTCAATTATGTCCTAATATATAGCTATCAGATTAGCACTTAATGTACATGATATTTACCATGGTTGCTATAATTTACCTTTTTGTTTTATTGTGCCCTAATTCACATCATATAAGTTTCATTGTTTGGTACATGTAAATGTTTATGAATGTAAATGTTCCTTTTCTGTTATCTTATTCTAAAATATAGATTTTGTCTTGCAGGAAGTGATAATTTTAACTACTGAACTTATAAATGCCAATACAGAAAAGAGCTCTAGTTCTGTTGGTTCTGGGGCCTCTAATAAAGATTCATCATCATCCCATTCATGGAAAATTGGAGATGGATGTCTTGCTCCATGGTCAGAGGATGGACTGTGAGTAGATTTTAGTAATTCTTCTGTTATGGTGTACTTTTAAAGAAATATATAAATGTTGATTATTATTTTACATATATTAACACAAATTTTTTAAAAAGATCCATAACTTTTTTAATCTAAAGTAAATAATAATTTTCAAGTCTAAAAGATGAATCATGCGCTGAAAATATGAATTTGATTAAGATTTACGAGATAAGATCATCCCTTAACTGTATCGAATAAACTTTTCAGTATGAGAAAAGATGCATTTAATTCAAAATTCCCCTTTTCCCCCTAGCTAGTGAAGACATTTTATCAAGTTTCATTTCTGATTGAATAAAATATCATTAATTTTTTAGTTTAAAAAAGCACACCTTGGTAAATTATATGGATTCTTTTTAAGAATTTTTTTTTAATAAAAACTTGTTTCTTACATCTTTTAAAATTCTAATGGACTCTGTATGATTGTTTTATCAATTGAAGAAGATATTCTTTGTGTTGGTTCTTGTTAAGAGAGATAAAAGTTTGAAAAATTTGTACATCAAATGCTCTAAAAATTGATATAAGTTTGCATGATTTTAACTCTTAACTTATTTGCAGTTGAATCATTAAAACTTTTAAAAATTGTAAATATGCAATATATATATATAAATATTTTTAATTAAGTACAAAAACAATTGCTTAAAAATGTAGTATAAATGTGAAATGAGTATTGTGTAGTTAGACGTTTTTAAGTTTGAAAAAAAAAATTGGTCTGATTTCCATATTTTTCTTGTATTCAGATAGAGGCAAAGGGGTAATGTAATTTCAAATCTTAATCATTTTATTTGTTTAAAAACGTATCTTGCAATTTTGTATAAATAATTTTAAATATATATTATGTCAATTTTTGAAATAATTTCTTGCATTGGTTAAAAAGGTTTAAAAGTACTTCGTGGTTATATTATGTTCGATATAATCATAAGGAAAATTGGATTATTTATTAGATGTTATGAAGACGTAAACGATGACATAACGTAGTGGATGATGTATTGTTAACTTTACTAAATTGAGTCTACTGGCAACTAACAAAGGGAATACTTGAAATAATTGTATGAAATTTAATTACCTTTTTTGAAAATTTATTATAGCCTTGTAGTTGATGCTTTGGTCATTTATGTCATATTGTATTATTTATTCAATGTCTTGTTTAAAGTTCTAACTGTTATCATATGTAAAAAATACATTCTTCAGAATGTGTTATTAACTCATCGTTTCTCCTAAAAAACTTAAATTCTTTTTTCAAATTATTTTCCATAGAAGTTCACTGCTTTTTTATATGTGCAATTCAATCCCAAAGAGATCTGTTAGGAAATATATAAATTTTAAATAACTGTTATTTGATGGGTATTCCACATCCTTTTTGGAGTTATGAAAGGGTGATTTTAGACCATCATAAAATAATGGAATCACTTCACCCATGTTAACTTTGCAAGTGTTTACTTGTATTGTAGTTATCTATGGTTTTGCTGTTTCCTACACTTGAATCTATTGCATATCAGTAGGTTAACATACATATTATAAATGATGCTATGTAAAAGAAATTAATGTTAGTTAAAATTATGTTTTGTAAAACTACCATGAAAGCTGAGAATTTTTGGAAACTTTAAAAGTTAAAGTAAAGGGGTTGGCTTGTATACTGATCTCAAGAAAAAATGTAATTTAGAAATGTTTTTTTTTTTTTTAAATTTATTTTAACCATAACCATGTGCAAGCAATTCTAATCTTAACTTTTCCGGTTTATTGAATGGAACTTTAATTCTAAAAAGGAAACAAAAAGTGACAAAATCTTTAAAGACTGTGTAGAATCTGAATGGCTTGCAAAATTTGCATTCACTCAATAGGATATTGATGCATTGGATCATCATATAGTGAGTTTTTATTCTAAAAGGAACATAGTTTGATGAACACCTGCTGCCTTTTTATGTTGGCATTTCCCTTCATTCAGAAGTTTTTTTTTTCTGTCCTCTCTTGAACTTGTTTGTTGTTTGGAGAAAGTAGCCAAACTATTATTAAAGTTTTCAACAACTGCTATTACCACATCATTATCCAAGCAAACAGGAAAAGGTGCAGAAAGTAAAACTAGTATAGACAGCACAGGAAAGTAAAGGCGAAAAATGCATCAGCTTCAGAAACAAAACTCGTTACCATCCAGCTTCTTACTTTACATCAATTTGTTGGGAAATATTCTACCCTTTCATCCCTTGACAATGTACCCCTAAGAAACATGTTTAAAATGAAATCCCCCTCCCAATATGGCTTACATAATGGGTCTTGAACTTTGGTTAAATCTTTGAAGGAGAGACACATTCTCAGCTTATGCTCAGATTAGCTTACATTTGGAAATATATGGTGTGTGATTTCTTTGAGAAAAAATAATTCTATCATTCTCAGCTTATGCTCAGATTAGCTTACATTTGGAAATATATGGTGTGTGATTTCTTTGAGAAAAAATAATCCTATCTTTATCACTTTAAATTTAATTTGGATTTCCAGATCAACTCTGAAAATGTAAATCCTCGCTGTATTTCATTAAACACTGTTTTATTGGATGGTTTTAGTTTCAAAATTTGTTTTTAGGGTAGAATTTAGTTTTAGAGAAAGTTTTGTCTTCATATTTTCACAGAATGGCAAATATATTCTAGATTTACAGTAATAGTTTTAAAAAATATACTTGTAAATTTTTTCAGTCATAGAAAATGCTTTCTTTAGACAGATTTTTGTGACGCATTGCATCATTTTAAATTCTGAGAATTGTGCGTGCATGTAAAACTTTAAAAAAATTTGCCATAAAGGGGGCAGTTATTTCCAGAAAGAAATCAATAATCACAGGTTTGAAATGTAAAAAAATAAATATAATAATATATATGCATTATAACAACTTTTACAGCAAGTTAATTTATGTAGTGAAAGATTCCATGAAGAATTTGGTAGTATTGCATCAATTAGACATGCACAGTATAAAAATTATGCATGCTTAACCATGTTAATGAATTTGTATCTCAGAAAACTTTAATTTAAGCTCATAAGTTACAAAGAGTTTTCTAAAAAGAAAAGAAGTTTTATTCAAAAGGAAAACATAATCTTGGAATTAGGTTCTTAAAAATTTGAAGATGGGGATTTTTATATTTGTAAACATAAAACCATAAAGTTGTATAAAATATAATATTTTAAGTGCTCAAAAATGAAAAGGTTAAACAGTGTAAAAGATATTTCTGTTGTTACAACAGATGGGAGATGAAATTGTGGACAACTTTTGAAAATAAAGAGTTGTAAATATGTATGGTGATTAAATTTTAAACACAAATTGGCATCTAGATCAGAGATTTGTTTGCGAATAATATTAAAATTTTGTACTGCAGAGATATGTATAATTATTTTTCTGTAGAAACGGAACTGATGAAAACTTAACATTTCATAGAAAGTAACTTATTTATAGAATTATTTTGTGTTAAAATTTAAAGGGCATTGATTCAAACATGTGTTTTACATTGGTTAATTCTGAGTATTATATTAAAGCAAAAAGATATTAAGTCTGAAAAAGAGGGATCCAGGCTGATTTTCTTTTAATATGGGCTTAAACACTGAGAAACAATTAAAAGGACAATTAATGATGGGGGGGGGCGGTTGTAATAAAAAGAAAACTAACAAAGTAAATAAAATTAAACCTGGCCAAAATATCATCCAATATAAAACCAATATATGAAAGAACAAAAATGGGCTGAAGATTCACCCTAAATTAGGAAACTGGTCGTTTGTCTAGCACAGAGGTAACTGACAGCCTGTAAATCATAGGAAACATTTCTATTAGGGTGTATGATTTCCTCTAATAGCTACTCAACTCTCACATCAGTGTTTCGTACTGTTTACCAGAGTTTTTATCAACCCTTGTGGCAATCACTCCCGCTCTTGCACCAAGGCACCCTTGAGCTCATCCAGGTTCTTTGGAGCTGGTCTTCAAGCTGCAATTGAGTGCCCAAGGACCTTCCATTCATGTGTGATGGGATTGTTGTCAGGGGACATCGCAGGCCTCTGAAATCATTGGAATATTCTCCGCTTGGATGTATTCGTCCACACACTGAGCCCGTGTCGACGTGCATTATTGTTCATAAAGGTGGAATTTGGTCCATATTATCTATGGAAAAGTGATATAAGGTGCAAGGATCTTGTCTTTGTGCTGCTGGCTTGTCAGATGACCTCTATTAATTACATGAAGATCAGTATATTCGTCGGCAATGATGCCTGCCCAGGCCTTGCCAACCATAGTGGTCATTTTCAGTAATGTTAAAGCGCCAATATTGACTCCCAAGGTTCTCTTCAGATGAGAACATGTCTTGAATCACTGTCCAGACATAATCATGACTCATTACTGAAGAGAATCTGCCTCCAATTATCCTCTGTTCAAGATGAATGTTTTTGGCAACATGCTAGATGATTTTTTTTGTGGTTCACAACCAAAGGGATGTAGACTACTGGGTGCCTGGTATACAGGCCATCTACTTTAAGTGTAGATGACTTATTTGTGAAAAGGATGTTCCTGTTGTGTTATATAGGTGATTGTACAGTTGTGTTGCTGTTATGGATCTATCCCTTTTTGTCGGATGTCTCAAATAATGGTCTTGAGCCTATGTTGTTGCCTTTTTTTGCTTTGGCCAGGTTGGCAGACCACTGTTCCTATCTCTAGAAACTGTTTCCACAGAGTGGACATCACACTTCTCGAAACTCTAACAGCAAATAGTGTGTGATTAGCCCACACATCTTGAGTCTTCCAACTATTTGCCATCTTTTGCCACCATCTAGATCATAGGTTCCCAACCTTTTTTAACTGGTGCCCCCTTTTCTAGTGAATATTTCGATACTGCCCCCTCCCACTCTAGAGAAATAAGAGTGTACAGAATACATGGTGAAAACAAGAGTTAAATTTTTAAAAAATATTCTATTACTAATAAAATATATTTTTTAATTTAATTTTTTTACTTGCAAATCTGAAATAGTTATTGCCACAAATATATTTAAATATGTAATATTATATATTTAGTCATAGATAGGGTATTGGAATTGAAACTGAATTTCTTCATTTTAAAGAGTGGAATAAAAGTTTAAGCCTACCTGATATAAAAACGGGCAAGGGTTTTGATGATACAAAGTAATTCGTAATAAACTATTGCTTTCAAAATAAATATAAATTGAGAGTTTCAGCCTTTAAAGAATCACATTTTAATTCCTGGTTAACATATTTAATTATGTTCCTTGGATAATATATGTAATGAAATGCAGTGGACGAAACATTTTTCTTACTGCTCACAAAAACAACAAGTGCACCACAGAAATTAAAATGTGCTATATCATTCAATTTAATGTAGATTTAAATGTAATGTGTTATCTTTAAGTTTTTCATCCACATCCCGTACTGAAATACGTGAATTTTTGTACTCATGTGATATAAAAATAATTTAAATACGTACAATCAACATAAGGTAGACACTATTAAAGTTTACTTTTGTTTGTATAATTTTTTTTTAAACTATATTTGGTTAAACTGCCCAAGCCCTTCCGTGCCCTCTCAACGCACCATAGTTTTCTCTGGGTCTTTTACTGCTCTTTTGAAAGCCTCAAATGTCCTCAAATTTTTTAGGTATTATGAAGCTGTAATTGATGACATAACTGAAGATGGACAATGTACTGTTAACTTTGCTGCCTATGGAAATACTGATGTTTGTGATGCTGAACAGTTACGTTCATTAGACAAAGATCATAGAGATTTTTCAGATGGCTCTTCAAAATCTAGGTGAGTTATTTTTTGAGGATATGCATGTATACATTAATCTCTTTCTATTAGTATGAATTGTGAAGTTTTAATAGCTAAACTGCTTACCGTAAAATCTAACATTTAACGTTCACTTTCAACACAAAAAATAATATAGAAATTTACAGGTGCACATTATACGCCGAATATAAAAATGATAGCTTTAAAAATAAAGATACAAAAAAAGGAGAAGCATTAAAAAAAATTATACTTCTACTAATATCAAATTACTGTTTATTTAAAAGAAAAGAAAGTAGTTCTAAAAGTATATTATTTTTTCAAATGTTTAAAATAATATCTCGAACAAATGACTTCAAAACATAAGAGCATGACACATGTACATTCCAAGTTTCTTCGTAATAAAAAAAGTATGCACATTATATGGCGAATATGCCTAAAAATTGAAAAATGGAGCTTGCTTGTATAGATGCGCATTATACACCAGATTTTACAGTAATTATTGTTTCAATTGACTTTTTTCATGTTTATAATGTATATATATGTTTTATATTTAAATTTGCATTCCCCAATTTTTCTGTATGAAAATTATTTTAGTTGCATTGATGTTAAAATACATTGTTTCATTATGAATTAAATTATAAAATTTCATGTGTTCTGAAAAGAGTATAGTTAAATATTATTTTGTGAAATTCAATAAAAATTGGAAATTAATTAAAGAAAATGAATTAAAACTACTAAAAAAATTAAAAGCTAAAATTAAGTAGTAAATTTTTGCTTTGGCCAATAAAATTTTTAATTATTTTTAAGGTTGCTTGTGGATTTTATCCCTGTTTTGTATTATGAAGAGCAATTTTTTTTTTTACTTGCAAGCTTCCAGTAATTTGTTAGGATCTGTATTAGATCTATATCTCAATTTTTACATTCCTGTTTTGTATGCACTATTCTGAAGAATTTATCTCAGTATTATTTATAAATGAATGAACATGGAAGGTAATTAAGACCATGCATTCAGTCCATGTTTAAAATTTCTCACATATACATGTTACATGTTTAAAAACATCTTGTTACCAAGTGAAACTCTCTAAAACAAAATTCTGCCTTATATTAAACTGTTAAATTGCAGGTATGTTTTCTCTTTAGTAGTTCATTGGTTTTTTTTTTTTTTTAAAAAGAAAAAGAAATTTAAATAATGCTTAAGAGTTTCAGATTTTTACAATGCTTTACGTGGTTTATAAAAAACTGTAATATTTTGTAATTTGATAATATATATGGAAAGTCAAATCTCATTTTATTTTAGTGTGTGTTTATTATTTAACCCCTAAACACAGCTGCCAGTGTATATATCCATCTCACACAACCAGTGCATTGAATGCCCCAAACATATATATATACCTTTCTGAAATGCAATTCTTTTCTTAGTGCTGCTATCAGTAAAGTTATTCTGAAGGCTTTAGAATGCAATATAATGACCTGGACAGTGTTTGCAATAGTTTGACTTATTTCAGAGAAAATTTTGCTTATTCTTGCCTATTCTTTTTCCTTCAGTACACCACACATGGGTGCCTTTGTGAAAAATGATGTCACTAGGGAGCTAATTGTGTAACTTTTAATCAGCAGTTAAGGGGGGGAAAAGCATTTCTTTTTAATATTTTTTGTATTTTTGTCTAATACTGAACTTTTGTTAGTATTTTGCTTCAGGTTTCTGTTGATTAAGTTTTTAAAAGATTTAGCATACATTTGATTTGTTTTAGAGGTTTATTATTAATTGATTTTATAAATTAAAGGTAATCCACGAATAACTTAAAGTCACAGAAAGAAAAAATATGTATGTTTTACTGCATAAAACAATTTATGTTTATAAAATTCTAATTTAGCTTTCGACATTCTTGAATTGAAAAAAAAATAAGATATTTCCAAATTGAGCATACTTTTTCAAACGATAATGAAAAAATAATTTTATAAAAGTGATCATTTTATGCAAATTTTTTTTAATACGTAACAAATTTGGTGTGAAAGCTTTTACAAAAATTTTAATATTGAAAATAAATTTTTCCCCTCTGGAATATATAAGTTACATAGTATTTCGTCCAATTATAGTTTTTATTTTATTTTCGTTGTTTATGTATCAATTATTTGAAGCATTCATGCGTGAGATAAAGTAGTGTATCTCAATGTGTGATACACATACTTCTGGAAATGTAGAAAATGGTCTCAAGGGGTACACGAAAAAAAAATTAAAGAATATTGATAGGTTTCAATAGAAAAGGTGTTTAGTTTTGTAAAAAAATTTCAGAAAGATGGAGCTGTGTGCGATATGTAATAATTTTTTATATTATGTAAATCAAGTTATACTCTGTTCATTTGACTTCTTAAGAGCAGTGACTAAATTTTTTTTTCCTTTATTGTATGTAAATCATTGTATACTAGATATTTTTATGTGGTGAAATAACTATTTATTTATATAACTAAAAATTAGATTCATTTGTTTTATGGTAAACAAATCTATGAAAACCATAAAATACATAAATCTTACCAAAAGTGGCAAAAATTTCTTATTATTTTTAAATGGGCATACTAATGCTTTTAACTATGTAAACAATAAATAGGGGCTCAGTAAGTTATTCTCATAAATGTTAATCGTGATCTTTCTATGAGATTATTTTAGAGAAGGCAATTGTACTTTTGTTTTCCTGGTCGGTTCCTTCCTTAGGAGAAGCCCTATAAGAGTTCATTCTTAAAGAAAAAAATTAATGTAATTTGATGTCTTTTTATTATGTGAGAGAAAATGTGAAAGTTAATATACCTGCTGAAATATATGTCAATATCTGATTTGTAGCACACAATTCCTAGATATTTTAGCTTTGTGAGTAATTTTTTAATGGTGTAGAAATAAGTAAATAGGAAACATTCGATAAACTGAACCATTATGTTGAAAGTTATACTTAATTTTCAAAATTATTACTACTTATATCTGTAATTTATAAAAGAATTCTCCCTTTTTAAAAAATTCATTCCCCTCGTTAGAAAGCAGCTGCTGCAGGCACACAAAGATTACAAAAAGAAAAAAGCCCAGAAAAAGGCCCAAAGGATGAAACAGCTGGAAGAAGAAAGGGAAAAAGAAAAAGTTAAATGGCACAGTTTTAATGCCAAAGTAAGTTTACTTCTTTTTAAAAATATTCTGTATAAAGGAATTTATAAAATTTCTTTTTTACATTGGACTTATGAAATTGAATGATAGTTTTTTTTATATAAATTAAACAGTTCTAAGAAACAATTTGTTTTACATTAATTTTCTTTTTTTAAAAAAAACTTACTGCATTATAGATTAGTAAATTAATGATTACTACCTTTTATTTATTTATTTTTTTGAAATTGTTTTTCTTTTAACTTGATACTTTTAAAATACATTTGAATACAATTTTCTTATTAAAAGAATTTCCTACTTTAGGCTTTTAACAAGAAAGGTCATGTAAAGAAGAGTATATTTGCTTCACCGGACAATATCAATGGCCGAGTTGGCATTGGTACCTGTGGTATTGGTGGTCGCCCTATGACTGAATTCCAGCAGCAAGAAAAATGGAGGAGAGGACCTGCAGGAGGTATCCTGGGCAACATCAAGGCAGGTGCTGCAACCCTCAAAGGTCACCATTCTTCGCATTGAAAATCTGCATCTGACTGGCAAGACAACCACCGAAAAGACTTATGAATTTACTCTTGAATTTCTGCTGGAAAATTAGTTGACTTTTGAGTATTTAATTTATGCCTGATTTTTTAAGGAAAAAAAAACAACTTATGACTGAAATTTTTTAAAACTAGATTACTGTATTATTTTTGGCAAAGATGTATTTAAAAATTTTCTTTTGAAATACAATCTTTAGCTTTTTATGGGGGGGGGGGATATATATTTATGTTAATAGGACATTGTAGATATGGTGATTGTAGTAGTATAAATTTGAATTAAACTAAGTTAAAAGTAAAATTCTTTTTCATTTTCATTAAAAAAAACATTAAATATAATTAAAACTATAAAAAAAATTATGTTTGAAATTTATATGCTACAATCTATCTAATTGTGTTCTAAGAGAATTGTCAGAATGGTCTTAATTTGCTGAGAAACAAAAATAAATTGTGGTATAGTTTTTATATTTCTATAAAGCATTTGAAACTAATATTTTTGGAAAGATTTGATTCTGAAGATTTTGCATATATCTGCTTGTATTATACAAGTGCATTTGAATGTTATCTCTTCACTTTCATTTATAAACATATTGAAATAATGCTAAGTAAAATTTTTGGACATTTTTTTGAATGAAGTTGCTGTAAGTATCTTTTTTAAAGTTAGAATATGGAAGTCGTTTTGTCAGCCAGATTGCAAAAACTGTTTATATTGTACAGAGCTGTTCATTTGTTTTTTTTTTTTAAAAAAAAGATTTTATTTTGTTTTTTCTATGTGATGTAAATAAAGTAAATACCGTAAGTATTGTCTTTTGTGTTTTATTCATTTGCTTTGGAGTGTTTTTTGAATGTAAATTTCTTAGCAATGCTTCTTTTCTTGAGCACAATTAATTACTAGTTTTCACATATAAAGAAATATGTTCTTTATATTTGTTTTGTATTTAAATGAAAATTTTATTGTTTATTAGGTTAATTCAAAACTGCAAATTAAGTACCAAAAATGGTTAAATTGGCTGATTGAACTGTGTGATCAAATTTATCAAAAAGGCCATTGTAGGCTTGAGATCTATTCTATATCTCAAAGCTTTAACATAAAATGTTATTTTGGAGATAGAGGCACTAGTTTGAGTTATTCAAATAAACAAAACAAATAATTCTACAGCTAAAGAATAAAATTAAATTTGCTCAAGTACATAAATCAGAGTAGTCAAAATTTTAAAGAATTAGTAATTTGAAGGTTTTTGATTTATTAGAAATATGGGAGATGTTTAATAAGAAAATAAATATGAATTTTTGTATGATTAAGCTCTTTCTAGTTTAAAATTTTTAAATTCATCAATGATCAGCAAGATAAGAAAAATTCAACCGCAATAGCTTGCTGTCTACACATAAACATTCTTCACTAACTTATCCTGGGAGCAAAAACTCTGGTTAAATATTTTCATCTATCTTTGCTTTTTTAGTGTTTGTGTGTGTCATTTTGTAGTTCGGGAGAGTTACGATAATAGCAACAATAGGTAGCAAAATAAAGTAGAATGATAAATTAGTTGTAATTAATTATTACTATATTCAGTTAGTAATACTTATTTTTACAATGGAATGATTTATTATGGCAGAACTATAAATGGTTATAAAATACTCAAGATTTTGTGAAAAATATCAACAACTTTTGATTGAAAAGAAAATTTGTTTGACCTGTGTCTGAAATTATATAAAGTGAAATTAAAAATAATGCTGAAACACTTTATAGCTTAAAATATACACATTAATGAATATGTAAAAATTAAGGGAAAAGGCTTTCTAAAAGAACTGTTCCAGAAAGAAAGAAAAAAGGCTTAAGATGTTGTAAAATGAGTGGACAGCTAGCTCTAACATTCTGGGGGGGGGGGAGTTGTCAGAAGTGCTGAATGCTCCATAAAGCAAAATAATTTCTGTATGCATTTTGCTACATCAATTTATTTTGCTTTATTTTTTTCAATACCCTTTTCCTTTTAGCATGTTTTTCTCTTCTGGTTAAGGTTAAATTTTTTTACGTTGGGTACGGGCTATTAATGTGGATTGAGATGAGCTATGCTTGGTTATGGTATTAGCTTTATCTTAGTAAAAACAAAATACATTTTCAAATATCAGCAACTTTTTATATTTGAAAATTCATCTATATAATTTGCAATTCTTGTATGAAGTATCTTAATTTGTAAAATATTTTGAAATATTAAATGCTGCTTGATAGGTTGGCATCCAAAGAATCCTCCTGAATGCTGGTTCTGAAGCTTTATACTCTTTTTGGGTAAGCTAATTCTTTTGCATTCCAAGTGAACAAAAAAATGACAGTACTTGTATTTTGAGCAAATGTGTCTGTTACTTCACACACAAAAAAACTACCAGTGCTGGGAAACTGATTATGGTTTGGAGTGTTATAACATTGTGGAACTTTTGACATAAAATGATTCACATTAAAACAACGTAATTTTTGCTAGTAAAAAAATGAAGTGGCAACTATATTAGGGTTTCAACAGGACATTAACACTAATGGATTAGGTTTTATACTTTTAACCCATTGCATGAAATATTCATCCCCAATTTGAATGTAATCTCTTGTAATATCTTTCCTCTATTTAGTAAAGAGGAGTTTTTGTGTGTGCTTTTTTATTTTTCCTTTTTGCTACTTAATTGGCCTTCAAATTTTTTTTATTTAAATTTTCGCAGCATTCATATCAAATTTTTTCGACTCTAGGAACCCTTAGAGCTATAAGGTGTTTTGGAGGAATCCCATTCCACACATACATAGAAGTATATATTTTGAACTAACATTTATAGGAGACCAACATGTTTTAAGTATTTTACATAAAGACAAAGTATTGTATTTGTTCTTAAAATTAATGTAATATTTACTCAATAATATTAACATGTGATTTAAGTACAAAGTATTATTAAGGCATTATATTTAGTGACTGGCATATGTGCTTTTATTTTTTACACAGTGTCGAAATCTATGTCTATTGGAATTAGCTGCAGTTACATTTCATATTCTGCATTTAATGTGTTTTTATAATTTATTTTGTATTCACTCGCATTGAGAAATATTTTTCACTTAAATACGTTACTCTGAATGTTAAACTGTTTATAACTGTGCGAGATATCCTGTGTATTTTGCATGATAGACAGAATTGGCAACCTAAAATTTAGGAGATGTTCTTGCTTAAATCTTTTAATGTCGAATCTTTTGATATGTCAGAAAGTTGTTCCTTCTCCTTTTTATTGTAAGAGTTTTTTTCTACAAATGAAAAAAGGAGTATTTTCCAGTGCAAAACTAGTTGTGTAAAAACATTATACCAACAAGTGTAAAATCGTTTCATTGGATCCAGGATAGAAAACAATACGATATTCACAATCCAGTAAATAGTACATACAAAGAAAAAACTTTAAATTTTTTTTTATTATAGCTTAAAAAATGTATTATAAAATAATTATATGTATATATAATTTCAGTTTTGATGACAGATGAACTCTTTAGATACTTGTAGTTACACAAAGTTCACCAAGAACGTAAATACATTTTGCATACATATAAAAAGTTCTCTTTTCTTTTTTTTTATTGTGGAACCCTTGGGTATGCCTCATGGTACACAGTTTGAAGACCACTTACTACACATTTTTGCATAATATCCCGATGAATTTACTTTAGATGCTTGTCTATATTTTCTCTGCCCTTTTTTGTGACAGTATACCCACATATGTGTTCTTTTACTTTTATACTTCTCAAAGTATTCATTAAATTCTTTTGAATCAAGCCTATTATTTAATTTTCCAGTTGCTGGAACTGTGTCTGTGAAGAAGATAGATTCAAAATAAATTCCATTCATGTTATTTATAGGAAAAAATTCTTTTATATATTTTTTTAATTGAATTGAATAAAATGAAGAATAGAGATGTATATATTCACATATATTTGTATACATGTTTTTTTGTAGAAACGTTATATCTGTACATTTGGTTATATATAAAAAGTAATCTAAAATATAACTATTTTTTACTTAAATACACCTGACCCCTAGAAAGAAAATTGTGCAGATGGCTAATAGAATCAAATCATTTTCAAAAAAATTTTATAACAGCAGGCACAGAGTTAAAATATAATGCATTGAAGAGTATTAATATGCCTTCATTGGATAAAAGCTTAACTTGATTCAAAGAAGCTATATATAAAATCAATTTGATTGAATTCAAGAGTTTCTTGGGAGAAACTTAGTAACACGCACATGTAAATGTGTATATATAACCTAGAATTAATATATGTATACAGATAATTTATTTCACACCTAAAAGTATTTCAACCTTGCTTTAATAAAGTTTTATTTTATATATCTATTTAATATTAGATTCCAGAGTTATGTGTGATGAATTTATGTATTTTGCACACAAAAAATGTCAATGCTGAAAATAGTGCAGTCAATAAATTTCACTTTAGTTGGACAGATTTTGGCTGTGTCATAATTTACTCTGTAACGTACTCTGCATCACTATAGAGTTTAGTATTTTTTGTGTGAAATTAATTTTAAATATGCAATCATATTTTGATTATATCCAGTGCCTGCGGTATCCTAGGCCGTGTAAAGGAGCCGATTCAGATTAAATCTATCGAGGCTCAATGTCCTCCCATTGGTGTGGTGTGGAAGTTCGGAGAAGGTATCCCAGCTCAGGTGTTGTCCTCATCACTTCACCAAGGTTTAAAATTACGAAGTCCGTCATCAATAGCCCTCATGTTGCTAAAAAGTGTAATGTTTATATAACTCACTCACTCTTTAATTATATACTGTTGGCGACTAGTGCGTATGTCCCCAAAGCAAAATTTAGCAATCTGTATATGTAATAAAATAAATGACCAAAGAAAATGAATGGCTTGTTGCTATTTATTTAACTCAAATCAAACCAAAATGGTGAATCTCCATTCCTTTGAAATAGTAAAAGGAAATTATGTCTTAACTTTCAAGTTCTGTAATATTTCCTTTAAGATTCAAAATACTTTCTAATGGGGCTACGGATTGGTAATTAGCATTGCAGACTTAGTACATTCCCCGGGAGCTGATATAACTTTTTAGCATGGCACCATATAGGGGGATATCAATTGCCATAATGTACCGTGAAATCCGGCGTATAACGCGCAATTTGAACACAAAAAATATGATCGAAATTTACGGGTACACATCTTACGCCGGGTATCAAAACGAGAGCTTTAAAAATAAAGAAAAAAATTAAGACTTCTACATAGTTCGAAACACTGTTTATTTAAAACATATGGCATACCACATATGAACTTAAAGAGTTGTACCTCTAAAAATATAATATTTTTTCAAGAACCTGGGATAATATCCCGAATAAATAACTTCAAAACAGGAAAGCACTACGTACGAACATTTCAGGTTTTTTCCTAAAAAAAGGGGGGGGTGCATGTTATACTGCGAATATACCTAAAAATTGAAAAATGCAGCTTGAGTATAAGTGTGCGTTATACGCCGGATTTTTTACAGTTTTCTCTCAAATTATCTTCGAATTTATTTTAAAAATGCTGTTAGTTATCGCTTTGTGTTTAATTTTTCCAGTAGATCCTTCCAAAAATTATATACAATTTAATCGATTCAAAACAGCGGTTTGAAATTTGAATTCGAACTCTTGCATTTTTGGAGCTTCAGCTGTTCTTTTTGAAGCCATAGAACGTTCAACAGTGTTTGAAAGGAAATAAAGTGTTTTTTTTTTAAAAAGATGACATTTTCTTTTAATGTTGCTTTTTATTTGGAACATGATTAATTTTTTAAAAGTCCAGAATGTGTTTATTGCGATAAAAAAAAATAACATTTTTTTCTTTGAGCATTAGAGAGTGAACATTATTTGAAATTATTTCTTCAAAATCGTCTTCTTACTCGAAAGTCGTACTATAAATTTCACTTTTGCTAATTTGTAAGCAATGTTACGCTGTACAAGTTACATACCTTCTATAAGAATAGATAAAAAAACTTACAATTCATTACAATTAGTTGAGACTGAAAAATTATGAATGCATCTCCTTTTGTGGACATATTTTATTTCTGCAAGCTTTTCCATTCAGATATATTATATTTCCTTAATTTGAGTTGAAAAAAACGTTAATTTGAACACATTCTTAGTTATTGTAAAATTCTACAAGAGATATAAATTATTCCAAAATAATATTCTTATAGAACCGATCACCAAGTTGATAAATTAAAAACTTATTGAGTATTTTGTAATTTTCTTTTTTTGTACACGAGCCAAATAATCTAATTGAATTTTTTTCATAAATATCATGGTCGATTTAAAATGTGTATAAAGAGAGTTAATTATATATACACACACGTATATGTATATTCAAAAGAACTGTAGAAATAGGTAATATTTTAATTATTTTTAATAATAAAAAATATAAGTACTTATAGAAATTCATTTTTTTTCCACTCATACTCATACATTTGCTCAAAATCTAATAAGATAATCATAATTTTAAAAAATTACATTAATGCATGCATTTCGAATTAAATCTTTTATTTTAACTTTTTACTTTGTTGCATCGATTTTTATAAGCAGATCATTGCAAAGTTAAGACTAACTAATTTATTATAGTTCTTTTATTTGGCTCTTTTGATTACATATGTATATCAGTCACCTTTACGAATGGCAAGAGCAAACTTGTACAGTTAAAAAAAAACGCGTAAAAGTCAGAGACACACTACTTGGTTTTTTACTTATTAAGGCTACGGTGAACCACACTCAAACATTGGATTTTCTGCATAATGCTTTTCACATAGCGACAATAGGACTGAATAACACGAAGCCGGCAGTAAGAGGAATACTGAGTGATGTATTTGTCACACACAAATGTTGAGGGTAAGATCAGGGTTTGATCTTATGGATGCGGGCTCAAAACAAGGTCACACCAGATCTTTTTTGACCAAAAGGATTATTTTAGTCTAAAGGGCCTCACCTTAGGTGGGATCCTCGTTTTGTTCTCTCGACTCTGTCTTAGTAAGATCATTATCCGGATAATTTAAATGGTCAAATATTATTTCCGGAAAACAGGGAATTTCAAACTGCATGTCAACTGGTAAAAATGGTAAGACTTTATGGATGCCCTCTATAAAAATGGTAAATGGATGACCGTTGCCTATGTCTAGTTCAAGGCCTAATATCATAAACAATCATTCAACTCATTGAGTCGAAATGCGGCCATCGGTTGAGCCGGTTTGTACCTAGGTTTTTTTAGACTGTGAGTCGTTCACATTTATTTGTTTACCGCTTGAACGAGTATTTTACAATGTGATGCTATACACTATCTACTTTTAAAGATCTCAGGTGGGGTCTACTTTTGCATAAGGGCCCAGGGCCTCAAAGAGTCTTAAGTCGTCCCTGCAAAAAGCTGTATTGCAATTATAGCCTACCGACGTAAAATACTGGTGTCACGTGGTTTTAGGAGAGCATGACCAAATCTATATTCTGCACTGACGCTTCAGAGTGAAAAGGAATTCTCGATGTTTATAAGAAAGGTACAATGTTCAGATTATGAACATTATTATGCAACTGTTCGGGACTTTGTGTAAACTTGCAGGAATGCAAAAAGTACTTAAACTTTAACATAAATTTGCATTACAGATTGTAAGCGGAACAAATATTGGTAATATTTTTACTTAAGATATTATATTTTAATATTTGAATAAATCGTTGTGCGTTGCTGTAAAAGGTATATTTTTATTAAAGCCATCTGCCCAGTTAGAGCAGTGGTAATTGTTAATAAAGATTCATGTTTTTTAAAAACTTTCAGTATTATTTGGGACTTTAAGGTACAGCACCTGCGCAAGTGGTTCAGCCATGTATTCTATGTTGTAACTCGACGAGAGAGGTTGGGAAGCTTCGCCAGCGAGCTAACGTGTGGGGATTTGGGGTCTTTTGAGGGCAAGTGTAATGGATACCATCTTCTTCGAAAACCAACGACTTGGAGTGCAAAGTGTATTTTAAGTCTGTGTTTGTGTCTTCAAGTGTTGCTATCGTGATTAAATAAAAATTGATGCACCATGCATACCATCTTCATTGAATCCGGGATATTCACGATATCATACCAGAAACCTGTGATTGGCTGAGACACCTTCGAACTAAGCAGAAAGGGAAATTCACATTAGCCCAATAATAAACACTTCTGCTCTTGTCTGTTTATTGTGATGAGGGAGAGAATACGTTGCCACAAGATTATTAGCAATTCATGACTGATTCAAAATTAAAAAACACCCGATTCTATTTCTAAAATAAAACTAAAACAAACTTCAGAATCTAATATTTTTTTATTTAACTAATTTTTTTATATAGATTTCCATTGAACTCAATAATTACTGTTTATTCCAATAAAAATTACTTATATTCGTAATCGTTTGTTATTGATTACGAATACATGTATTCTCAATCAATGACTCAATCGGAACATTCGTATTCGCAACGCTTTCATTGGTTACGGTATGTGCTTGTAGCCATAAACATCAACTTCTGCCAATTGCAGAACGTTGGCGTCGTTTTCTGGACAGTCATCGCAGAATTTGATGATCTGCACACTAATGTATCTTCCATGCAGTGGACAGGGAAGGCAAATGAATTTCTTGACCACAGCATCTCCGATACCACCACCAACATGTTCGCCGCACAATGAATTCTCTTCGAAAATTTCGTTGTCCCACTTCTTACTAAGTTTCACATTTCCCACACGAACTTGGATGTCATGTAATCGGAAAGCTGGAATGGATAGGATGTTCGTAAAATGAGATGACAACTTTACAAATCTTTTATTGTATTAACTAAAAAAGTTATTTTTACTTTTGTAGTAGATATTCCTTTAATATAATAATTTTTTATTCTGTTTAAAACTTTAAATAATACTTTTTGTATGCTTAAATTAATACTTAGATCAGCAGTAAGAAACTCATACGGGTTGAAGAACTCTTACAGCCTCTAAAATAAGGTATAATTTTGTTGAAAAAAAACTCTTTTATTTTAAAATTAAATAATTTGTATTCATTTTTTTATCTGTTAATTTCGTAAACATCATTTACATTAAAGATCCAATATGAGGTATATCCAATATCAAAATATGAGGTTAGATGCAGCTTTAAGGTGATTTAAATATAGAATCATATAAAAATTGGACACTTTCAATGACTTCCACAGTTCCTATCGTAGATAGACTTAAATGATATCTCTCTAAATGATTTTAAAGGAGATTAATGAAAATGATAAATTATCAAAATTATCTAGCTGCTGAAAGTTTTTATCATACCTTTATCATAATTTTTCATACCTTTCGGGGGGGGGGGGTACCTGATTTTTCATTTTAAATTAGATTAAACTTCAAATTATTTATGAATTATGGGAGGTTTATAAAATGGGCTCTTAATATTAAGTGAATGCATCAAAATTATGTGTGTAACGGTAAAAAGTTATCTACCCAACACTTTTCAAAATTTATAAATCAATAATTAGTTTCAAATTTTAAAAAAATGTTACAAAATATGAATTATTAAATATATTTTTAAAAAATAAATAAATTGTAACAGAGCAAGAAAGTTTTACATATTTGGATTCCTCGTAACGCGAAGTCTCTGAATTCAGTATTCCTTATACAATTTCCTCCAACAGTGTTTAGTGGTGAAAATTTTGCATCTGTGAAAATATCCACAAGTTAAGGGATCTCAGGGGTGTTAACTTTCTCTAGAGGGCTGCAAATATAAAAGAAAAGTGAAAAATGTTTAAAATATAATCATAATTTTAAAAATTATAAGCATACATCTATAAGAAATATAATAATTAAGTTTTACGTTGCGCGTGTTATTTTCTAAAGTAGTAGCTTTAATTACTAGCAATAAGTTGATTTATAAGGTTAAATGTATCCTTATTACACCGTAGTATTTTTTAAATAAATAGAATAATAAATTATATTTTTTTAAAAAATAAAATTATATTTCCAAAATTTCAATATTTTTTAACTATTTTGAAATACAAAAGATATATTATTCTTTAATTACTAGGGTTTAAAGAGTACGTTACATTTTATAATTCTATAAAGTTTCATTTTTTCATACAATTTTAGAAAATAGCGTGCGCAAAGTAAAAATTACTTAATATTTATTACAAAATTATTTCTTATTTGCATATGCTTATAATTTTTAAAATTATGATTATATTTCAAACATTTTGTACTTTTTTGAAACCATAATCCTTTGTAAATAATGTGCAAAGGATTCGAATTATTTAATTTAAATTTAAAAGAAGTATGCCTGTTTGAAAATTGTTTATATTTTCACCCCTCGAGACAAAATTAACACCCTTGAGACCTCTTAATAACTTTCGGGTCGCTGAATACGAAAATTACGTCCCAGGCTCAGGTTTCTGAGTAATTTACATTGTACATGTAACGCTATGGGAATACAATAGTACAGTAACAGTTAACAAACTTTTTTTATTCAGGCCATCTTTTCTAAGGACCCATTCCCCCCCCCCCCCCCCCTGTCGTTTATGAAGAGCAGAAATCTACTAATTTTGGAATTGATCATTTTCTTTGCAATATTGTTCATTTTAGCAAAATTTTCTGATATAATTCTTCTTTTTCATCCTGGAAAGTGCAACAATTTGCTGAGAAAACAATAGTATATGAATGAAGAGAGCACATTTTTAGTGACATGCCGCATCCAACTTTTTCGTCTGCAGTTCTCCCACTATGTTTTTGTAAATTTCAGAAGGAAAGTTTTCCAAAAGTTCTGTTAAATTCCAAAAACAATGTTCGGTATGTGGCTCACACTAAGATTGAAACTTGGATTCCAACTATTGTCATGCAAAATTTTGTCCTCGGGCCTATAAATAACACTTGTTTTACCCTTTCCTTATTTGGACATTGAAACTTTTTGCACAAGTATTTAAATACACGTTTATTTTTATTATCTGCCTGCGCAAATGCCTTCATAAGCTCGAATTAAATGTGCAACGGTGATAAACCAATGCTATAAGGGTTCACTAGAGGTTCATGTAAAAAGTTTTTAGTACAAGGCAACAAAGATTTTCATGCAGGCCATTCCTTTTTTCTCTAGTGGTTCCTTTTGTCTCTTCAGGAGGGTATTCCATAGACAAGTACAGCAAGAATAATTTGTGTACGTACATTGTAGATCGAGCATATAATTGAAATCTTTTAAAATTTCCACATATTTACCCATTATATTGATCGAAATTCATAAGATCCAGAGTGACAGTGATTATTTCTTTCCCCCCTTTTAATATTTTATTTCAAGTATTGTTATTGCTGTAGTTTCTAATGCCACCTATCTGGCGGTGTCAGATCGATGCCCACGAAATTCATCGTGACAAGGGGCTAGGTGTACGCCTGTTGTTAGCTTTTAGCTTTGAGCACCGTGCAGGTGACAGTACAATTTGGCTCGGTTCATACACGATAGATGGCGGCACCACCTATCTTTATCTCCACGATTTAGGCAGGGAACTGGAGGGGAGGGAAATATTCTCCTGCCCCCTCCTCCCGTGGTTACTTCTACGACCGCCAACAGGACTTTCGGACCCACTGATTTAACGAGCACGTGCTCCGTGTGTACTCGGAGGGTATTTGGTGACATCGGGCATCGAACCCAGGCCTTCCGGTCTGGCGTCCGATGCTCTAATCACTAGGCTACCCACGGCCATCGTTATTGTAACGTCCCAAAGTGCTAAATGTTAAAACTAGAGAAATTGTTCCAAACTTTGTGCCAGGAGAGTATTTTAAGGGTAATTTTCATGTTCGGCAATCCAAAATTTATAAAAAGCAGGTATTTTATGTTTGGCAAAAAAACAGAAATTAAACAATTCTTGAACATTGTAGTTCAAGAAATATTTAAGGTCAAACTTACTACAGGAAAATAATTACAGTATTTTATTATTGATTCTTTTAATACACTGTATTAGCGGGAAATGTAACGAATCATTGATATGAAGTAATTCAAAATACATTGGGGTGTAATAGTAATTATACCTGATATTGCTAGCGCCCTTTCTTTGAATATTTTTGGAACTAATGAGTGCATTCGAATGAAATTTAGACATCGGTTATTTAACCACGATCTTTTATTTAATTTTGCAAATAAAGTAGATAATTGAAACTTGTTTTTAAACGTTAACAATTTATGCCAATTAAATTACAGAAGGACCATAAAATTATAATTTAGTTTTAACCAAATCATTAACATTTATGCTAATTTTGTCCAGGTATGATGAAAATTGTAAAAGTTATAAAAAATATCTTCCTATTTTGAAGAATTCTCAATAATTTCCTCAATTGACTGGTATTTTCCTCTAAAATACCTCTAATAATTATGATATCGATCTTAACAATCGTGTATAATCATTGTAGTTCCATAGTCCTTTGGAAGCCAGACTTACAAAAGTTGAATTAAGAACTAGTATAATTCCATTTATTTATTTTCATGATTTCGAGAGACTTTAGTTTGAATAGCAAAACTAAATTAAGCTTCCGATAAATGTTCCCTTAAAGGTAAACATTCCAAGTTTGAGAACAAATGTGTTATCCATCGTCCCTTACCCCAATTCCTCCTATTGAGGATGAAGATTCCCGTGATGACATACTCATCTTCTAGATCTACCTGCCACCAAGGGTAGGGTTCCGAGTCTGGTCCGTCCATGGTGTGGGCGAAATAAGGTTGTAAGAAACCCTCCACATTGCGGTTGCCATCATTGGCCCTGTCAGCAGTGTACTTGACGTTCTTTAGCCGATATGTTGAGCTCTGGTACGAAGGTTTCGCAAGAGCAAGGCTGTCTGTAAGACACGTATAAAAATATCTGTAAAAAAAACTTCCAAACACTTAGATCAATGTTTTTCAAGCATTTTTTTTGGAATTCTAAAGTGACGGCGTGTTGGATCCTGGTTGAACCTTCTGATTTATCCGGAAACAAATGTCGCCAAATCTTAGTAATATTTTTGCACCATGTTAGTAATTTTGCCGACTGGCAGAAAAATATAACTCTACTAAGTTTGGTTTTTTTTTTTTACCGGCTTTGGGACAACGGTCATTTTTAAAGTTTGACTTACAAGGGGGGGGGGGTTAAAAATGAAGCGACGACTGGAATTTTTTGGGGGTTTTGAAAGAAAGAGGTAAAAAAGAAAAGATTGATTAATGTATGAATGATGGATTGATAACATCTAGATATAAATGTTCAACATTCAGATAATTATGCTTTTGTTAGGGCGAAATAGAAAGATTGATGATGACGAATATGCCGTAGAGAAGGGGCGTACACAGACCTCTCTTATGGAGGGAAGTTACATTCTAAAAAACATACAGACGGAAGCGCTGAGGGTTAGTTTGTAAGGTAAAAATTAAAATTCTGTGTGCTTATGGGGGCATTTGAGCCCTCGACTGTCATTCCTCCTTAAGTACTCCAAGTAAGATAATCCCCACGATGTAAGCAGGAGTGTAAGGAAGGGCATGTAGTTCAATGTCAATTACTTGAGCACATGTAACATTTTGCGTCTTAAAAAATATTGGTTAGTTGTTGTTTCAAATCTCCTTGGAGCAGGAAAGCCTACACCAAGTCCATTTGACCTTCCCGCATAAGAATGTCACCAAGCAGGTCTTGATCTCCAAAGAACTGCCCCAGGGAAATCTCCCAGCAGTCCAGAAGATGAGCAGGAGAAGCAGGGACAGGTAACGAAAGATTTTACCCCCTGCACAAAGGTCATACCACGCAGATAACCACATCTAAGGCTGTCTCTGAAGAGCCCGGGATCTCCTGTATTGTAGAGATAGACCAGTACTCTTAGCTGTGTACTAGTGGTGAGAGGGAGGGTTTCGCCAAGTCAGATTCATTTTAGCTTTGTGGAGGGAATGAATTCCAGAATGGGGCCCAAGACAGAGGAGCTGAAATTAGGGAGATCCCAACCCCTACCAGCCAGCTCATCAGTTGCCTCATTCCTAAGCACACTCACATGCGATGATATCCACTGAAGACATACTTGTTTCCTCTGACCAAGCCTAGCCAATTTGGATATAATGTCTGGACCAGTACTGTCCATGATCTTTGGCCAATTCTTCAAATATTGAATGGAGCTTCCGCTGTCTGTCAGGATCCAGACACTGTCCTTATTAGAGTTGAGATCATGATCGAGAGCACCATTGCTAGTGATGAATTCCGATCTAAAAACGGAATAGTGGTCAGAATTCTGATGCTGATTTCAACATCATTTCCGGGAGTGTTGCTAAATGTACCACTCCCTGCTCTGCCAAATGACTGCCATCTGTGTA
This sequence comes from Trichonephila clavata, assembly GCA_019973975.1. Taxonomy (NCBI): domain Eukaryota; kingdom Metazoa; phylum Arthropoda; class Arachnida; order Araneae; family Nephilidae; genus Trichonephila; species Trichonephila clavata. Next base: position 329,364 of record BMAO01034068.1, read on the forward strand.
AATAATTAAGGTTAGAAATATTGGTTTAAATGGTTTATTGATAAATCGAGAAATGTGAATTCGTGATGTGTATGCTTTGAAAATCAACAAAAATACTGTGGTGGATTGGTACATGATTTCCCACAAGAGGTTCAGATAACTACTGTAGTGAACGAAAGTATTGAAAATCAGAATTAGGAGAGTGACTTTAAAATTTGTTTAAATATCTATAGTTTCAGCAGAGTTATTTAAAAATACATTTTCTTTCTTTGTTTTCCCAGCTACGAATTGGAAGTTACGTTATCTTCTTCCTTCCTTTTATACGATTTAAAAAACAAGCGATTTCCTTTGGTGCAATTTGGCGAAAATTTTTGGCGCCGTAAAAAATCAGAAGCCTTAACTAAGGTTTTACCATGGTGGTCTCTTTACAATTTTTAGATTATTAACGGATGCTTTAATATGATTATAAATGTGCCTTAATTTTTTTAAACAGTCATAATTCAAATTACGTATAGTGATATAAATTTAAAACATTCTTTCAAAATCAATTAGGTCTGGGACTGTTGCTTATAAAAGTTAATAACCATGTTTAAATATCTCAGAATAAATTTTTAAAAAATTAAAGATTTTAATAGAGAAAAAAAGTTTAGGACAGATAGGTTTTTTTATTAAATGGTTTTTCTCTATTCGCAAAATAAAAATCTAGAAAGACAAATTTTACAAAAACTGATTGGAGAGTTAATTGGCCCGTCACCACTAGCGCTCATGTTCTTCGGAATGAGGCATTAAAAAATCAATCAATCAATTTGTAACGGATCTATACGGTTCCTTCCACTAACTCCTTGGGGACTCTTTTAGAGAAATATTTTACTCAACCAACTTTCACCGATGGTAAGAAATCGTGATTATGCAAATTAAGTTTGTTATATAAATTCTGTATTCACGAGTTTTGGAAGTTAGTGAGTAGAGGATCGTGAGTTATTGCAGTGCGGATCTAAGTTTATAAAAGTGTGTATTAAAGATTTCCCAGTGAGGATCAATCGGATCGGATTTGATCCCGCCAAGCATAAGCGTTCAAGGCCTCAACAGTAGAACCTCGACTTTACAAGAGTACAGGTATTGGGAGTACTCTTTAAATAGAAATTAGAAGATAAATTGCAGTGCGCGGTGGAGTTGAAATCGAGCTTGTATAAGTTATCGTAGAAATCAGTTGAGGGTCCGTAAATATTATCCCCAGGCTATCTGGTATCACCTTCGTGCTCTTAGTATTGATCAACGATCTTAATTGGATTATTATTGTGCTTGCTTGATATTTTGTGACAATAAAATATTTAGAGTGAATCATGTCGACTGATTATTCAGTTTGCCCCACACATCTAGCCGGGTCCGAGAGTAGACAAGGGGATTAGAGGGAAGTAGGAATGGACACACATTACAAATTGATAATAAATATAATATATACGGAACATACTTTTAATATGAATATTAAAAGCCGAACTTGGTGTCCAGGCGTATAACGAAACTATTCCAAATTAATAATAAGTTAATATTTTTGAGGGTTATTGTTACTTATAAAAATTAAATGAAAATTAAGATCAACATAATAAAGAACAGGAACCTATAAGAATAATTAAAAATTGAAATTTCACTATTTTTCAGTACTACTTACTATATTCAGCATTTTTTTCCGACAAATAAAAACAAAAGAAAGATACTTACGTGTTTCTAAAGTCTTCTTGTACATGTCCTGGAAAAGAAAAACACGCCACATTAGTTACAATTCTATATCCCTCTATAATATTCGATTAATTACACAAACATTTATTTTATTTGCCAGCTTACCTATGGTAAATTAAGTAAAAAGTTATTGATTTGACTGGTTATAAGTTTATGAATTATTTTAGAATGTTTTGATTCATTTCTCATCCGAGCAAGATTTTCTTATCGCAGCAAGTATTGTGATAATCCCTATTTTTTTAAAAATCTATTGTGAACTTTCATGAGCCGATTAATTGGTTGCGGGAATAAATTCTTCGTACCGAGCCAAAACGTACTGTCACCTGTATGGTGCTCAAAGCTAAGGCTAAAGATAGGCGTACATCTAGCCATTTGCCGTAATGAATTTCCTGGACCTCGACCTGGCATCGTTAGACAGGTAGCATTAGTAACAACAACAACATCAAGTGATGCAAGTAGCAAATGAACTGGCAACTCTTTCTCCGCATCTGCACATCATAGAAGAACTTTGAGCCTCAGAATTTATTGCACACCATCTCCATTATTCCATGCAACGGAGGTAGGGGCGACCTCATTAAAATAAAAACTCGATATGAACATTGTCGATTACAAAGTTCATCACTGATTACTCGGATTATACGGCCATCTGATCAAATATTGAGTAAAATTGTTTTTATTGACTTTTTTCCAATTCCTACTATTAGCTCACTCTCTCCTCCCTATATATATATATAGAGAGAGAGAGAGAGAGAGAAATTGTAGATCTCTTGAAGATAAAAATTTTGATTATATATATCTCTTGTTCAAATTTTCATTCGTTAATAAAATACTTTCTATTCATGCAATCAAGTTCAAATGCATTTTTTAAAACTTGTAGTGGATGACACTTGATGTTAATACAGTTTTTTTCAAATATTCATTAATTAAATTAGAATATAACCGGTTTTCGACGCCAGCTTAGATTCGTCTTTATTTTTGTAACAATGTAACCATTAAAACAATGATAAAAGTCGGCGTTCAAAACCGGTTTTTCAGACAAACAGGGTATGCATTGTTACAACAATGCAGAGAAATCATGCTCTTTTTATAAGCTTTTATTTAACTTACACTGTATGTATGTATATATGTATGTATGTATGTATGTAATTTGTTCGGGTGGAATCTTGCAACTCAATTTTGAAGCTGATATCTTTATCCCATTGAGCTGAAATTTTGTATACACGTTTAGTTTGGATGACAATGCATGTTTTGACCATTAATATTCCGATATTGCAATTCATTAAGAATATATTAATTAAAAACGTTAAAAATCATTAACATTACTACAACAATACAGATCAAATTTGATATGTCTGCATTGTTGTAATAATGTTATTGTTACAACAATGACAAAAGTTGGGGTCGAAAATCGTTTTCAGCCAAACTGGAATTTCATAACGTTGCGCTATTGACTGTATTAATTAGCTTTGTCTAAAAAATAATTACGTTTCTACAACGTAAAAATAATCTAATTTCTACAACGTATGCAATTTTTTTACAAATTTCTATCTATTTTCTTGGATTTAAATTCAAAACAAAAAAAGTAGAGCTATTTTTCAAGTAGATAGGTACATTGTATTCCTTTCTCAACGCTGCCAAGTTAAACTGAGATGGAGTATTGTAGAAATTCTTCAAAAAATTTATCTTTTGATCTATGAAACTCAGACCAAAAAAATTACAGAATTGGAAAGATCATTTATTTCGTCCCGATATGGTATAATGTTTTTTACAAAATAATATTTGTATTTCTTACGATTTATTTAAATGAGTCACAATCGATGCGTTTTTATGAAAATAAAGTCTAAATTGTTGCGCATGAATTTTTTTTATTTAAATGAATCAACATTCCGTACTAAAACAGCTTATGCTTTGCTCTTTTAGAATCACCCATTTCAAAATAAAATGCCGAAAACCTTTTTTTTTTACGATATTTCAAAAAATACTTGAAATTTTTATTAAACATTTAATAACTTCGTCATTTATGAAGATAATCTCATAAAACTTTTTTTTGTGTGTGTAGAACAATATTACCCAAGATCTGTACGGAGATTGAAAAAAATGCTTAAAAATTACAGATTTAAGAAAAAAAATTGTGTTTTTTCGTCGTACCCTTTTTGCGAGAATTCATTTAGCTAGACTGTTCGAAAATAAAAGGCAAACGACCTAGCAACAATGATGCGTTGAATGAGATGAACAGACTGAGAAACATGTCCAGTGATAAGTAAAAAATAAATTAAAAGTAAAAAAAAAAAAACTTTTTAAAACCAATCTTTTATTTAAATGCGCTAAAAAGAATAAAAAAAATATACTTTTTCTGTAAAACTTTTTTTTTACTATCAACTTATAACGTCATTACACAATTTATATGATATAAAAGCTTGTCGCGAGATTTATTGCAGATAAACAAGTAAACTGATTTGATTGATTTTAATTTGTAAAAATTTCAAACGAAGTAAATAAAAGTACTTTAATCTCGCGACGAGATTTTATATCATAATTTGTGTAATTACGTTATAAGCTGATAGTAAAAAAAGTTTTACAGAAAAAGTTTATTTTATTCTTTTTAGCGCATTTAAATAAAAGCTTGGTTTTAAAAAGGTTTTTTACTTTTAATTCATTTCAATTCCTTCTATTATTGGGTTGATGCATAATTATCCGACGTTTATATCAGGGCGTTTTTCATCAGTGAAAAGTAGCGGTTTGTTTATTATTTTTGCATAAAAATAATCTTCTCTATTGTTTTAGAAAAACGCGTGTCGAAAACTATAGTCATATTCGCCATATTATGCTCCTCCACTTCCAGAAAAGATGGAAAGCAGCACAGTCATTTCGCGATCTCAACGAATTTTTTGGCAAAGGAACAATCCCGTTTCAAATCAGGTGATACCAGCTTGGAGGATAAGCCAGGAAGAGGTCAGCCGTGTGTCGGATTTCGTCGATCAGGGTCGGGATCGACGATCGGATGACTTGGTGGCCGATGTCAAACGTGGATCACCTCTAAGAATCGCGTCTTTTTCGCTCGTGGAATCGATCGTCTGCCAAGCAAATGAGAAGCAGTAATTAAAGTAGACGGTGACTACTCTCCAGAATAATCGTTTAAACATATTTTTGTCAAATATTGTTATTGATTTTGTTAAATAAAATGTGTTGAAAAAACGCCGGGTAATTATACATCAACCCAATATATATATATATGTATATATATAGTTCTCTCTCTCTCTCTCTCTCTCTCTCTCTCTCTATATATATAAAAAAAAAAAAAAAAAAAAATATATATATATATATATAGTTCAAATTTTCAATCGTTAATAAAATATTTTCTATTCATTTATTCAAAGTAAAAACTGACTTTAAAAATTCTTTTTTTATATTACTTTTTTTTTTTTTTTTGCATTTTTGAAAGCAAAAAAACATTACCGGATTAACGCATGAGTTAATATATATTATTCATCGAATTTTCAGAAATATTCACTGAAAGTGGTTCGACAAAGTAATAATGTCTTGCAAAATACTTTCTACTTACTGCGGCGTAGTATACAAAACCAGTTGTTTTCAAGATGTTGGGGTTACTGGTATTGGTGAAAGTTTCACATATTCCTGTTCCTGTAGTGGCTATCCTGTAATGGATCGTCGTTACATTAGACAATATCTTCGTAATTCATGTTATTTTATCAACGAAAAATGTTGGAAAATTATCTCTTTTAGAAAAACCTCACTCTCTTTCTTGATTTAGATTTATTTTGAATTTACTTTTCGCAATTTCCTCCTCAAAATACATCCCTTTTATCATTTTTTTGTTTATATTTTCAATTTATAATTACAGCGAAATACGTTTAATGCGATTAAGGTATTCAACTACTTGCGACAACTTTTTAAAAAAAAATGGTGACTGTTGTTTTTAGACTTGTTTAGTACATTTTAAGAAAAATATGACAAAATTAGGAAGAGAAAAAGAAATTATTCTTACTAAAATGGGAAAAAAGTGGCAAAAATTGACGAAAAATAACATAGACGTGGCCCATTCTGTACCAAAAGATTATGAACAAATTTTCAATTTTTCAATTCTGATGTATTGTTATGTCATTCATTTTTTAAATGATCTTCAGGATAAGAGATATTTTAATTTTTACAAAAACTAGAGTACTTTATTTTAGTTTTTATATGAAATTGCTTAAAATAACAGTGATTATATTAACATAATGGACTGTAAATTTTGTAATAAAACGGTGATGGATAAATCTGAAGGTTAAAATACAACTACTATTATACAGAGCATATACAAAGAATTTCACAGTTAATTATTTTCAAAACGTTTTGAGCAATCGCTGGCTCCGTTTCAGCATTTTGAAAAACACACATTTCGAGTAAAACGCGTTTTACAGTATGACATCTTGCTTAAAGTAATGACACCTGCTTTTACTAGTAGTTTTTGTTCCAGTGAACGGAAAATAACAAACTTAGTATTTTTATAAAGCGAATAAAATGGTCTATAAAATAAAATTATTAAAAGATTTGTGAATTTTTGGAAAAATTCACAATTTTAGGGTAATCGGATACCTTAAGGTATGTGACTACCTTCGGAGCACTTTTTTTTTAAATATATAAATTTTCAACTAATTAAATATTTTTTTGTTTGAAATGGGGCATAAAACAAGGAATTCAAGTACAATATCCACAAAATTAAAAATAATTTTCGATATATTGGGAATTTTGAGTGAAATTTTAGTGAAAAATTACAGTTACGGTAAGGCTTGTATGGAAAATTCTAATTAATATATTCAAATAACATTTATGCAGTACATAAATAAAATCATTATCTGTGCTTAGAGCTATAAAATTAGTGATACTTTTGAAAAGTTTTTGAAATATGGCATTTTTTATGCAAGAACTCAATTTTTTACAAAAAACTAATGTTATTTTCTCCCAAAAAGTGCATAAAATACATAATTATATACACAGAGATTAGATTATAGTCTAGACTGAAGATAAAACTAAACAAAACATTTTCTGAAAATTTCAATTCAATATCTTAAAAAGAAATCCTGTAGTGAACTTTACCGTGAAGCAAAAAATTGAAAAACATAGTTTTTCAGAAAATGCATTTAAAGATTTTAATATGGTATAAAAAGTTTTCTACTTTTGAGAAGGAATGTATTTCCGGTTTTGTAAACTCCATTTCCAGTTTACTAATTATGCTATAATTTTGCTTCTAAATATCATAGAAATAAAACTAGAGTGATTTTGGAATCTTAAATGTATGGGCTATAAAATAAAAGCATAAAATTAATTTCGAAAATTTTCCTCCAAACGACAAATTTTGGGTAGTCACATACCTTAAATGATCTTCAGATAAGGGATATTTTAATTTTGACATAAACTAGAGCACTTTATCTCAGTTTTTAGATGAAATTGCTTAAAATAACAGTGATTATATTAACATAAGGGACTGTAAATTGTGTCATAAAACAGTGATTCATAAATCTGAAGGTTAAAATACTTCTACTATTATACGGAACATACACTCAGTTAATTATTTTCAAAACTTTTTGAGCAATCTCTGGCTCCGTTTGAACATTTTCAAAAAAAAAAAAAAAAAAAAAACATACATTTCGAGTAAAACGTGTTTTACAAGTATGACATCTTGCTTAAAGCAATGGCATCTGCTTTTACTAGTAGTTTTTGTTCCAGTGAACGGAAAATAACAAACTTGGTATTTTTATAAAGCTAATATAAGATGGTCTATAAAATAAAATTATTAAAAAAATTTGTCAATTTTTGGCAAAATTCACAATTTTAGGGTAGTCGGATACCTTAAGACGAAACGTCGGTTAACACGAAATAATACAATGGTCCCGACAAACTACTATGGATTTTCATGCAATGGTTTTTTCTTAACATGAAAAGATTTTCTTTCTGGGAATGAACAAAATACGGAAAACACCAGAGGCACGCGTGGGGTGCTCGATATCATTTGTTATACTTTCTTAGTTGTATTCCGAAATGCAGAGTTAGTGTAAAAATCCCCACGCTTTTACCACAATGACATTAATTTTCTCGTTAATCATTTTATTCTTATATTAATAATTATTTTACTAATTATACTTCTGGAACTACAATTCTTTAAATTCATATGAGGAATGTCGTTTCTTATAAATAAACAGTATTTCGATAGATGTTGAAGTCTAATTTTCTTTCAATACTCACATCTTTCTTTATTTTGAAGCTATCATTTTTATACCCAGCGTATAACGCGCCCTCCGTAAATTTCGATCTTATTCAGTTCGTACAATTATAGTTCACTTTCTCCCTATATATGTTTATTCATTTCCTACTATTAGTTCACCTTTTCTATATATATTTATCTTGTTCAAATTTTCAATTGTTAATAAAATACTTTCTAATCATCCATTCAAGTTCAAATACATTTATTAAAACTTGTAGTGGATGACACTTGATATTAATAAAGATTTTTCAATGATTAATTCATTAATTAAGTTAAAAAATGAATAAATAGTAACAAACAAAAATAATAGTTCAACATCATATATAGAAAGGAAAATTGTTCGCTGTGTCCGGGTAGTGCAATGGATAGCACGTTTGCCTTCTAATCCAATGGTCGTGGGTTCGAAACCCACCTGGGTTGGCCGACTTACTGAGAATGAGATTTCTTTTCCTCTATACTATTTTATTACAATGATTAAATTTAATTTTTTGAATAAACAGTATAACAAACACCCACAAAAAATAATCTATCACCATATATAGAATGGAAAATTGCAAGGAAAATCGCTTCCTATTTTGTCACTTGATCTTGTGATTCTGTCCTTTGTATATACGTATTTATATTAATTGTAACTGTATTTAACAAAAAGTAACTGGAATAAAATTTTCTTGGTGAACATTAAAAATATTGAGCTTTCTTCATTGCCTTCTATTACTTATCTACTCAAAATTTTGACAAAAGCCCTGTCTGGCATTTCTTTCTTCTTGAATGAATCCCTCTTTACCACGAATGGCAACAATGAAGTTGATGTTACTAGTACTTATTTCGAGTTGCAGTAAAAAAAAACTGTGTTTACTAATTAAATTTTGGTTAAAATTTGATCGGCTTTTTATTTTCCCTGAGTAATGATTCCCAGCGCAACAAAAAAAATCCAAAATTAGCCGAAGAATGATTTTCTGATTCAAAACAAGAAGATGATTCAAGCTGATTCTGATCAAAATAAGGAGATGATTCAAACTGATTCTGATCAAAATAAGGAGATGGTTCAAACTGATTCTGATCAAAACAAGGAGATGATTCAAGCTGATTCTGATTCAAAACAAGGAGACGGTTCAAACTGATTCTGATCAAAACAAGGAGATGATTCAAGCTGATTCTTATTCAAAGCAAGGAGATGATTGAAACTGATTCTGATCAAAATAAGGAGATGATTCAAGCTGATTCTGATCAAAACAAGGGGACGATTGAAATTGATTCTGATCAAAACAAGGAGATGATTCAAGCTGATTCTGACTCAAAACAAGGAGATGTTGAAACGGTTCAAACTGATTCTGATCAAAAAAAAGGAGACGGTTCAAACTGATTCTGATTCAAAACAAGGAGACGGTTCAAACTGATTCTGATCAAAATAAGGAGATGATTCAAGCTGATTCTGTTCAAAACAAGGAGATGATTGAAACTGATTCTGATCAAAACAAGGAGATGATTCAAGCTGATTCTTATTCAAAATAAGGAGACGGTTCAAACTGATTCTGATTCAAATCAAGGAGACGGTTCAAACTGTTTCTGATCCGAAACAAAGGGGGGGGGGGGAATGGGACTTCTTTTTTCAAAAAGTGTAAAAAGGAATAAAATCATTTAAATAAATGTCTTTCACTAAACAGAAAAATATTACACCAGTAGTAAATTTTATTTTTCAGTTTTGGTTATCTACTCACCGCATACAGATGCAAGAGGGTGTTTGTTGACATCGTCCCAGACACGTGGCGACTTCCATTCGTTCTGGAATCCTGTGGATGCCGAGTCCCTTTTCTCGCTTGCCACTTGTTCGGATGTATGTCTTTGGAGTAGGGTCTCGGGCTACCTGTTCATGATAAATGAAACATATGTTGTAAGAAATATGAATGAACAAAAATTCTAAATATTCCCACGACAAATCCTAAACATACTTGGTCTTTTTCGCAATGAGTGAGTGAGTGAATATTAACGTCGCACTGTTCACCTTTTGGCGACGGTCCGCCTAATTTTGAACCATGGTCAAGTGACGCGGACGACACCTGAGCTGGCACCCCCCTCTCCTAACTACCACACCACACCAACGGGAGGACTTTTGAGCTCTCGACAGATTTAACGTGCATCGCTTCTCTACACGGTGGGTCTTCAGTGGTACTGGGGTCGAACTCATGACACGCTAGCCATGATCCGATGCTTAGACCACTTCGCTACCGCGGCCACGGCCTTTTTCGCAGACTTGATATCTTGTGACGACTTTAAAGATTTAATATGCAGTAAGATGAAAATTTTTCGACACGTTTTCTCATTTTAGAATGCAAAAGAGGTACTATACACGCAAAAGCGCAATTAATTTAATCTGCGTGTAAAAAAGTCAGCATCACAGGCCTTTAAACTGCATAACATGTTGTCAAAGAGGACATTAATTGTACTTTGAGATATTTCTTTCCAAGCAAGCTGAGTTCATTTCAGACCATAATTCCTCCTCAGTATGTGCTCGTGGAGTTCTATGTCCAATTGAAGCTCACAAATGTTCAAAAAGGAGAGAGATCGGGGGAGATTACCAGCCAGGGATAGATCTGAATTCCATTCAAGCTATTAAGATTTTATCTTGCTAGAAGAGGCCAGGTGACATTATCTTGCATGAATAACGTGTAACGGAATGCCTGAATAAACCACCGAAACTCAGGCAAAGCGAATTGTGTACCGGTACAAGTTAAAGAGAAATGTCTGCTACCAAAATATGGTATCACCTCAAACCATGAAGCTTTGTGTGGAGCTCAGGACCGTTTTGAACCTCCCTGGTACCCTAGGCACTTTAAATTGTTACGTCCCATCCCCCCTTATTTCCAAAGCATCACCTCCTTCAGTTTTTACCTTGGCAGTTTTGGTTCTGGAGTGAAAAGCAGCATAAAACTGTTAAGCCATAGTAGATCTCATTTCAGTCTTTACTCTCTTAAAAGCAGAAATACTCCTCTCATGACTCGCTCGGGGGTAGTACGCAGGGACTTCTCAAGACCCCCTGATGACCTAGGCTCATACGCAAAAGTTACTCCCCCCCCCCATAACCCTTAAAAATAGACGGTACATAGCATATACGTTGCCAAATACTCGTACAAACAATAACCCGAAAAAACAAATAAATGTACATGACTTATAATAGCGCAAACCAGCTCGACCGACTGCTGCTTTTTGACTGAAAGAGTAATAATAATGTATGGTGGTAGGTCTAGGCCGAAACATGGACGATGGTCATCACATGTAGCCAGTTCACATATTGTCCGATATTTCCAGATTTTCGGAGAATACAACGGGAAAAAACATTTGACCGTTAAAATTATTCGAATCATGATCTTATTAAGGCCTAATCGAAAACGAGAAGACACCCCCATTATGGTCGAGCCCAGTTGACCAATGCATTAAAACGTATCTGGTGGTACGTTCGCTATAACTTTAATCTTTTTTTTCGCCGTCCAGTTTTTTGCGTCCCCAAATCTTTTGAGGCCTAGGCACGTGCCCAGCATGCCTTAGTGGAAAAACGCTCCTGGTGGAGCTGGTGCGAAGTTCAAAGATATGAGCTGATAGGTGACGTTTCCCCTTGAAATCTCCCAACCCGTCAACCTTCATAAAAAAAATCAGGATTTACCTGAAAACAGTACCCGATGCCAATATTAATCCAGGGGAGATAACGTTAGCACCAAGTCAGGCGTGCAATACTGTGCTGAGGGCTTAAAGCAGTGGCGTAACTTACACCCCGCATCACGGGGTTGGGGTTAGGATTCTAGGGGGTTCAAAGAGCCTGACTAACACCATGTACGGCTTGGGGCCCCAAACCTTACTTTACAGGAAGCTCCTAGTATTCTCTATAACGCCACTGGCTTAAAGGGACTCCAGTGACTGACAGTGGTGTATGCAGCCGTCCCTCAATCAATTCGCTGCGGATGGTTTGGCTTCTTACAGATGCATCTTAAGAATATGCCAAGGGGGTTTAAACTTTACTGTGCTGGAGCAAACATGGTCTTAACGAATTATTCGATGAATCTGCTGCCTGTTACATGCAAACTGTTTTGCATCTGTCTCTCCACCGTGTTTTCAGATGATATCGCATACATTTTGCCACACATTGCTGAGAGAGAGAGAGAGAATCGTACTTACTCATTGCAATATAGACAAACTGAGGTCGTTCAATTCCAGGACGCAGTCTCGTTCTGCTGTAAAAATTGCTCGTATTCAACTCGCAGACTTCTCCGGGGAGTTTCGTGCGCTTCTTCAGTAATTCCGATGCTGTAATTTGTTGCTGACAGCACGTAGGGCGTGAGTCAGCTACTATCTTTTAAAGCCAGAAACTAGGTATCATGTGACCAGAAGCTCACTCAAATTTAATAATTTTCATATATTTTTCTTACCTCAACCCATTCTATTATTTATATTTAGCTGGCTCATTTCTCTCTTCATGGTATTGCCGTTTTTCTTCCGTCATTTTGAGAGTCACATAATAAAAAGGAACAATCCAGGGTTTTTTTTTAAACTTCCTTTTTAATAGGAAAGTACTTAATTTTTTCACTCTCAATTTTAGCTTCAACATCGGAGGTCTAAAATCATAACTATATATTTAGAACAAAAGTTTTTATACGTAGTTTATCTTTCGTTGCTTTTGGTTCTCTTGTTACTCTGGCTTGAAGTTCATTAAATATAACTAAGCCACTAAGTTATTCTGCTTAAAAGTGTGTCAAAACATTAAAAAGTGTTTAAAAAATACTTTTCACTCAATTACGCATTCTGAAAAGACACACAGCTTTCTTCACAGTGTGCCTTATGAATTCCTTATACTATTTAAATTTTCATTAAAAAGCTAGCTTTAAAGAAATATTTCAGATATATTTTATTTCTCAAAGTTGTAACTCGCTGGGATGAATTTGTAACTCATTCGATGATATCAATTCATCTCAGGGTAAAATAAGGTTCATTTATTATACATAGACACAGTTGATGGATGTATAAATAAGAAAGGCAGAAATAACCTTGGGGAAATATTCCCGCGTGATGGTCACACCAGGGTACCCGCAGTCTTAATGACTCAACTCCCGGTTTCCACACCAGGGTTAAACCGTGTAAGTACTCTATTTTGGTGGTGCCATCTAGCAGTTATTACAAAAATAAAATAATAAATATAACCATTGGTTACAAAGTTAATTATTGCAGTTCTAATAAAAATTTAATTAAAATTTAAATCACATAACTTTTACTACTATTTATTAATAAAAAAAGAATATATTGAGGTTCTCTGAGCTTATCTCTGACAAACCTTACCTTTTCAAATATTAGAAATTACATTTCATCACCTTCAAAATGTTATCTAAAAAATGTGAGTTTTTTTTCTCTCTCTCTCTTATATCATGTGAATCCAATAGAACATAGAAAATCACATTGGCGATAGCAAATAGTTACACACTTCAGGCAATAAAAGACAATAAATGCTTTTGTATTTATTTTGAATCATAGCTCTACTCAAAGAACTTCACACGGGCTCTTGGTGACTTTTGAGACACGGTCAGTGGACGATATCCAAGTAGTTATTTCTCTTATCACTCCCGTTAAAGAATTTTTTCAACTATTCCAATTTCTTATATCACTCAATTATTTCCAATATTCCAAATGATATGATTTTTGATGCAACAGAGACTTAAAGTACCGTCTACCAAGAAAATATCGATCTCGATTAATTAATTTTCAAGATATAAATAAATAAATAAAATGATTTGCATCTTGTAATCGCAAGTCAACTTAAAAAGAACTGAAGTGGATTGAAGTTTGCTTGTTGTTAAGGCAATGTAGACTGGCTGCTTAGCGACCAGTAGACGGCTTTGATGTTCTAAAAATTATTATCTTAGCTTTTTACGCTTGCTGGTGTTTAAACCTTTTGTGGGCCTTGGGAAGATTACTTCCCATCAAGATTATTTCACAAAATACACCTGTGGCAGGCCCAATGGGGAGACTAAAACCCGCTTCAGTTTTGAGCCACTGCACATAATCCAGCGATTATGACATCTGTATATTGGACCAAAAAATGGTACTAAAGAAGAACCTTATCCAAAAGCAGACGATGTTTAAAACGATGTCTTGGGAGGGGTTGATCGCTTCGATCAAAGAAAAGAAAAATACCAGTAAAGAAGATCTATAACATGGTGGCATCCTATCTTTTATTTTGTTATTGACTTTGCCATTATAAATAGTTTCATACTGTGGCAAGTGAACAAAAGAAACAGAAGTTTAGACCAGCTGACATTCCGTATAGCATGAGCTCGTCAGCTAAGAGACGGATATTCCTGAAGAAAAAGGAAAGGACGTCCAGCTAGCTTCTAAGGAAATAAGTGTTTGGTTCCGCATAATGTGTGCTTAGGCAGTGTGGGAAATCATATGCCAAAGATGCTTCCCAACTATAGACAATGTAGGAAATGTAGCAAAAAGTGGCAAGAAAAGAGAACCCGTTACATTAATTGTAAAATGTGATGTCCCCTAGTGCATTGCAACATGCTTCTCATCTTTTCATGACAAATAATCACCATTAAATTTAATTTTCTTTATGATGGTAAGTATTCTCCCCCCCCCCAAAAAAAATTTAATGTAAACATAAAATTCTGTGAAATAAAATATATTTCCTTAAATGCCATTGTTTAATTCTTAATAAAACATAAAAAAAATTGAGAAAAATTTAAAAGGGAAATAAATGGCCCATGAAAGGATTGACCTGTATTAATAAAGAAATAATATGAATAATCTTGGCTTATATGTACTTAAAACTAGATTATAAATTGAATAATAGTTATAAGTGAATAATATGGTATAACTATTATTCACTTAAAAGCTGAGTTATAAATTGAATAATATGTAGAATTTACGCCACTACACCTGTAAAAAGAATTATTTTTTGAAGAAAGGAGAGATATTTTCAATTTTCATAATACGTGGTCAAAATATCCATACTGTGGAAAAATGGTCCGATGTGCTGCAAGGCTAAAAATTTGAATTTTACGTGAATTAACATCACACTAAGAAAACACATCAAAATAAACAATGATGAACTCATCATTCCAAAAAAGCTGTTAGAGAACATAGTAGTTATCAGAACTGAAAACCTAATTTCTGAGCTCCAAATCATGTAAATAAGATTTATAATTTGTCAGTGGATTAGGCTGCTATCACAGTACATTTTTTTAATTCAATATTTATTCAGTCTCACATTTCGTATCAAATAAAGCTCGAATAGTTACAATGGGGGAAAAAATCCATTTAATTTGTCAAATTTTTATCTTCATAAAAAATGCAGTTTGAGGGATCATTATAATAATGGTATAAAGAATTCCATGCTTCGAATAAATTTGCTTTTTAGTTAAAATATTGTTGGATTCAAAATGTTAAATGATACTTTCATGCCAAACGATTTTCTTTCTTATTTTTTTCAATGAATATTTTTTAATAGGAAGATAAAAAGTAACAGAATAAATAGCTTCCTATTGTTATTGTTTTTTTCTAACCAATTTTCTTCCGCACATTTTAACATGTACGCATTTGATTACGAAATTCGTAGCTGGATATATATACCACAGTTTTTGTAGTTTTCTTAGAAACTTACCGTATACTGAAAACACATGACCAGAAGAATCACAGACATCAATCCGTTCTTCCATTTTTCCATAATTTCGAATTTCAACTATTTCCTGAAAAAAAAAATGCAAAAATAGTTATTTAAAATAGTGCTCATAAAATATGAATGCTGGAATAAGATTTATAACAAAAGCTAACAATTGCCATAATTAAACATCTTTAACTATTTTATTTTTCGTTAATTCGAATGGACTCTAAAATCGTTTTAAGACTTAGTTATTTTACTTACCGTAAAATCCGACGTATAATCAGCACTTTTAACACAAAAAATAAGATCGAAATTTACGGAGGGACGCGTTATACGCCGGGTATAAAAATGATAGCTTTAAAAATAATAAAAGATGAGTATAGAAAAAAAAATTAGACCTTGAAATACTGTTAATTTAAAAGAATAACTGTTTATTTTTTTACATTCCTCATATGAACTTAAAGGGTTGTAGTTCTAGAAGTATACTATTTTTTTTCTAAAGCTTGGAATAATACCCGAATAAAAAGGACTGCAAAATATAACAGCAGTGCGAACGTACATTTCGGGTTTCATCGTAAAAAACGGTGACATCGGTAGCCAAGTGGTCAAGGTATCGGACTTGTGGCTTGCGTGTCATGAGTTCGAGCCTAGCGCCGCTGAAGACCCGCCGTGAAGGGGCGCGATGCAAGTTAAATCTGTCGAGAGCTCAAACGTGTTCCCTTTGGTATGGTGTGATAGTTATGAGAGGGACATGCCAGTTCAGGCGTCGTCACTTGTTCGTATTTCAAAATTACTAAGTCTGTCGCCAAAAGACCTTGAATATATATTTAGCTGAATAGTGCTACGTTAATATTCACTCGCTCGTAAAAAAGGGGGCGCGTGTTATATGGCGAATATACATAAAAATTAGAAATTGTGCACAGTTTGAAGGTATAGGTGCTCGTTATACGCCGAATTTTTCGGTAATTATTATAATTTGTTCCTTTTTATTACATTTTCTTGTTTCAATTTGGATTTTTGCCTAAAATAGCCATAACTACATAAAATAATAATTTATCTGAATTTTTTCTCCAAACAGAAAATAATTCTTACCCTTTGCCCGTCTACTTCTACTCAAAGCAGAGCACTAAATTTAACCTAACACTAAAATGTGTGCTCGTGATTGATAATGAGAAAGCACCCATGTCATGGCTGTTTTTTGCACTTACTACGCTCATCTGGTGTTTTTTGCTTCTTGATGACCGCAACGTCACTTTTTTTTTATTATTGAGAACATTTATAAATCCCCGTGCACCACAAAATATCACACGGGGGCTTACAGAAGTAATCGTGAAGCACACATCACTAAGGAATTTAAAGCCATGTGTGAAGGATTACAATACAAACATCCATGCCCTCTCCAGGATTCGAACCCACGCCCTACGGCACCGCACACAATCAGCGTAACTAACCACTATACAGGATGGGCGGCTAGTGTGACTTTTGATTACACTTTGAGATATACTGCAGTCGACTCTCGATAATTTGAAGTTAGAGGGGCCAATGAAAAACTTCGAATTATCAAAGGGGTAAAAAAAAAAAACTCTCAAAATACACGAAGTGAATTTTTGTTCTAACACATTTAAATTTGAAACTATGTAATAAAACAACAATTGTACAATACTAGTTTAAAGTATTTTGAAAAAGTACATATTATACAGTATAAATATAATACAGAAGTTAAATATCCTCTCTCTGTATTAAAAGAATACATTTATATAGTAATTCTAGAACAGGACTCTTTCACACCCCACCAAATCTCTTCTATTCTTCATTGGAAATAAAAATCGTTTAGCACCCGGTTTCCTCAGGCACTGTCCCCAACAGTATTGGTTCGTCAAGGCACGCTCCAGACCGGCCAATACCCACCCTATTTGGTACCACATGCTATAAGTCATACAGATGAGCCATAAATCGTCATTTCAATGAGATACAAAATGCGCAATCCTATGCATCTCTTTATCACAAAAACGGACCATTCTTTCTGAACTTTGTTATCGCTTTTTAACAGCAGGGGTGGCTCTAGGGTCGGACAAACCGGACTCCTGCCCGGGGAGGGAAATTCTAAAAGCGGCATTTGGATCGAATTTTTTTTTTTACAAAATTTGATTCATTTTCTGAAATATCATTGGTTATGAATTTGGTAGTTTATTTCAAGTGCCTTACTTTTATTTTGTATTGTGTACATTCAATGTCATTTTTTTATGTTGAAAATTAAGAGTTCGAGGTGGGAGTATATGTTTAATCATAAAATGTGATGTTTACGCATCTTTCACTCGTAACTTTCTACTCATTACGGAGTATGGTCACAACGAACATTCATTTCACCCATATGACGTTCGGTGCCAGCTATCCAAAATGAGACAGGTTTAATAAATATTCTTGTAGATAGAGAGTCATAGGAGAGATGTTTTATTTTAGTCTTCAGTGTAGTGAATATAAGTTAAAATAAACGTTTTTGATCCAAACCATTAGTAGACTTTTTAGAAGAAATTAGTCTGCAGAAATGGGGGATTCCTTCTCTTACATTTTACTCGTTTGAAATATTAATAGGTAGTTATGTCCTTAATTTCGAATTATTTTGTATTTGACTTAAAATAATATATACAATCGACTCTCGATGGTTCAAACCTTCGATAATACGAACCTCTCAATAATTCGAAGTATATGCTTAGTCCCTAGAAAAAATTTTGATATTTCGAACTAAAACAATACGTTTTGGTACACTCCATATTTCGAAGTAAAATCTGCGGCTGGCCGGACTACAACGCGCGATAATTTGAAGTTATCTTATAAAACTCTCGACAATTCGAATACTCACTATCATGCACAGTCCTATAGAAAACAGGTTGGAGCTTACAAGTTTTGCATTGTATTGTCTCTGCGTGTCTCCCCTGTAACGTAGCCACATTGATGACCATCCGTCTGCTACCCTTTCTTTGTGTTTTCTGGTTCTTCAGGTGAAAAGACACTTTTATTGCTTTCCTTCTTCAAGTGGACAATAGACCAACCGCACCTGTTGTCAGCCGTCCATATCTTTTGCTTAACACGTGGCCTTGCTACACATGTGTTCAGAAAGGATGGTTCACTATTGTGAAGAAGAGATGCGTTAGGGTCGTGGGTAGCCTAGTGGTTAGAGCATCGGACGCCAGACCGAAGGCCTGGGTTCGATGGCGGATGTTTCCAAATACCCTCCGAGTACACACGGAGTACGTGCTCGTTAAATCAGTGGGTCCGAAAGTCTTGTGGGTGGTAGTAGCAGCTGTCGCCATCTATCGTGTATGAACCGAGCCAAATCGTACTGTCACCTACATGGTGCTCAAAGCTAAAAAGCTAACGACAGGCGTACACCTCGCCGCTTGCCACGATGAATTTCGTGGACCTTGATATGACACCGTATAAGACAGGTAAGCATTAGAAGCAGCAACAACAACAGAGATGCGTAGGATTGTGTATGCATGTATTGGATGTATTTTTTAATGCATGACTTTTAACTTCTCTATAATATGTACTGTATATGTATTGTATTTTATATAACTGTATAATATGTACTTTTTAAAAATAGTTTAAAATAATTTTATACATATGTACAATTGTTGTACAATTGTTGACGTAAATAAAGAATCAAACCGAAGCCCAGGAATGGGTTATAAATAGGGACGTCTTAAGGGTCCCGTAGATAGAAATTCCAACTCTAAAACGATGAAAGCGCCCTCTTCTGGGAGGGGGGAATGGGCGTTTCTATAGGAAGGGCCAAGTACTCATGAGTACTGGTCTTAATGATCGGAGGTAAATAGTTCCTTCATAAAAGATAAATTATATGCCTTTTTTTTCTTTATTTTCAATATTTTCTTGACTTTGAAATAAACATTTTTTTCAAGCTATTATTTTTCCAAATTTGCATTTACTTGATCCCATTTTCTGATGATTATGTTCTGACAGCTGTCATGATGAAAGAAAATGACGTCACAGAATCATATAAGCCTCTTCTACAACAGTTGAGAGAGGGATTCTAAGTGCAAAGGGAGCTCGAGACAGGAAACTCTCCCCCCCCTCTCTTTCGCCTTCTATTTTTGTTCTTGGAGGGTCCAGTTTACAACCAACTGACCCCTCTTTTACTGCCCACCCCATGGCAGTTTTCAATTACATGAAAACTGTGCCTGACATTCTAGTTATACAAAGAAACTGCTTTTTTTACGCTGTTTCGTTTCTGTTTTGAGGAACATCAGTTTTTCATTTGAATTTTATAAAAATATAAGTTTTAGTTAAGGCAGAAACCTTTATATATATATATATTTCTGTACATGGAAAACAATTTTCTGTGATATTCTTCAAGATAAAATTGCATCAAAATCCTTTTTTAAACAGTTTAATGACAAGAGAAATTTTTAAATTAATTGAATGAATAGTGTAATGTGATTTAAATTATTCTCTTTCCTGAAATATTTCAGGTCAGTTCTTTATTTCCGATTCAGTTCAATAATTTTATTTAAAAACGGTTTAAGACATGTAACAAAAAAAATCTTATATAAATTTAATAAAGTACAGTGGCGTAACTACCAATGGGCTAGGTGGTGCCGTGCACAGGGGCCCTTGAGCTCAGGGGACCCTCGCGCCTTGACCACCAGGCAAGTCGAACTAGCGATAATTTCTCCCATAATTGAGATATAAATATAAAAGATTGTTACATAGCTGTAATCATGGCAACTCCGTTGAAAGTAATTTCAAACTTGTAAGGAATTCCCCTAAATTCTTTTCCTTTGTTTATATTGTGTTGCGAATTTTACGTATTAAAAAAAAATTTATATTATTTTTAATTTTTTTTTTCATTTTTCTAATTTTTACTTGAAAATAAACATCAAGTTCCATGAAATGTCTTACCATACATCTAAAAAATTCTACACAGGGAGCTATTTCTTCTTGGTCCTTTTATTTTTTTATAACAATATGATTCATAATAAGCTATTTTCCTGTTCCAATGTTTCGCAATCTGGTATCTGCAACAGACTGATGTAATTTTGACCCCCTCCTCTGTTTTTTCGTGTGTTTTATTTTAAATAATTATAATAATTTTGTATTATATTTTCTTGTTTGTGCATATTCTTTTTATCATTTCCTATCTATCACATGTCAAATCGAACCTGGGTAATCACTAAATTCACAAGGAAACTCATATGCATACATGTAAGTAGTTTGTAGCTTTGCTTTCCTATGTTCTGCAGAGCTTGACACAGGGCTGATGGGAATCAGCTTTGTATATGTATATAAAATACTCTAATATATTTTTAATTAATAAAACTCCACCAATATTCTCTCTTTTTTTTGCACCAAGACCTTTGGATACCTAGCTACGCCACTGATAAAGTATATTGAGTTTTGGTTTTGGGACCCACACAATTTTTTGGAAGAACAGTTTTAGTGTTGGAATTTCTAATATAAATTCAGTTACAAAAAAAAGGAACGAGTCTTACAGTAGTCGCATATGATGTGTAACATCTGACATGTTATCCTGGTAAATACGCAATAGTAACATAAATCCTGAAAAAAATTAATCGGGTATGATTGAAAATAATTTTCTATCGAATAATTTTATCTTTAATGAAAATTTTATTTAATTAACACAAAGAGTCATGTAATTTTTTATCAAAAATAAATATTCTTTTTCAATTTGGGGAAGACGCACACACAATAGACTTATGATGACTAAAATATGACACATATACTTGAGATTTTAAAGTATTTAATAACCTTTGAAAAACAACGTCAATAACAGTCCCACTGTTAGTTGTCGATATATTTCGGTTTGTGGTAATTTCGAGCTTGAGCTCATCATTCAACAAAGCTATGAGCGGACAATCGTAAAGTTACCTGACTGACAAACAGATTTGGTAAAGCAGTAATTGGTTCGGCCGTTTGTTTCTGAGAGATTTGTGTTCGTTGCAAAAAAAAAACAAAAAATCCCTGCTGCGTGAAGTTGAATTTTGTGCAATTCTTTTCGGCTGTACTCCTTCAGTTTTTAATTTTTTTTCTCACGTTTCTTTTGTGGAAAATCTCGCATACATTCTGCTTTGGATTTACCCGTCTCGGCAAATCACAAAATCGTTTTAAAGCTATTGTATTCCAGATTTTAATTTCAATTAACTTTTTTCACCAATCATACTAAATATTTTTCTTATTTATCACACTAATGTTATATTTTTAATATCACAAACAGAAACCAGCCACACACACACACACACACACACAATATATATTTTATTAAAAACAATATAAAGAATTTAAATCAGCATTTAAAACCGTGGAGGGTTATATACTATAATGATTAAAGACGCGAGATTCCCAAGTTCAAAAAAGGTCATGAAGAATACAAAGAAACTGTAAACTCAAGTGTCATTCTCGCTATCCGATCTTGGCTTAGAACAGGGATGGCCAACTCAAATGACCTTGCAGACCACTTCGGAAAAACATTATAATCCTGCGGGTTGCAAACAAAAATTATATATCTTTATATTATATTTAGACCCATCACAAACATTTATTGGAATGAAAATTTAAAACGGAATGAATTATTATTGATTTTATTATTTTTCATCTATACAAGCATAGATAATTTATAATAATAATGCAAGGATCAAATATGTCTAATTCTAGCAATAGACAGCGCGATGGAGTTACAGGAATAGAGTGTGATGCTGCGCTGCAATACCGCACACTTCTAATAATGTATTAAAACAAAAGAAAGGTAATAAAATAGAAACTGTTATGAAGTATATTTGTTACAAACCTCTACATTAAAAACAAAAATATTGTACAAAATAATCATATTTTGTAATGAATCTCGAGGACCGCAAAATTATTCAAGGCCGCGGGTTGGCCACCCTTGGCTTAGAATTACGAAGTCTGTCGCAAATAACATGTATGGCTCTAGAGCAGTGGTCTTCAAACTTTTTCAACTCAAGGAACCCTTTGAACTTGAAAGTGTTTTTGTGGAACCCCTAGAACTAGAAAGTGTTTTCGTACAACCCCATTCCCATCAGAATTTCCCGGGATTTTTGGGGGAAATCTCATATATATATATAATTCCTCAGATGTCAAACATTCAAATTGTGGAGTGAGTGAGTGAATATTAACGTCACACTGTTCAGCTACACGAGAGCTTTTGGTAACGGACCTCGTAATTTTGAACCATGGTCAAGTGACGGGGATGACACCTGAGATAGCACCTCATCTCCTAACTACCACACTAAAGGAAGGACGTTTGAGCTCTCGACTCATGTAACGTGCATAGCTCCCCTACACGGTGGGTCTTTAGTGGTGCTGGGCTTGAACTTTAAAATTGAGGAACTATTTGCCTGTATTTGTACTTGCAGGGGTGCATTCTTCATAGCGCATTAACTTAGAATTCATTTTGAAAAAAAAAAAGCATTGATGAGTTATCTTGAATAATATATGAAACACATGTATAAATGAAAATGCAAAATGTAGATACTGCTTTCAAGACAGAAATTTTTAAAAAAAAAAATTCTGCAATGTTATTTCTAAGTTGAATTTTCAGTGAAGGGAATAAAAATGGAATAAAAACATCAGTAGCAATAGTAAATAAATTAATTGAAATTTATATGTTTTAAGAAGAAACTATTAATGTTACTAAAAATATTCTTAAAATTATGGAAAACTTTCTGATTTATTTTAAATCAATGGTATTTCATCTTCGGAATATTTGAATCTTATTTAAAATGCGATGATCAATAAATCCATTTAGTATGTGGAAACTTTCACAATATTTGAAATGAACAGCGGAACAAGAATTTAGAAAAAAGAAATACACACTTTTCTTTCCAATTCCTGAAATTCTGTCCTATATTCTTTTTTCGTTTAGCCGAAAGAAATATATATATTTTTTTTGAAGCTGCGACGATGATCCATTTTATTTAATAACTGAAATAAACTGTGCAAAATAAGTTTTAAAACAGCTGATATTCAAATAACTTAAACTTGGAAAAAAACACATGAATTTCGATTTTGGAGATATGTAAGAAAATAATGCGAAAACTGATTCAATTTATCCTGACGATTCAAATGCATTTAATAAATATAAATTGTTCATTTTAATTATTAATAAAATATAACTTATTGAGTATATGTAAATAATTTTAAGAAAGGTGGAATAAAAAACAGAGGATAGCCTTTTGTACAAAAACGTATTTGTAGTTATTTTCAAGCACAGACTCAAACTTTCCTAAGAATGATGTAATTGTAAACAGTATCTTGAATGCCTATAGATTCTTAGAAAACAAGACCCATTTTGGGGGGAAAAAACATCTCTGTTACACAATCCACCGAAGAGTCATAAATTACCACCTTTCACCAAGGGAACGCAGGGGAAATTTCATATATCCTTCTGCAAGAAGGCGGAGTTGCAAGTTTACTTTCCCCTCATTCCAAATATGCAATGCTGACTTATTTAATTACTCGCAAATAAATTAGTTTAAAAATTTTAAAGTATATGCATTTGAAAGAGCATAAAAAATAAATTATTTCCGCTTTTTTACTTTTTTTATCCGATAATTGAAAATATTTTTATGATCGTTTCAACGCACTAAATGTAAATTTTCAAGCTTTTAATAGATATTTAAAAATATTTAGAAATTTTTTTTAAAAAATCGAAATCAAGAGAAACATTAATTTTTTTTTATCTTTAGGATGCATTTTGTTTCATACAGTTAAAAGCAATACCTTAGACGTAAATTGAATTATAAGAAACTCCATAGGATTAACATTACGCTCGGGTTTTCGTGGTGGCGTGTCACCGGGAGCCTTAAGGCATGAGGTCCCAATGTGGGGACATCTCGTTCTCGACTCAGCCTTTCAGCAACAAGCTGTTGACCTTGGATGTGGGTGTTTATTTAAAACACCGACATACCGGTATGCATCTACGCCGTGCATGCCTTAAACGACTGGGACAAAAGGAGTACCTATTCGGGATAGTCACTATGGGCTTTTATTCCTGTCCTTTGTTGTTTGTGACTTGCAGGAGGTGCCGGTGCATACCCCTTTCCTAGAGAAGAAAGTTTTTTTTTTTCCTGTTTGACTTTCTGAGCAATACTGAGAGAAGGTTGTTTTTCCATCCAATTCCTGCAATTTCTATGCATCTCCTGTAGGTTTTGAGTGTTGTTGGATTGCGGGAAATCGCTTGTTGAGATGGCGGGTTGGTTAGAATCCCTGGTCGTGATTGATTGAGAATGTCTTAATTAGACTCTCTACGGAATGAATGCATAATCAACCAGTATCGTTAGACTGTCCTGCTATCTGTTGTTCCGTTCCTGGGTCACTACTTCGGCGACAAGCTGTTGGTGACGGAGGGGAGGAAGAGCCACGGGGACATTGAGCACTGCTTGGGTGCAGTGTAATTTGAACTGGCCACCTTCGGGTCCGTAGTGCACTCCTTGGATGACTGGGATGAAAGGAATCCCTATTCGGGTCAGTTGTTAAGGGCTTTTATTCCTGTCCTTTGCTGTTTGCGACTTGCAGAAAGAGTCGTCGCTGCAGCCTTAATGAGATCATCATTCGAATAATTTCAACGGTCGAATGTGTTATTTCCATTTGTATTCTCCGGAATTTCGGACGATTTATCAACTGGCTACATGTAATGACCGTCGTCCATGTATAGACCTCGGCCTACCATCATACACCCTCATTACTTCTTCAATCAAAAGATTGTAGTAGGCTGAGGTGTTTTGTGCGATTGTAAGGCATGCACATTTGTTTGTTTCGGGTTATTCTTTATACGAGTATTTGATAACGTATGCTATGCTCTGTCTACTTTTAAAAGCCATATGTGGGGTCTTTGTAGGGGCCTAGGGCCTCAAGAAGTCTTAAGACGTCCCTGCTTACCAGTAATGTACACGAGGGGTTGGGGGTTCACCCCCCCCCCCGTAGACTAACACTTTTTAGAATTTTTACCATAGAGATTACCCCTCGGAGCCTTCATCTGAGTACTTTTTAGAATGTAGGCCCCTATGAGGGAAGTTTGCGTTCGTTACTGTGTAACGGATACTATTCGGGTTCTACTAATCCTCTTGGGGAAAATATTCTTTAACTATGATTTTAGTTTAAAAACCTAAATCCCCGAAGAGTTGATTTCATGCAGATGTAACTGTTATTTAAGTGCCTATCGTTGAGTATTTAAAGTTAATGGTTAATCGTTAAGCGTGAAATACAAGTATTAGAAAAGGTGAACAGCGACTGGGTTGTCACGCGTTGTGAAATTAATAGTCGACGTAGAATCCCTCAGGAATTGTGGAAGTAAATCACCTGGGGACTGTGTGTGTGTGACCGACCTATCGAGCTTCGAGAAAGATCATAACAAGGAGCTTCAACTCCAGATAAGTGAATTTAAACAATCTAGTATATCCGATTAAGGGTTAGGATTTCAGATTGCTCCCAGAGTTAAGCTATGAAATTGTATAGTTCATAAAGTGCTAAAGATAGAATAAAAGTAGCTATTTTTTTTTTATCATGTTTGCTTCCTCGAACCCTTTCACACCCGCGATCTTCGGGCCGCGACAACTGATTCTTATTTCTGTAATATCAAGTCTTCACTTAAAACTCGAAATTTATTAGCGAATGTTTTGAATTATTACTGATGATTAAGTGTAATTAAAATTGTAGAAATCAAGATCTGATATCTTTATTAAAACGCTGTTTTACACACAGTTATATTGACTCGGCTACTAAAATATTTGAAACCAGGATTTTTTATAAGGTTTGTGTACAAGAATTAAAATGATTAACAAGGAAAAACTTTAATTCATAGTTGCATTTAGTTATGTAAAAATAGTTTCTCCTACAGGCATACAAATTCTAAAATTCTAATCTGTTTTATACTAATTATAGCTAAATAATAATCTTTATCGTATATTTTGTATCTAATCTATATCGTAATAATAATCTTTATCATATAATTAATTGTAAGATCCCGCTTTTCATAAAAAAAATCTTGTGTATTTTTAATAATAAATTAGAGCATAGAAGCATGAATTTGCTTGTAATGCTTATATTTATAACTTAATATTACACATTTTCAATTTTGGATATTCTTTTCCATGTCAGTTTTTTAAAAAAACTCCTTTATAAAAAAAAATTTAAGACAATTTGTTAAATGGGGGGAAATATTGTGAATGTTGGACGAAATTTCATAGAACACATTAAAATAACATTATAACGAAGATTAAAAAAAAAAGAAATGATTCAACCGTATGTTTTATTTCCCATGTATCATTTTATTTCCTAAAAATATATTGGAATATTTCTAATACAAGAACCAATCACAAAAACCATTTTATATAACCTTGATCTAAAATTTTACATCGTATTTCGTCGATTCAGTATGAAATATATATTTATATATACATCCGAAATGTATGGCATCATAAAATTTCCACCAATCTCATTAGGCCTAATGAAAAGAGCTTTGCTCGCTTTAACAGCTCAGTGGAGCGAGTTCCACAAATTATACAGAAATAGTTTCAGAAATACAAAAAGAAGGGAAGCATAGAAGAAAAAAAAACATTCCATCTATTTGACCACTGGACGTTCCCTGTTTCGTTCTGGTCAAGCGAGCATGACCAGGTGCTTCAGAGAAGATAGATATTTCGAAGCAAAAACTGACATTCTTCTTTGAGGCTGAGCCGATAACTGATTTGTTCTCGTCATAATTTTCGTGGCTGGTTTGAGCGGGAGATGAATTGTTCGCAGGCGCCTTGACTAGTGCTTGTCATGCATGCCAAGTGGATATAGAATATTCATATTTCATTACATATGTAACCGTGGTTGGTTAAGTAGTGGAATTTGGGATCTGCTGTTACAAAACTTGATGAATGAGGCAGACAATTTTAACTGATTTTGATGTGAAGTGAAGTGTTTCCAATTCCGTAGAACAAGGAGGAGAATTATTGATTAAAAAATGAAGTTTTTCTCACAAAAGAATAACAGAGATATTAGTTATAATAATATAAATGAAATATTTCAAATTCTTTATTGGAAGATATGGATTTCTTAAAGCATGATTTTAGATTTCATATATAAAAACCTAATAAAATTTAGTTTATAAAATTAAATTAAATTCAAATTGCACGCGCACACACAGAGATATATTTATACATATATATATAAAGCGAGTATTTCAAGCTGCAAGAACAATAACAGAACACAATATAATAAGAATTATTCTAAGAAAAGAGCTGGTTTAAGGATTAGAATGCCAGCTTAGGTGTCGTTCTCGTCACTTGACAGAGGTTCAAAATTATGAGGTCCGTCGCCAATAGCCTATGCGTTGCTTTAGAGTTGATGTTTATTAAAGAGTTCAAATCAATCATTCTGTTAAGAAAAGCGCAGTAGGTCATCAAAGTGCTTTAAGAACAAAAAAATAATTAAAAATTAAAACGGAAATGATTTTTATAAACTAAAATATGCTTGTGAATTGAGGAATGTGTTGAACAAAATTTTTGTTATTGTAAAGTGTTATCAATTTACGATTTCATGATTTGTAAATTTCGTGAGAAATATCTCATTGTGTATGTAAACATATAATTAAAATAAAAAAAATCATGAAATAACAATTATCAGCAATTTAGGCTTTGGAATTATAACTTTTTCCTTGCCAAACTCAAAATTTATTTTCACATTAGATCTATAATCATATCTGAATTCTAACTTTATTTCGAAATTTCTCGAGAAGTGAAAGACATTAGTATATTATTTCTAAGCCAATTGGAGTAGACGTACCATTAGAATTAAACATATCGACGTATTGTTTGACTTTAAAACCGAATTATTAAATCGAGAAAGTAGATTAAATTTAAAATAATTACTTGTAATATTTGATAGTTATAATAATAATAATAGACGATTTTGTGCATTTTCTCTCATTTTTTTAATAAATGCTATTCATTTAATTTTTGCACAAAACTTACAGATAAAAACGGTGAATTTTTAACAGAATTCTATATTGTATATTTAATGTTTTGTACGATAAAAACAAGATGGAATGTGTTTTATTGCATTGAATATAATGCATATTTATAAATTTTTTTTTTAAAAAAGTGCATTGATGTTCAAAGCGCAGACGATTTTTTTTAAATACCATTTCTGATTTATTAACTACTCAGTGATATTTTTAAAAATACTTTTAGGATCAAAATATTATGCGGAAAATGTAAGAGCTTTGAGTTATACAAAACCGTTAGAAAATATTCAATACATCTAGAATAAATCCACACCAGAAAGTATTCCATTTTAAATGAATTTATTTATGCTTATGAATTTTAGAACAGGAATTTTTATAAAGCTAACACTCGTAAACTAAAAAATAAAATTAAATTATCTGTTTTGATCGATGAAGGATGAGTTGATGCTGGTTCAAAAGCTACTCTACAGATAATTATATACCAGTATGTAATAAATTTTACTAAAAGATTACCGGTTTGATTATAAATAAAAGATGAATGTCATCAGTTTTAGAAATCTAATACAGAACAAGTTCATCCTAAGCAAAATAAAAAAATTTTTCTCTATTTCACAAAAAAAAATTATACTCTTCGTTTTTCTTTTTTTAATTCATATCTTTTAACTGGATATTTTTTTAAATGAAGCATTTTTCTCCTTTTTATACAGCAATTCTGGTCCAAACAGACGATGACAGCCGAAAATCAAAATTTTCAATACAATGTATTTTACAACATTTGCTTTTAAATCCAGAATTAAAAAAAGAAACAGAAAAAGAAGTTTCAAAATTTACACAGGCTATAAATGTCTGTATTTTACCTTTCAAAATATTAGAATAGTATTTTAATATTCAATAGAGTTGATGATAGTTTGAAAAAAAAATGTCTCTTAAAATTTTACTTCTAAGATATCGAAAGTGTGTTTCTGCAAAAGAAAAATGATATAAAATACATACAAATGAGATGGATTTTTTTAAAAAAAAAAATCATAAAATACTAAAGAATTCGTTAAAGAAATAAAAATAATTAATTAATGTTCCGATTAGAGTTAAAGAAACCTTAACAATTTTTGAGAACATAGAACTCTCACCGGCATATTTTCAGTTATTAAATATCCAAAGTGGCGTTAAAGCAAAAGACAAAGATGCTACAAAAATATGAAATATCGATATTTATAAATATTTCGAACATGAAAATAAAAGAGAAAATTTTTAAAACAAAGAATTTTTTTGAAATAAAACAATTTGACAATATTAATAGTTTTTGAAAATTTTTCTTTTTAATCATTTGATTAATTTCATTTACTGATATTCCACATTCTAAAAAAATATCGAGGAAATCTTTCAAGAAACGCATTAAGAAAATCCTTTCGATAAAAATTCAGAAAAAAATAATTAGTATCCTATTTTGAATTTCAAATACAATTGAAATGCAAAAGATTTCATCTTAAGTATGATATAACGATAATCATAAGGTAATTTAAATATTTCAGAATGAAACAGATAAAAATGGAAAGAGAGATGAAGAGTTGAAACAATGATACAGAATGTTAAATAACTTGAAAAAATAACTTACAACCACTATGGTCCCCTTTATTTTTCGGGGGATGTTTCAAACAAAGATTTTATCAGTAATTCGAATTATTTTTGCTTAGAGCTGACGTAAGTTTTTACTCTCGCCGTTGAGTTTCACTACTGTTTGTTTTAGAAAATTTCTGTATCTTTATATATTGTTGTGAATTTTGTGTAAGTGAGGCTCAGTGGTTGAGTGGTAGCCTATTGCGCTTCCACACCACAGGTACGAGGTTCTATCCTTGGGCTGGGCAAGGTTGACTCAGCCTTTCATCCCTTCAGAGGGTAGATAAATGGGTACCAAGCTTGCTTGGGGGCTAAACACTGGGGGTTTCGCTTCAGACTGACCACCTGATCAGGATATCTGCTCATGCACCTTAGCGCCCAATGGTCACGT
Organism: Trichonephila clavata; assembly: GCA_019973975.1. Classification (NCBI taxonomy): domain Eukaryota; kingdom Metazoa; phylum Arthropoda; class Arachnida; order Araneae; family Nephilidae; genus Trichonephila; species Trichonephila clavata. The sequence continues at coordinate 359,998 of BMAO01034068.1, forward strand.
ATACTGAGATGGACACAGTAGGCCCTCATGGGCTGTAATGCCACTGGGTTTTGTTTTTGAATAATTAATGCTTAACCACATCTTAAAATGGAGTAAATAATTTGCATCTGAATGTTTGATACGTTAATATTACTTTTTGTTGTATTTATTTTATGGTGAAAATTGTAATGTTCACAAGCACAACGTTTCAATATAAACTTGACAAAATATTGGCGATACAACCAAATTGGTACCATTTTTGGGGACCATATTTGGCGATTTAGCGACCACATATATGCTTCTGGAAATCACTGGAAAAATTTATAACATCGTCATGTATGACGTTCGCAGAATTTTTCAAGAAATCTCTTAAAGGTAGCGGTCGCTCACCGAAACTGACTTAGTTTTACTTCAGCTATTGAAGAGTTAACTACCGAGCGCTTGCTTGCGGATAATCATTATCAAAACGTACTTTTATCTTTAGACACTCATTGTTGTATTTGAACGCTGTGAAGGTGTGAAAACCTTCAGGGATATTCTGCAAATTTTAAGTCTGTATTTTGAATTTTTAAGGATTGTTTTCCGATGATAAAATCCATCGTGCAAAAGGAACTGTTTTGTTCTTTGAGACTAATAGCTTATAAAATCTGCGAACCTCGTTCTATGTAACAATACATATTAGCTTATATTTCCTTTGTTGAAAATTTATTTATAGTTAATTTTTTTCTAATTATTATTTGTTTTTGAAATGGCATGGTGACAATTAAGTTTCTTAGAAGCATTGAAAATACTTCAAGACTTGCACAAAAGCTAAACTACATAAAACAAGTAATATATAAAAAACCTGCAATGTTGTTTTATGCTTTTACCATAAGGGTCTTGCACGCTTTGAAAAATGTCATCAAGTGAAGAAATTGTGAGGACTTGTACATATAGAAACTGTAAATATTTATCTTATTTGTACACAGAAAATCATATATAACCAAGAACATTTTTTCCCTTTTTTTTCCTTGAAAAAATCAAAAGTTTTTATAGTTTCGGTCGAATTAGATTTTTTTTTTCAATTAAAATACGATTGGAACAACATAATTAAAGTTATTCAAAACCTAAAAACATATTTCCTGGAGGAAGAAAAAAAAGAATTAAAAAATATTTAAAATTGCTAAGCATTTTCTTACGTCATCACTGTTACTAACAGAATAAAATTAGAAATAAGGCATAAAAAGAAATTGTAACATTTATAAATCAAAATATTTAGAATATTTTCATAAGAAATGAAAGTAATTTAAAGTTACTGAAATTGTTTTAAATTCTTATTTTTTTTTGGTGATAAAAATTATGTTTAGGGAAAAAGACTTATAAGAAGTATAATTTTTACTGTATTTATTTTATAGTAACAGGAATAGGATATATTTTCTTAGAAATGAATTACCACTTTTCAATGATTTTTTTCTAGCATGTAATTCTTTTAAATCACATCAAAAAATGTTGGAAATGCAATACTTTTTGCATAATGAACAAAAATTTAAAAATACAGGAACAATGATTTCAGATGAATAAAATATTTCTGATATTGGCGAAATATATACTTGCTTCAGTTGAAAATCTACATGCATTATATCCAATGCATTATATTGAATATGTTTATAGATGGATCCTAAAGTTGAAAATTAAATGCAAGAAATTGTATCATAGTAGTTTGGGTTATACATTAGAAATGTCAAAAAATAAGAAGAAATGACGCGTTCAAAGGTTTATTTTCTAAATTTAATGAGGTTAATTTGCAGTTACAAGGTGACAGCATAAATTTTATTAAAACAAGGGCCGTCATTTCAGCGTTCCTTGCCAGAATTAAGCTAAAAAGGTATAATATTGGACGTCGTGAATTTTCCCAGATTCTCAATTGGCCACAGGCAATCTGGCAGGGAAACGACGTTTTAACCTTCGTTCAACATTTAAATGCCCTTTATTCAGATTTTGAAATTAGGTTTGAGAATGCTTTGACTCTGTGCGTGTGTGGTAATTACCACAGTAGGCAATGAATTCATATGGTTGTGACGGATCTATACGGTCTTTAACTATATATATATAACCTCCTCCATTTTTCTTAAAATAATTTATTTATTTCAACCAATCTTCACCGAGAGCCACAGGCGTGATTTATGTAAATAAGATATATTATATAAGTTCGGTTTTCGCGAGTTAAAAAAAGAAGTGATAGGAAGAGTGAAACTAAGTGAATTAAAGATCAAGCCGTCAGCACGAAGTTGTTGACAATCGTAGATAGCCGGTTACGTGGGAGGTACGTGAGGAGAAGCGGATTGAATATTGTGAAAATCCTTATTACAGAGCGTGGATTCTTCACCCATTCTCCCAGCCAGTAAAAAGGCGAAGTCATCATGAAGGAACAGCCGATGTAAAATATAAGGCCAGTGATTTTATTTGAGATATTGAGATTATTCGCACGTGGCATAGCTGTAATTGTGCGCGTTTAAGCTTTCCTAGATTCAGTTGATATTCTGTTATTCCGCTAGTAGTGATTCCCCGCATAGTTGCTCCACTCTTATTTGTTTTTCTTAAATTGATTAGTGTGTGTCTAAGAATCAATAAATTTATTTGAATTGCAATTATGTCTCTTGATCATTTAAGTCCACCTACACATCTTGTAGTATTTTCAGATAGACAGGGAGATAGTAGTGTAAGGGGTGGTCTTAATTCACAACACGGTTACATTAAAAAAATGCCATGTTACAAGAGGAACTGATCGGAAAAGGCAGTAACGGAAATCTTAAAAGTCTAGAAACAGATGCCAGCTATTTTGGCATTAAAAAGACATACCTGTCATTAATACCGAATTATGGAGTATTGTGAGATAGTTTTTAATTGTTTTTCCTAGTTAGAAGGAGTTTCAGCGCGATTGCCAATCTTTAAAATAAAAAAAAGTAAGAAAGATAAAGAATGGCCACACACACTTCAAACCTTAGGGTGAAACCTGACAAGATTGATGCCAAATATTGAAAATTTATGCGTTATTGAAGTACCAGATTCATCCCACCCATTATAAACATTTGTTTGTTGATCAGTTATTTTGTGTATTAATAAAATTTTAACTAAATTACCGTAAAATCCGGCGTATAGAGCGCAAAAAATAAGATCGAAATTTACGAATGCGCGTTATACGCCGGGTATAAAAATGACAGCTTTAAAAAGAAACAAAGATGAGAATATAAGAAAAATTAGATTTCTACATATATAAAAATACTCTTTCTTTAAAAGAAATGACACTCCTTGTGAACTTAAAGGATTGTATTCTGAAAGTATACTTTTTTCTTTCTAAAGCTTGGAATAATACCTCGAATTTAAAACATAAGAGCGTTGTGTACGTACATTTCAGATTGCTTCGTAAAAAAAGGGGGCGCGTTATATGGCGAATATACCTGAAAATTAAAAATTGCCGCTTGAAAGTATAGGTGCGAGTTATACGCCGGATTATACGGTTACATGTGTTTCTAATTTATTAAACATTATATTTCAATACAGTTAAAAATTTAAATTTTTTAATGCAAGTAGAGAGTTCTGTACAGATATCAAAAAGACATTTAGGTTTAAAAAATTTGCAAAAATTTAACATTAAGTAAGCAGGGATCCATCCAAAATCAAAAACATAATACAAAACATGACAAAATTTTGGAAACCTCTGACCTGTACAAAATACTCCCGACAACGAGGTTAGCAACTAAGCTGACACTCCCCCCCCCCATGGGAACTGTTCTATCCAAAGCTTTTTAACCACCAGAGAGATTTATTACTTAAATAAAAAAAGCACTTTAGTTGATTAAAAGATTAAAAGAGCCGTGGGTAGCCTAGTGGTTAGAGTATCGGACTCCAGACCGGAGGGCCTGGGTTCGATGCCACCAAATACCACCGAGTACACACGGAGTACGTGCTCGTTGAATCAATGGGTCCGAAAGTCTTGTGGGTGGTTGCAGCAGAAACCACGAGTGCAGGGGCTGGAGAATATTTCTCTCCTTTCCAGTTCCATGACTAAATTGTGGAGGTGGTGTCACCATCTATCGTTAAGAAGTCCAACCTGTCTCACAGGCTCTGGCAACTTTTATTCCTTCCCTTCGGGAAGGAAACAACAACAACAAAAGATTAAAAAGAAATTTTTTCATTAGTAAAATATGGTTTTAAAACTAAGTTCTTTTTAGAAGAACGCAGATGCGAATTGAAGAAACTAAATTGAAGAACGAATAACCAAAAAGATGACTTATTTATAAGTAGTTAAAACACAGAAACTAATTTTTTTTAAATTGAAAACAATTATAAAAATACCCGTGCACCACAAAGTATCACACGGGGCTCACAGACGTAAATATTAATCACACATTACAAAGAAAAGAAGGGGAAAAAATTGAGGTTATGTGTGTGAAGGATCACAAATATTTACAACAATTTCACAGAACTTTTTAAAAGCACTTCTGTTGGAAATAAGTTGTTGAAGATTCAGAGGCCAATTTATATTTAAGTCCCTTGAAATCCAGTCTTAGGATCTTTCTTTCTCTGACATACTTGGAACACAGAAGGAGCACTTGTTCTAAATTTTCCTCGCCACCAATATTACAACCACGAAAAGAGGACGGCACTAAATACAATTTGTTCCAGTAGCTTTTAAAGTTTCCAGGACCAGTTAGAAATTGGGTTATTTTGTAGTTCGTATAAAAATGATGGCAGGACAGTCTCTTATTAATGATTGGAAAAAATTTCTTTGTTAAGCTCCCTTTATTTGAAATAAAATATTCTTGGTTCCACGACTCCACCATTCTTGTAAAATAATTAGGAATATTAACTGCAATGTCAATTTCGCTCTTGTTGGTAGCCCTAGCAAGCCAATCAGCCCGCCGCTCATTTCCAATTACGCCCGTTTGTCAGAGAACAAATGCAAAATCTATTGAGATGTTTTTATCTTTTAAGCTTTAAAGTTGCTTTTGGATCTCGTCGATTATGTTGTTAGATGAAGAAATACATTTATAAGAAAATCCACAGTAACTCCTTACTCTCCAGTAACACTTAAGTAACTCCTTTGGGGAGGACTGAAAAAACTTCCGTAACGTAATTTATTCTTTTAAATTTTGGCATTTCTATTTTTATGATATTGTTTTTATTTGTGATTATAAGTACTTTCTTTATTCTGTTGTTAAATATCATTTTAAGGCAGACATTTGATATTAGCTTTTATTTCCGATAATATAAAATCATAATATTACATATGTATACATTTTCAATATACAATGCTGCAATCATATAAATTTTACAAAGTTCGTTGAGAAAAGGCAACAATAAGATCTGTCTTGAATAAAGTACCGAAGATGACTTTAGCACCGTATAGGTTTGTTTGCTTGCTTTTTTACAGTTAAAAATATTATTCTCTATAAAAAATTAACTATGATTGTATATAAAGAATTAGAATTAAAAAATTTTGTGGCAACGAGTTTGAACAATTTTAAAACGAAAATGATATATCTTCCCTTTTGCTTTTATTTTCAGTTCTATATTCTAATAAATAAACTTTTAAAAATTTATTTTTAACAGAACTTGAAGATTTTTGTTCTTATTTTTACTTAAATAAATAGAAATGAATCAAAAGCTAAAGGAGGTAAGGTTTTACAATGGCCATCAAATACACAATAATATTTATTAGAATGTAAACTTAGAAAATAACTTCAGTACATTTAAAAAAACCTTGCGTGTATAATTTACAAATCTGTAATTTACATAACTTGCAAAAACTTAAATTATGTACGAATATTCTTTATTATCCTCACGTATTTTTCTCTCACTCTTATATATATAGTACTAGCCATTAACCATCCACTTCGCTGGGTATAATTGATATATTTAAGTACTATCATAAAGAACTCAATTACATTAAAAATATTCTTATAGCTATCACCTCTTGATTTAAAAAGGACAGAACTTCTAAATAATAATTTCTAAAATTGCAGTAAAATTATCCTTTACGCTTTCGTTATCCTTCCCTTAATTGGATTTCAGCAAAATCTCTGTTTTTAGGGGATCTCAACTCAACAAAATAAATATGTTTGCTATATTTTAAGTCTAAACCTAATAGTTCAAAAATGGAATTCTTTTTTTATCAATAAGCTCCAATGAGTCGATTTCCATAAGACTCGTTCTTAAAGGATTTCAATTCAACAAAAGAAACATGCATACCAGCTTTCATTACCGGAGGCCTAGTAGTTCGAAAACGGGAATTTTTTTTATCAATAGGTCCTAATAACTCACCCTACCATAGTGAGTGTGTGTAAGTAAAATGCGTACACACACTCCCACAGCAGATCTATATTCAACTATAGAAACATTACTACCAAATTTCAAATCTGTAGATCTAAAAGCTCAAAAACAGGATTTTTAAAAAAATCTATATCGCCACTTGGGAGTTAATTTTCGCAAAACCCCTTTTGTGGAGGATCTCTACTCTATGAAAGGAATATTCCTACCAAAACAAAATTTGATTATGGGAAAGTATTTTTCATTGTTAGCGAGATCCAATATTATTTATGATCTTTTTTTCAGGAAAATAAAAATAATTACTCGTATAATTGAAATCATTCATTTATAAAGTGATTGAAAATAATCTATACAAATAAATAAAATTGAAGTGTCTGTTTGTAATTTCAAATTAGCAGCTTTTTACTTAATGCACTAAAAGTATATACGGTACTCATAAAAAAAAAACAATTTTTAAAATTTTTGTCTGTCTGTCTATCTGTCTGTCTGTCTGTCTGTCTGCTTGTTCCGGCTAATCTCGGAAACGGCTGGTGCGATTTTAAAAATTCTTTCACTAATGGAAAGCTACATTAACGGGGAGTAACATAGGCTATATTTTATTCCCGTATTCTTACGGGAACGGAAACTATACGGGTGAACGTGAAACTGAATGCCAAGATGAATGCCAAATTGAACGCCAAGCTGAGCTAATGAAGTCGTTGTTTTGGTTACTGGCGACCGATGCTCTTCATGAGACATAATAGTGTTATACGCGCACATGATAATACGCTGACACGTGCCATGATTTTTTTTTTTATGATAGTTATCTCACTGTTCAGTTAAGTAGAGCATCGGCTGTTTCGGATGCACTTTTAAAAATAATAAATCAAGGCTTCATAAGCAAAAAGCAATACAAGAAACAAAAAACTACTAAGTTTAATTTCGGGAGATTAAGAGGCGTAATTGATAAATATTTCCATTTTAAACTATTTGATCATCCTGCTTGAAAATTGGTAGGCATGTTCCTTTCATGGAATAGAGTTCCTCTAACAAAGAGTAAAACGAAAATTGACCCCCAAGGAGGGTTGCGAGGGGTCAAGAGGAGTTACAGAAAAAAATTCCTGCTTTTAATTGTTAGACCCATATACTTGAAAATTTTTAAGCATGTTTCTTTTGTTGAATAGGGATCCACTAAGAATATATTTTAAGCAAATCAAGTTCTGGGGGGGGTGCAGGGGGTTACTTGGACGTATTGACAAAAAAAAATTACTTTTTTCGAGCTACAAGGACTATAATAATGAAATTTGGTTTGCATTTTTCTTTTGTTGAGTTGAAATCCGCTAAGAGCGGTTATTTTGGAAAACGGCTCTCAACGGGATTACGGGGATATTGATAGTAAAACTTTTGTTTTTTTCCCTGTTAGATTTAGACTTGAAATTTGGCTTGCATGTTCAATTTACGGAGTAGAGATCCACCGAAAATTGGTTTTGTGGGATTCCACTTGGTTTTTGGGTTACGAAAGAGCAAACATCATTCTATGCTTCAATTTTAGAGATTTTTAGAAAACACAAATTAGATGAGTTCTGCCCCTTTTTTTATCAACAGGCGATAGTTACAGGTATAAGTATATTTTTCAATACAATCGAATTCTTAATGCAGGACTTAGATATCAATAATTTATACATATATATAAGCAGTAAAAATTGATAAAACATCATGAAATTCCCAGCGAAGCGGGCGGGTAACAGCTAGTGTTAAATAAATATAATGAAATTTCGTTTGTGCTCTAAGTACTTAGTACTCTAAAATATATGTCTGCTTTGCATTATTTTGTATATTATAAATGCTTAAGAAATATTTCTGTTCTATTTTTTATAAAAAAATGATTGATTCCTTCGAATTGCAAATATAAGAAATAAATTATTTCCACTATAAACTAAAAATAACCGGTAACAATAGTGCAACTGCTCTACTGCTCATTTCATCTGAATTAACGGCAAAATATCGGTCCTCTTAGTTAAAAGAAAAATATAATTATGATTCAATTCTCATTAAAAATATAAAGTGTAAAATAAATATAATTATAACGCAATATCATGAACTTATAAAAAAATATAAAAGCAAAAGAAATCAAAGAGGGATTGAAAAATTATTTATAAAATGAAATAGAATAATCTTGAATTACTTTTTAAAAAATAAGAAAATTAAGGGAACAGAATTTGTTTTTCAGAATTGGTAATGAGCGTTAAAACTGTTTTTAGTACCATATCACTACAAATTTATTTTCATTTTTTTAGAAAAAAATAAGTTTTTATATTCTAATAAGAGCTTTTAATTTGATATTTAAATCTTAATGTTAAAAAATTAGATTTTTTCCATTATTAAATGCATAAGATTATTTTTAATGAAAAGGAGATATTAGCAAATAATGGATAATATAATCAAAATAAATGATTCAAAAAATTGCTTTTAAAAGGAATAGTTATTTATTTATAAGACTTCATAAATTTTTTTAATTTTTTTATGTAGAAAATTATTTTTAAATAAAATTAAAACTATGGATGGTAAACAGTATTTTAATATTTTCTCTAAAACACCTATAATTCTTTTACTTACTAAGATATTTTATTTTAAAAAAATTTAAAGGAAAAAATTTTTTTCGCCTTTTAAAAAAATTTTTTTTTTACAATATATATTTGAAGAGTAAATCTAAAACTTTCTTTTTTTGTATTAGGATATTTTGGCGAGATACGCAAGTTTCTGAAAAGGTACCTTACTTATATTATAAATTCAAAAACATTTTTTTTTTCAAAGCAATTTTTGAAGAATGACTTGCATTTTATATAGTGTTATTTAATAAATAATATTAATAATAAAGTTCCTTCTCTATTTTAAGTTTATTAAAATCCTACTTATTAAGAATATGATTAAATACCATCTGATCACACACGCATTTGATTGTTTATAAAGTTTATGCCTCACAAAATGATACTAATTTTAAATTAAAAAAATAATTAAACTTTCTCAAAATTTTACTATAAAACTTTGCAATAATATATAAGTAACTAATTCAAGAAATAAGGAATTAGTTCCACCATTCTTATAGGAAACCAAACGATTATTTTCAGAAAAAATTTTGATGGATAAGTTTGAAATTTTTTAGAACTTGCAAAAAAATAAAAGAAAAAAAAGAAAAGAAATTATTTTGCTTTTTAATACTAGACCAGCAGATATAAGAATGCGTGATATTCGTCATTCTTTTTCTCGATTTATAGAAAAATAGCATCAAGACGAAGAAATTTTTCAAGAATTCTATCAATCAAGAATAATTTTTAGATAATTGAATTGAGTAGGATTTTACACGGCCCTAACGATAATTAATTGGAAAAAAAAATAAAACAATTATCTTCCTTATTTTATATTATTCCTTATTTCACGAACATTTTCTATAAGCTATATAGGATATATTTTCTATAAAGAAATGTTATCTTATAAACTTACCTTGTTAAAACTTAGTTGATTTTCGGTGTCTAGTTGAAGTGAAGCATTTTGTCAAAAACATCACTTGACCACAGGATTCGGCCGTGCGTAACGGGTCCACACCCAGCGGTCTTCAGATTGGTCAGTTGCTTATTGATGATATGAACGAGAGATGCATTTGGTACACTGAGATAAATTTCATTATTTTTTTATGAAGACGTCCGCCTTTTCGATTCACTGGAAAGCAACCCCTTTTTTAGAACATAAAAGAGCTATAATTATCTGAATCATCTTTTAACCACCAAATTAGAAGATGATTAAAGTGATTGTTTTGTGCCTTGTGGAATGGTTGACTTATTTTCTTGCGAGGGAGCATTTCGAAATTATTAAATAGTTTTAATTAGCGTTGACGGAATTGTGGGAATTAAATCACTTAGCTGGAAAAAGAATTACTCTATAATTATAGAGTGTTCGTCTAACGTTGTATTATCTGTAACTTTAAGTGCTAGGAAAAAGAAAAATAAAAAATCAAGTACTCTTTTAACAAAACAAAAACAAAGATTAGTGTTGAAAAAATTTTAACAAAATAACAAACATGACAAAAACTCGTAAGTCAACTTACAACTATATTGAAGAGTCATTACGTTATAACCACACCTGTTCAATATGAAATAGGACCAGCTTTCACCCTCAAAACCGCTAACATCCAACAAGCCATTGACATGACAAGGTGCGTATAGGTAGTATGAGGTATCAAATACTAGGCACTCACCAACTGGTTTGCAATTCAGCAACACTGCGAGATGGTAACATGAATTCAGTTTTCCAAATAGAACCAAAATCTTTGATAAGATTCATGTCCAGTGAATTCGGAGGTCAAGACATGACTTGAAATCACCGGCGTAGTTAGTCCTTAGTGGATGCTGTATCAAAATTCCTTGAAGGCTCGTTTTGGGGACCCCTTAACATTTCGTGATTTTTTTTTGTTTATACGTTTTGGGGCCCTTGTAGCTTGGGTGATACGGAGGTTACGGCGGTAGCTACGCCCTGCTTGAAATTCACCAGAATGTTCATTGAACCACGTCCTGATGATCCACATCTTGTGACATCGTGCATTATCCAGTTGTTAAATTCCATCACCCCCCCCCTGGGGGGAAATTTTTTCCACGAAAGGGTGTACAGTAGAACGTCGTTTATCCGAATCAATTGGGACCGGACACCATTCGGATAAGCGATTGTTCGGATAACCGAAAACCGAATGCAATCCATGCAGTATATGAAACCGGACAATATACGAATATCGAAAATTATCACATGCGGGAAAGGTGCTTGAAGAAAAAACAAAATAGGTGCAAAATGTTGCAATTTTACCTTTATTGTGGAAAATAAATTACTTATTTTTCGCTGTACTATTGTACACCTTTTTTTCGCGGCAAGGTCTCTGATTTTCTAGAGCAGCAGTAGTTGAGTAGGACAACAGTCTATTGTTCATACCACTCCATAGCTGTCTCTAACGTAGAAACGCGCCAGCATTTAGTGGATCCTTGGTACTTTCGTTGTTGTTGTTCTCCTCGTCTTCATTCATTTTATCGTCGGCAGCGTAGGATTCTTCTTGCGCGGAAGTCACAATCTCGTCACCATTTAGCATTTGAAATCCGGTCTTCTGCATCGCGTACCATCCTGGTTTCTACATCACAAAACTCAACAAAAGAGCACGTATACACCCTCTCACTTGGAAACAAACTGACCTAGTATTCCGCACAGATGTTTACCAAATCACTCAACTGAAATTCCCCAAATATCCCATACCTTAAGTTTTCCCATCACTTTTGGCCTCACACGAAACAACTGTTGCGCATTTCACTGTTCGAAAACGGATCCGGACTTTGGTCCAGATGTTTGACGCTCCGGATAATAAACGTTCGGATAAACGACATTCTACTGTACTTAGATTGCAATGGTGTTCACCTAGTACATCGACGTCAGGGATTATTTTGTGGGGATGTTGGGTCTTAATATGCCCCATGAACATCACTCACTCTATAATACCACCGTTACTGCTTTTTATTCAGTCAGCATTGCACTCTGATCTGGAAATGTCATGAACGCTGCTCATCTTGCCGTGTGCTCTGCACTTAAGATCTTGGACTGCATTGTAAAGAAATATTGGAGAGCTCGTTGCCTAATGGTCAATGGTCAGGTGTTTGATAAATAAAATACATTGCACTCTCAAGCCAGGGCTTCCATTAGAAATTGGCATTTTCGCACACGCCCATTTATGTGATTGACCAGTAAATATTATTCGTTAGACCAAGTGACCTTTTTTACATTCATCTATGGCTCAATGCCAATATTTTTCACAAGGATGTGAGTTTATTATTTTAAAGCTGCAAACTATTGTTAATTGTAGTTAATTTTTTACTTAATAAGTATTATAATAAGTCTTTTTTATACTTAAATAAAGCTACCCAGTGGTTGGCACGTGATGGAGTACAGAAATGGTGTACATAGCTCTAAACTCTGACATTCGGTAAGCGTGGTTATCCATGATCAGAAATTTTTTTAAACAGGTCGATGTCTCATGGTCTATTACAGGCATTGCTGGCGATGACGGGCTGTAAAAGGAGTGACGCGATTCGGATTCCGTCTACGTTGGGTCATATACAACAGGCAGTGTATGATGTACTGTGTGTTAAGTCACATTGTCTTCGTCATCACGGTTGTTGCTGTTGAGGATATCGTCCATTACAATCCTTCGGTTATGGCGAACAACACGGAGCAATCTCTGCTCCCTTCTAAAATCAATGCCCTATAGTCAACAAACCGCTGGGAGGTGACTTTTTTCACCACGCATACACCATTTTCGATAACTATTCCCTATGGCTGCTCGTGAGCAGCTCACCAAACACACCATTTCTGAAATCGATGCTATGAGGCGACTAGTCATAATAGTTTAACTGTTACCGAAATCTGACAAATGCTGTTTTTTCCGTTATGTCGTAAAAAATGCATTCATGGCATAGTGGTTTTACATACTACAGTATCGGCCTCAGGGCCGGATCGTGACCTTTGGGGGCCCTGGGCTAACAAAATCTGGGGGCTCCCTAAATAATTTTAATTTTTGCCATTTTCCTAAAAAAAATCTTGTGCGGAAAAATTTAAAATATACGAAAGTTTTTTTTTTTAATTTCAAAAATTTAAAATTTTTTTAGCAATAACAAAATTTACAAAAAATTTTTTAATACTTTTGTGCTGCAAATTCTTTTATTTTCTCATCCCATTTTAAGTCTTTGGTGAGATCAGTATTAAAAGAAAGAAGTGATAAATAATTAAGCATAGTATTTGTCATTGCTGTGTCCTATATTTGTTTTCTATATAGAATGTAACGGGTCTATTCGTGTTCTTCTTACTAACAGTCCTCTTGGGGAAAAATATATGGTCTTTAAAATTCATTATACTGAAAGCCTTCCTCCTCCCCCGAAGAAGACGCGATATATGCAAATTATGTAGTGTATTTAAAGATTAAACTTTCGATTTAAGAAACAGAGCGAGACAGAGAGGTTAGACCGCTACGGACAGAAATGATTGATTAGCGTGAAGCTAGGCAAGACAACTTCGTTATTTAATTGATTAATATTAAAATTGACGATTTGGTCAATTAAGTGTTAAATTTGGATTAGATCAAATTGAATTAGAAGGAGTATTGCCTAAACGTAAGTGATCCAATTTATTAATTCTCCTAATATTTCGTCTATTGCGCAATTGCTTCACATATTTAGTGATAGGTGCATCTTTCAGTTTGAATTGTTAATAAACAAAGTTTGTTTTGACTATGGCTAATCTTCCATTCGCTCCTGTCACACTAAGGGATGACACGGGTCATCCTGTCATTGGCACCCACAGTACCCTAACCCCGAGAGAGGAGACGGATCGAGTTTTAGAACATTACTTGAATTTTTTTTTCCGAAGAGGAAAACACCGACGAGTTTGTCTAGATGGTATTACTAATAATATTTCGTATTACGAGATCCTGCAAATTCGGCTTGCGCTTATCTGAAGGGTCATTTTATTGGAAGGGCAAAAGATTGGTTTGAGGTGATAGGGTATACATAAGCGACTGGAACAGCAACGGATTTTGCACTGCTAAAAGAGGCATTAATAAACAGCTTTCCTGTGGTTAGAAATAGAGCAAAACTTGAGGCGAAATTTTTTAGCTCAAAGCAAATTAGGGGGCAGGCACCGGCTGATTATATATATAAATTGTTAAAAATTCATAAAACGCTTAATCTTGAAATGACAGATGAGACCCTGTTAAATCACATAATCATGAGATTATCCCCACAAGTAATTGATTCTGTAGAAGCTCGAAGCCCAAGTTGGGTGCCAATGTAAGGGATGGATGACCCGGGTCATTCTTTACAAGGATGTTTTAGAGAATGCACACTCCGCTTCACAACTAGTAATAGGGAGCGTTAGAAAAAATCTGCAAAATGGTGTACAAATTTGGAAAAACGCAAATAAGTCTCTTTTTAAAAATTAATTTGAATATATCTCTACAAATATAGGACTCTAACTCAGTTTTTTTAGACAAGTTTTGAATTGAACACCTTCATTTACTAAATGATGGTCTACGTCATCTGAACAGTAATCAATAATAGCGCGTACACACTTCAGGTCGACGTTCTCCTTACTTTGGTCTTGAAGATCCATCACAAACTTAAATTTCTTACTATATTCTGCATGTACTAGACCTACTATTTAAATCAAGGATTAGCTTATCTAACGCAACAATAAGCGTGTCTCTTTTAAATTTTTCTGTCCCATACACAGCTTTTTCTGTGGATTTATCTCCAAATTGTGAAATACCCCGTGTCTTGTTCACATCCCTCTATTCTGTTTCTACACTAAGACTTAATTTTTTGGCTGTGTCTTGATACTCCTTTAATTTTTGATCTGGTTCATGACTTACATTGCTTATAAAAGTCTTTAATGACATAATTAACTTATTCCCTTCACAGATATCCAAACGAGGAGTCTGTAATTTTTTGTTAGTTGTGTGTGTGTGTGTGAGAGAGAGAGAGAGAGTTTTCCTAAAGTTTCTTCTCAAAATATAATTAAAATGGCAGTTTCGAGTTTTGTTAATTTATTAAATAAATTTACTGCATCTTTTCTAAAATCGGTTTTCTCATCTTCATTGTCTTTAAATGTCTTAAGAATATTCATGATATTACCACAATTATCTTTTAAGGCTTCAACAACATCGTAGTAATAAGACCATCTAGTCTGATTTAAACTTTGTAAGGTAAATTTCAGTTTAAATATTACAAATGTTTGAAGTGTGATTGTAAAAAATATAATGTATCAATTGTTCCGTCATTAAGCCTGGAACGTAATTTTGTGCAAAAATTACCAGCTGTAGAAAAAACGCTCTCTCGGTATCTATGTTAGTTTGTGGCTCCTTAAGCAATGCGCGTTATGTACTTTTTCCAAGTACTTACCTTTAAATCCCTCATCTGCAAATAAATCGATTTCTTGTCAGATGGTTTTGTAAACAGCTGATTTCTGTATTGTATTTTGTTTTGTTGAAATTTTTTAGCTATCGCTAATTCTAATTTTTGTTCAAGAGACAATTCCTTTACACAATCGACATTAGTGCCATCATAATCTTAATTAATTGTACAGAATTCTTCTCAATGTGGATAGGATTGTGGGTTAAAATTTTTAAGAAAATTTATTATAAACTTGATCAAATTTGAACTGGTTACTCTCTTTTCTCCTTTTCCATTTTAATTTTTTAAAATCGTAATAATTATGAAAATACCAGTAGACATTTTCTATTTCGGTATGCCTTTCTTCTGCGCAATTTTTCAATGTAATTTATAATTCTTCAGCTAGTGATGTGTGCTGTTCTTTCAGTGACAGTAACATAAAATTTATTGTTGCATTAGCTATTAATACATTAGAATCTCTCCGACATAATGCCTCAACAAACAGTTTTATTGGAAGTAGAGCTGATACATTTCTGGATATTAAGTCGAATTCACATTTTAAAAATTCAGTTTGCAGGTTTAAGTCGATCACATTACACTGGTGTCCAAAAGTTATGCATAATTGATAATTATGCGAATAAAGAAGGAACTGTAAATCAGAATGGCGGGAAACGTGATATGCGAGCGTAAAATAGTTATAAAATAAGGAAGCAAATCAAAAGAATGATAATAATTAATTTTATTATCAAAAGTAGCAGTTTGAAAGAAAACTGAGCATAGCAAGGATTCACACTTTAAAGAAAAAATGAAAGAAATTAAATAAAATACTGATACTGCAGTTCAATAAGACGTGTGGTCACCTCTGACAGCCAGGCGTGCTGCACAACGATTTACCATACTTGCTATGAGATGAGGAATGAGTGTGGGCTCAAACGGTTCCAAGCTTCTTGGAGAGCTCTCTTCAGTTCTGTAACGGAGCTTGATGGGTGCGAAAGAGCTGCAATTTGTCTCCCGAACATATCCCATACATACTGGATAGGATTTAAATCAGGGGAGTCCGCAGGCCACGACATGCGCTGGATGTTTTCCGTTTCAAGGAAGTCATCAATCAGCACCACTCTGTAACATGGCGCATTATCATCTATGAATATGAAGTCAGGACCGACAGCACCTCGGAACAAGCGAACATAAGGCTCAAGAACTTCGTCTCTGTATCTGTGAGCAGTCACAGACCCCGTGTCAAAGAAATGGAATTCTGTGCGGCCGTCCATCATGATGCCTGCCCATACCATTACTCCCCTTGATGGAAAATGATGTCTTTCCGTTATGTTTCTTGGTTCAAAACGTGTTCCACGTTCTCTCCATATCGTTACCCACTGAGAATCACTACTCAGACTAAACCGGGACACGTCATTGAACATCACATTGGCTCACTCTCCCACACTCCAATGTTAATATTTCAAACTTCAGTTCAAACGAGCGCGTTTATGCGCAGACGTGAGGGGAATGCAAACTGCTGGTCTTCTGGCATATAGGCCAGCATGATTGAGTCTCCTGTAAACAGTTTGTCTCGAAATTCGTATTCATGTGGTGACTGTGAGCGCCGAAGCCAGTGCTCTAGCAGTACTGCCCCTCTGACGTAGCGCACTTGTTACCAGATATCGGTCTTGGCGAGGGGTTGTGACTCTTGGTCGACCTGATACTGGTTGTCGGGTAACATCTCCCGTTCTTTGAAACCTCTGACACAGTCTTGAGATCACAGACTGGTCCCCATTCAGAATTCGAGACACTTCGGTTTGTAATCGTGAGGATTCCAGCATTCCAACGATTCTTCCTTTCGTGAACATGTCCTATTGGCGTTTTTGTGCCATCATTCACCTTGTTTGATGGTTAACAACGTTCCTTCACACAGCAGTTGCACGAAACTTGCCTGAACTGCCTAATGCTGCTTGAATCGGTTTCTCCGCGTTCCGACATGCCCCGGTGTTTCGCGCAGGACGTAGTTCACTGAAAAGTTTTGTATAAACCCAATGTTTCTTCTTCACCCAATTAATATCCGCAAGAAATTTGGAATAATTTTACGAATATTTACTCCATGTTTTTCGCATTTTACGATTTATGCTTAACTTTTGGACACCAGTGTACTTTTTGGATTGGATTTTTCAGTTTCAGTTTTTTCCCGCTAGGGGAGACATGAAAACCAAAACGTATACTATTTTGATGTGTTGACAATCCCTAAACATATAGTGGAGAAAATTTCAAATTTTTTTTTTTTTTTGTAAATACCGAAAAAATGGTATTTAAACTTGTGAATATCGGTATTAGAAAATTGTGCAAATAGCTGAAAATACCGGAATCCCGGTATACCGGTATTGCAATCCCTACATGCAACTTAGAAAACCAATGCTACACAAAGCAGAAAGGAGACACATGAAAACAGACAAGATGCACACAAGACAAAACAACACAGATAATGCGGGAAGACCACACAAGACAGGTAATACAATCAGCAAAAGACAGAAACGAAAAGGAATTCAAGGCAAGACACACAGACAAGAAAAGTGAGCCAAGACACACACACGAAGAGGTAAAACAGAGAATCAACACAACCGGACACATAAAGCACAAGTTAGCAAAAAAAGTTATTTTCACTCCTAAATTTAAATGTGTCAAAAAATTCTTATTTAGCTGGTGTTTTAAATAAAATTTAAATTATAACATTAATTTATTTCCGTCAAGTATATTATTTACATTCCAGCCATAATCTTATCACCCTAAAAATCTTATTATCAAATACGTTAATTATATATTGAAATTTAAATCTAAAGAAAAATTTTATTACTTTAAATGTGTAAAAACAAGAACAAAGTTTCAAAAAGTTTTCAGGCCAATAGAAACACTCATAATGATTCTTATATACTCGTATATCCAAATATATACTCTTAAATAACTCTAAAAGAATTATCTTTCAAAAATAGCTAAGAGCAACAAATCAGCAAAGACAAGGCTACATACACACGCACAAATTTAAGGAACAAAGATTTGAAAATTGAAAACTAAACTTGAACTTAAAAAGAACTAACTATTATTATCAAATACACACAGTGTCAGTTAAGTGTATATAATATAAAAAAATGTCTGTTTATAATTTTAATTCATAATTCAAAGTCAAGAGAAAATATTTATTCTGAAGTAAAACAATTTGATGATAATTTGTGAAAGGAATGTTTATAAAAATTAAATAAATTTTCCTTTGATTTTTACATTTTACAAATTATTGATTTCTAAATTATTAATAATTATTGTTTAATGTCAAAAATTGATGTCATTTCTTTCTTTAAATTAAAATAAAATATTCTTAAGGGGAATGATGCCATCGCAAAAGGCAACAATTTTTAGAAATGACCAAATTTAATTTGATGATTTCTTATCTTAATTTTTGAAGTGCATGTTAAACTTGCAAAAACATTTGTTTCTTGAAGCCTGTGTATATAGAATATTAGGTAATATGAAAGTTTTAAATAAATGTAGATAATTATCTTTTGGTAAAAGTGTATTTTTTTCCATCACCCTTTTTTCCCCATTTTGTACATAAAACATTAGAGTTGATATGGTATTTATACTGTGACGAAAATGAATTTTTTTTAACACTATATTTACATCAAGTTTTTGCCTACCTACACTTAAAATTCGAATGAATATTTTATTTTTATGTGGAACAGTTACTGGATGAAAATGAATTTTATTTTTACAATGTATTGCATATAAATACTTTATATATATATGTATGTGTTTTACAATATTATGGAGCATTTAAAGATATTTGAAATGTTTCTAATAAAATAACATTCTCCATCTTTGACTTTACTTAGTAATTATTCTTTAAAAATGTTTGGAATTTTTTTTCAGAAATGATTGTCAAAAGTAATAAAAGAAAATACTATTTCATTTTTTAGTTAAAGAAATGATTCATATTAATATATAATTTTCAGGATATATTCATTGTAATGTGATTATCCATTATTATGAGTTATTTAATTACATATAAAGTACATATTCAGGTCTAATAATTATAACTAAATGATTATAATGAGATATTTCTACATATATTAACTGTTTTATAATACTTTTCTCTAAGTGCAGTCACTATAGCAAGTGCTCTTTAAGCACATTAAACTTTATCTTAATAGGGTAAAAATATTGTAGTACCTTCCCATAAGGAATCTTGTGTTTGACACAATATGTCCTAGAACCAGAAATTTAAACCCACCACACCAGACATTGGGTATTTTGTCATTTAAAGCTAAACAAATTAGTTTAATTAGAAATTGAAGCCGCATTAATCTTGAAATAAATGATATGCAAATAAATACCTTAGTCACGTTTTTTTTATATTGAAGTTCATCTATACAAATAAATAAAATTGAAGTGTCTGTTTGTAATTTCAAATTAGCAGCTTTTTACTAAATGAATTTAAAGGTAAATACGGTACTTATATCAAAAATTCAATTTTTAAAAATTTTGTCTGTCTGTCTGTCGGTCTGTCTGTTTGTTCCGGCTAATCTCGGGAACTTCTGTTCCGATTTTAAAAATTTGTTCACCAATGGAAAGCTACTTTATCAGGGAGTAACATAAGATATATTTTATCTCCATATTCCTACGGGAACGGGAACTATGCGGATAAAACGTTGACACACGTTGCTTACTCCCCGCCAAGTTGGGGCAAAATTATGCATTTGGTCAATAATGGAAATTTTAATAAAAATTTTCTCACATTTGTAATAAATAACTGAAACATAGTGTAATTTAGCATCTTTACAAAAAGCAATTTTTTAAATGGTTTTTTATTAAACGTCTAACGTGTATTACGTTACGTTTGTTAAATGTCAAACTCAAACTTTGAGAAATATCGCCAAGTTGGCTAAGAAGTTCTCTATTCCGACAATCCCAGATATTTTAATGCAAATTTTCTCCCACTTTTTAAAGAGGGAAACGAAATAAAGTTTTAGCGAATTGCGCGCGTGCTATTCAAAATTCTATGGTAATATTTATTGACAGTTTCATAAAAAGTTTTGATTACTTTAATAGTTTTGATTAGTTTAATTAGTTTTGAAAGTATTTAATACTATGAATTTTTGGAATAAGTACAAAGACTACATGGCGGAAGATATTTTACCAAAGAAGATTTTTTTAATACCAAATATGCCTTTCAATGAACACATCTAGAACGAAACGCAATAAAGTTTTTCAGAATGGTTGGGAAGAAGCTACATGATTTTGGAATGATTAGTCCTAGACGTGTCGACGTAAATAGCTTTTATAATGAAGTTGCTTGAGAATTAAACTACGATTTTATAGTATTGCAACATCAAGTAACAGAATTTATCCCTCAATTAACTCCAGAACAAAGTCACGTTTTCCAACAAGTGTTACGTAAAATAGAATACGGCAGTGGTGCACTCTTTTTTCTCGACGCCCCTGGAGGAACCGGAAAAAGGTTTCAGCTAAACTTATTATTAATGACTATCAGAAAAACCCAGTTGCTATGACTTCTTCTGGTATAGCCGCGATTTTACTGACCTACGGTTGTACTGCACATTCCGTTTTATTATTATCATTATTATCACTTAATCTTACATTTGAAGATTCACTCATCTGAAATTTCAGAAAAAATAGCTTTCAAGGCAGGATGCTTCCACAATGTAAGCTTTTAGTGTGGGATGAAAGTACGATGTCTCACAAGAAAGCTATAGAAGCGTTTAATCGGACTCTTCAGGATTTACGAGATAGTACAGATATTATAGGAGGAATGGCAACAAAATTTAAATTGGGATCAGTGGTTGCAAGCAAAATCAATATTGGTGCCTAACAATGAAATTGTCCATAAAATCAACATTGAAAATTTAAACGACGTGCAGGGGAGAAGGAGGGGGGGGGGAGATGAAGAAATATTTATCAATTAATACAATCATGGATAAAGAGAAAAGTACTTGATATCCACGGAGTTCTTAAATTCGGGTGTACCCTCACATAAACTTTAATTAAAACTAAATATACCAGTTATGCAAAATTTCGATGCTCCTCGATTATGTAAAGGAACGAGGCTTTGGATCACAAAACTGATGCAGAATATACTTGGTGCCAATATTTGAACATTTGTCATGAAAAGGGATAGGTTTATCATACCTCGAATTCCAAGTACCCCACTGACCTACCATTTCAATTCAAACAAGTTCAATTTCCGATTTCACTGTTGCTTTTAACAAAGCTAACACTTCAGGTAGCAGGGGTGCATTTGGAAAAGCAATGTTTTTCCCATGGCCAACTATATGTAGCCTGATCGGTGTGCCAATGCCCAAATCTTCACATATTTGCAACTGACGGAAGAACATATAATATGGTATACAGTAGCATCTTCGAATAATATTCTGTTTTGAGCACTTTTAAAGAGGAATTATATATTAAACGTAGGTTTTTTCGATTTTTAAAGATATTAATAGTTTAAGTTATTGAATTTGTTAATTATTATTATAATAAATTGCGATTTCAGTTTTTTTAAACTAAGCTCAATTTTAGAATTTTTAAATTGTATTGGTTCCAGTCAAGCAACAAAAAAATTACCATATTATATTATTTACTTTCTAATGATAATAATTACGACTTTGACAATTATTTAAAGACATCAACGCGAGCGGAGCCGCGGGTAAAAGCTAGTGAAAAATAAAAATTCTTGATACAAAAAGTTTAAGTGCTGCATAAATATTTGAAATGAACAATAAAATCTTGTACTTACAGAAATTTATTGAAAATATTCCGTTGTACGAATCTTTGAAAACCTATTATTTGAAACCTAAGCTAACATTTTATTTCTTATAAATCAAGAAAAGCGCCTCCTCGGTCAGTAGCTTTATTACATATTCTGTTTGTCTAAATCAAAGCATTGAATAAGCAATGTTACAATTTTTATTTCTCTATTCGCTCCTCTGTTAAATTGCATTGGATTATTAGGAGAACATTATGTTAATTTATTTCAAGAGAAACACAAACTTGTCTTTGAGATCTTAAAATTTTATAAAGAATAAACTTTTTAGTGTACTAAAATAGAATGTTCCTTAATAAAGGTAAATACATAACATCCACAGATTCAAAGAGACCGGTAGAGCAACATTAATTGCCTTATTCAGGTGTGTGCCACAGGTGGTTGTTCTGGTTGTATATTATTTTAAGTCTTAAAATAAAATTATTCTATATTAAAAACATAATTACCTGTAGCTATTTCAAACTGATCTAAATGTGAAGATTGGATTGTACCAATTTCAATAACCGTGCGCAAAACATTCTGTTGATGTTAGAGATCACAAGCGTTGCTGTTCAAATAAAATTCAAAACAAATAAAACATCTCCTGTGGCTCGATATCTTCAAAATTCTTATCGCCTCGACCCCTTTAAGTTGTAGCTGGCTGGATATCCGTGGGTGGAAAGAATGTCCTTTGTGACCCACTCGGAATGCGGAGACAGTTACAAAAATGAAAAACATAAAACTTCATGATTTAACGTACACCGACCTCGAACGCCCTTCAAGGTTCAAAGCCTGAAAACTGACTTAACGTATCCATTACAGAATAAGAAAATAAAATACATGAAATGAAATACCAGATTCATTGCTAGATACCGTCTTATAACAAATTGCAAAGAAAATAGTAAATACATGTTGAAATAACGTATTCGAAATCAGTGAAATATTTAAATGAAACATGTAAATGCAACTATTTTAAGTGTTATAAATTAGAAAGTGAACAATAACTTTTAACAAACCATAATTTTAATTCCACCACATGACCCAGCAGAATTCTGAAGAGCACCTGCAATTGCCAGTACTACTAGAACAATTATTGTTTTATTGCTCATTTCATCACCCTTAACATAGTAATACCATATACAAGGTAATCGTTTGTACCTGAGGTCAGGGGCCCATATACTTTCACAATAATCGCCACACCAGTTTAATTATTAATTTTTGAAAAAGATATAGTCGTTACAAATTTACTAGCAGTAGTCGGTGTTGGCGAGCTTGGCAACAGGAACATAATATGCCCAAAGGTTAATGTAGAAGCCTCCCAAGACGCAGTCCATATTGTGTAGGAGAGAGGTCCGCTTTTTCGTCAACTGCGGAGTCAACGTCCCCATAATCGACCTTAGATTTAATGGCGGCTATTTTGTCGTTCTAGATTTTCTGGTTTTCTACCGACACCTCTCTCCTCTTTTGCCTGATCGGCATTTCAATTCAGTCTATAATAAAACTCAGGCATTTAAATAAGATACAGGTTTCCAAAGTATAAATAAAAACATTCAAAATATTTTCATGCCAATTTTTCATAACAAAAGCCTTTTCAAATTTGGATTGATAGCGCCCTAAATTTGCCGTCTCGAACATAGATTGGATTTTCCCAGCCTAGAGCCACCTCTGTTGCTTACATAGATACAATCGTAAACTTACGGTAAGGGCTAGAGTTAGATCATATGAGTACTCTCAATAAGTAGTCTACATGTAAGCGAGCAGATATATATAGATCAGGATTAGCTTTTAATTTATTTTCTTTTATTTTCTTTTTAAGTGCTATGTTGTGAATCACTTGATTCTCTGTGTTTGATTATATGGCATCTGGTTAAATTAGGATTTTTAAAAAGATAAACATAAAACTAGCATTTTAATAGTAATAAGTACCATTAAGTTTCTACAACATAATATTAATTTTGAACTTCATTAACATTAATATAGAATATTGAAGTGTTTTCATGAAATTCATCACTCAAAGTCAAAAGAAGCTGCGAATTTTCTCTTATAACAATACCAAATAAAACTGCAAGAAACTATCTTCTGATAAAGGTATAACTCACTAAAAAGGAAAACGAGCATTGCTTATAAGCGTTGTAAAACCTTAGGCAAAAATTGGTTCTTCCCCCGATTTTGTTTTTCTTAATTGTAAGGTTATTATTAAATTAAAACTTTTCTATTCCCCAAATTCAATTGAATTTAAACATTTTTAGATTATTAGATATTTTCGTAAAACAACTTTCACAAAAATCGTTTCTGAGACGCCTTTATTAAGCTACGATCCACAGTGCGCTGTCAATGCCACTGCTAACCCCCCTTTTTTAATGCGGTATTGTCGGATTCAACACGAATTTTGCTATCAGATTAAGGATGTTTAAAAGAGTAGACATTTACGGACAATCAGCTAATACACTATGTACAACCATTCTATTTTTCTTAAACTTTGCTGTATTATCGGGAAAACGGGACTTGATTTTTAAATTACTCAAAATTTAGCATATTATTTCATTTACCATAAGTTTTATTTTCAAAAATTCGTAAAAAATTTGGTTTGATTGATAGAACCATGGCTTCGCCGCCCGCGTGCGGTGCACGCGCTGCACACCTGCTAGGTCGGCCCTGAGTGAGAATAAAGCTTGGTTTAAGCTGGCGTCGGTATTGAAAATATTCTTCAAAGTAATTGTATACATAATAAACAGTGAGGAGATGGTTTAGTATCCTCACGTTTCAACATGCTTTCAAAACACTCATATTTTACACTGGTATATGAAAAAATGTGATTTTTTTCCCCTCAATCATATTTTCATTTATTGATTGAGCAACCATTTTTGCAAAATGAGACATTTTTAAAAGTACATTGTGAAACTGCAATATCAAAATAGTCCTAGCGATAGTAGAAAACAAACCGCAGCGTAATCACGTGACACAGTTTTCACGTGATCGTGACATCACATAAAAAATGCAAAAAAAAAAAAAAAAAAAAACCAGTTTCAATTTATTTTTGCTAATTTTAAAAATTTTTTTTTTAATTTATTTTTTTGAACAGCACATAATGATTTCTCATGCAAATGACAAATGTTTTGTACCAAAAACATAATAATTGAAAGTGTTTTCAATGAAACCAACCTCACTTTACGAACACTAGATTGACTTTGTCATTATGTTTTATCGATAGGTTTGATGCATGATTTAAATAGAACTCTGTTTTCAAAAATTATAATAAAAGAATCTGTTTTAGTACTCATACGTGTATTTAGTCATTTTAAAGAAAAACGAACAATTATAAATATATAGTTATTCATGACCCATTTAAATGTTAATAATAAGCATTTAGGAAAAACGAAATGTCTATTTTACAAGCTGTGCATTTAATTCAGAATAATCCTTAAGATCCCCTTCGTTTTAGAGACAATTATATGCGTGAGAATAAATAATTCCTGAATTAAATTATAATAAATTTAAATATGACGACTAGTAATTCTGAAAACAAATTGAATGCTTTAAGTTCTAATAGTACAACGTATATAGTTGCAAATGCCGATATAACTATCGCAACCACAATAAAATCAATTATAGTTAACTGCATGACTGACTAAGATCCTATGCCATGTTTCACAAATTTATTTCCTCAACTGTAATATGTTAAACCATTTTATTCTTTGTGTTATAGTTTTTCAATCGATTGATGATTGAATATATCAATTTATCGGGCCGCTACTGTTGTTCAACCCAGGATCTTATTTCTACTTTAACTAGTACCTAGTAGGGGCAATGCGCAGATTATCCAGGTAATAGGCAAGTAACCTAAGTTATTTGAGAAATTTAACTATTTTCACCCCCCTTTAAAGAATCACCACAGCTAATGTGCAGATTACCTAGCCATTAGTTCTGCAGATTAATTGATTTCAGCACTTTGGTGGTAACATGTACTTAAGAATATAATTTTACCATTCACTAAAGATGAAGACAATATTCGTATCGAGATTTAGAATGTTCGTCATTTGAATGAGTTTTTATATAAAGAATTAACTCTTAAATGAACATTTGGTACTTAGGAAAGTTCTTTGGTGGTATATTAACATCCTGAGGGCTATTGGCGACGGACCCTGTAATCTTAAACTATGGAAAATTGACGAGGATTAAGGCTTAGAATATTTTATGTTGATTAAAATGCATAACTATGCGTTTCCTTTATTTTGAATGCAGCATGTGATCTTTTCAAAAATGTTTTTAAATTAGTATAGTAATTCAAAAACAAATTTTTTTCTTCTTTTACTATTGAAGGTCTTATTTTACAGGTTTAATATTCTATGGATGTTTATTCAAAATTTCAAATGAATACTCTGTAGGTACATATACATATGCGATATATTGAACTTTATACTATAGGGGAAAACCTTGTATATAAAAAGTTAATTTAAGTATTGAGTTTATGTTATTACAAATTCGAAAAAATGTAGAAAAAGCCTCATAAAATAAAGAATTTTAGAGCACAATTTTACTGAAATACGGTTTGAGAGCTAAATAAAGGCAGCAGTACTATACTTTAATGTTTTAAGAGTAAATGAGAAATTGTCGTCTAATATATGTTGCACTTATAAACGGCTCTCCGATACTTTCGTTATCGTATTTCACTGACAACTTATCTTTTCTTTCTTGAAATGGCCGATTCCTGGTTTAAGGTCCTTGTACGATTATTTCGATTCTTTGCATAATTCCCTGAGGCTGCGGTAGCCTAGTGGCCGGTATATCAAGAGTTCGAGCCCAATGCCATTGAAGATCCACCTAGAAGGGCTGATGCACGTTAAATCTGACAAGGCTCAAAGTCCTCCCTGTTGGTGTGGTGTGGAAGTTCGGAGAGGTGGATGCCAGCCCAAGTGTTGTCTTTGTCACTTGAAATCATCATAGTTTGAAATAACGATGTCCGTCTCCAAGAGTCTTCCTTTTGCTTTACAGTGCGACGTGAATAAACACTCATTCACAATATAATTGCCGAGGCCGCGGTAGCCTAGTGGTCAAGGTAGTGGCTGGTGTATCATGAGTTCGAGCCCGGTACCCCTAAAGACCCGCTGTGTAGTGGAGCGATGCACGTTAAATCTATCGAGAGCTCAAACGTCCTCTCGTTGGTGTGGTAGTTAGAAGGAGGTGTCGTCCTCGTCACTTAACCATGGTTCAAAATTACGAGGTCCATCGCCAAAAGCCCTCATGTATAGCTGAACAGTACGACGTTAATATTCATTCACTCACAATATAATTGGCTCTTTATTTCTTGGAAGGCTTTTTCAGGAAGATATTTATGAGGGTTTCTGCTTTTTCTTGATTGGCAAAGACTAGGTCTCTGGCTGTATTAAAGAGTATGAAGTGGGATAACACAAGGATACAAATCTACGAAACCTATATTTCGTTTTTGATCATAAGAACTGAGACAGAATTGATTTGTGCATTCTTCAAAAACAAACAATATAGAACCAAGACCTTTCCCTTTTATGCGATAACGTAGAGCGTTCAGTTGCATTGTGTAATCTTTAAAAAAATAATGTCACTTTTTAATGAATTCAATATAATGTTTTGATTTTTTGTCTACGCAATGTCAAAATTTTTTGAAACACCCACAATCTCTAATTCTTTCCTGTCTTGAATAATAATAATAATAATAATTAAATAAATAAATTGTCCGAAATAATAATAAGAAAAGCATTTAAAAATCTCACATCAATCAATTTCATTTTGTTAGTAAAATTCCATAAGAAAGAAAAATAAATTCAGATATCGCATATGTTTGACATCATATTTGTTATTGTTATTTTAAAAGAATCCTTATTAAGGAAGTTCTCCTTGTTGTTTCTTACAAAATCAGTTTAAAAAACATTTGTATTTCACTTAAATACTCATTTAGAATAAGCCGTAGGAGTTCTTCTTCTAAAAAGTCTTTGAATTACAAATCTTCGGGCTTTTTTGTAATAGCAATACGTATATTGATTTTTATCTACATAATTTGTATTTCTATTAAAAAGAGTAAAAAGTACATAATTTGAGTTTTTTTAAAGATTAAGACAAAAATTAAAAGCCTCTTAACTAAAAACTGAAGTGAGACGGTAAAATTCACCTATGTTTGTATGGATATAATTTTTTTTAATCAAATTTTCTTACGAAATTAATGATTAAGAGTTAAACATTTTTAAATGAACATTAAAAGAATGCATATAATTTGCAACATTTGTAAATTATTGTTAAATAAAAAAATAAAATAGGATTTGTTTTTAGCCTCATATGTTAAGGTACCCGACTACTTGCGACAACTTAAAAAAAAAAAAAATGGAGGCATGGGGATTTTTTTGTTTTTGGATTTGTTTAGTACATTTTAAGAAAAATATGCTAAAATTAAGAAGAGAAAAAGAAATTATTATGACAAAAATGGGAAAAAATGGGTAAAAATTTACAAAAAATAACATAAATGGACCTCGTTCTGTACCAAAGGTTTATAAACAAATTTTCAATTCTGATGTATTGCTATGTTATTTATTTTTGAAATACCTTCAGGATAAGAGATATTTTCTTTTTTCCAAAAACTAGAGCACTTTATCTCAGTTATTATATGAAGTTGCTTAAAAAACAGTGATTATATCAACATAAGGGACTGTAAATTGTGTAATAAAACAGTGATTGATAAATCTGAAGGTTAAAACTATTCTAATATTATACAGAACTTACAGAAAAAATAATTATTTTCAAAACTTTTTGAGCAATCGCTGACCCCGTTTGATTATTTTCAAAAAAATCACATTTCGAGTAAAACGCGTTTCAAAATATGACATCTTGCTTAAAGTAATGACATCTGTTTTTACTAAGACATTTGTAGTTTTTGTTATAGTGAACGGAAAATGATAAACTTGGTACTTTTTATAAAGCTAATAAGATGGCCTATAAAATAAAATCATAAAAAAATTGTTAATTTTTGGTAAAATTCACAATTTTAGGGTAGTCGGAAACCTTAAATTGTTTTCCTAAGTATAATTGATCAATTAAAATTAAACTTCTTCCAACGATGGTGCGTAAATTCATTTTCATATACTCAATCTTGTACTGCAGGCCTTCCCCCCCCCTAGATTCAGACGTTTGACACGTTCTAAATAAATTCACTTCAATGGATTTATATATATAAAGATAATGATTATATAATGTTTTCTAACCCTTATCACTTACGAATATGGATTATTTGTATCGTTACATCGTACATAAAAGTAATAGATCACGTGCGGTGAAAGCAGACTTGTGTGACCTTTCTTTGACTTTTGTTGTGATCTTTGATTGCCAGGCCTTTGGTCTCTTTGTAAAGAGGATGTCCTAAGAAAATATGCTGGGGGGCTTTTTTCTTTACTAAAGATCTGGAGAGTGGGGAGATTTTTATCTATTCCACCCAATTGTGCCGTTACAGACAAGTTGAATCTTTCAAAAGAAGATCAGGGGTGGGATTATGCTGGTGGCTGGTTACTAATTGGACCCCCCCCCCCTGCTAACTGGGAAAGTCAGACCACCAAAGAAGTAGAGATGATTTTGGTATGAACATTACCAATATTGCTCGTTTATCAGTTCCAGTGTGACATTTCACATCCTCGTTTTTTGGCTTAAGAAATTCTGTGTTTTAAATATGACTTCTGTTTCTCGCTATGCACTTTTTCACTGCGTGCCCTTAATTTAATCTTGATTTCTCGAACAGCACTCTCGGATTATTGTTTTCTTGACCTTGAAACTTACAGCTTGGCTTCTTTCTCGGGATGCGTTCTTTGAGAACACAAAATTGTATTATTTGGTAAATCATGATTAGTTGTTCTGTGATAAATTTCATTCAATCTAGTCTCTTTCATTGAAATATCTTAATAAAATTATATGAGGGGACACTAAGAGAGAGAGAGAGAGAGACTTTGGAACTGAATTTTCATTAATGGTAGCCGAAGTTTATTCCAGTCGCCCATCCGGTATAGTGGATAGCGATGCTGACTACTATGCCGTAGGGCCTGGGCTCGAATCCCGGAGAAGGCATGGATGTTTGTAAATGTATAGTGCCTTCGCGGCATGGGGGTACTCTAAATAGCCGTCGAGCCGCAAGTCCTCTCGTGAGGTTGGTGGAAGGGGAAGAGAGGTGGGAGGCCCCTGACCACTCCTAGGGTGTTCTCCCTCAAAATTGGGGTCTAATCGAGCCAAATCGTACTGTCACCTGCATGGTGCTCAAAGCTACGGCTAACGACACGCGTACAATATAGCCCGATGCCATGATGAATTTCGTGGGCCTTGATCTGACTACGTCAGACAGGTGGTATTAGCAACAACAACAACAAAGTTTATTCCACAGACGTCTTTTGTTCTTATTATCACTCAAATGATCAGAAAGATCATCAGATGAATGATTATATCTCGAAAATATACAAAAATTAATTGCATATTAAGTTCAACCAGAGTCTATTATACGCTACAGCTCTTTCCTTGGACTGAACAAAATAGATTTAGAATAATTACAAAAGATGGCAAACGAGTACACATCGTCAAATAAATTAAAGCAGACGATAATAGGGGGGGGGGTCAGCTCAGGTATTGTTCTCATCACTTGACCGTAGTTTAGAACTATGAGGTTTGTTGTCAACAACCCCAGGGCCGTTTTTAATCTCCCGGCGCCCTAGGCACTTCAAATTGTTACGCCACACCCCCTATTTCCAAAGCATCCCTCTCTCCTTCAGTTTTTACCTTGCCATTTTTGGTTCAGGGTGGATTTTCCCTTTTGTTTTTGTTTTTGCTCTTTGGAAAATCTTTCCATTATTCCCCACCTAATGAACAACCGTGTGTTGGACTCTCCCTCTTGTTCACTTTTTACCTTAGGACATCACGGACAACCCACCCACCCACTTGCAAATTAGTGCAAATTAATGAAATCTTTTGCAATTACAGTATACATTATTACTTGAACTGTTTTTAACTTGTCAATTATTATCTTTTTCATTGCTTATTGTTTCGTTATCTTTTACTTTTAGACATCCTTATTCTTCGTTGAGTCACCGTCATTGTACCTGCACAACAAAGGTTTTCTTCGGGCTTTGATCGTTGCAAAACCATTAATAACATCATTGTAATCAATATCCATTTTGAGATCATTTTGAACACGTAGCTACATGAAATGGATCGTATTTCAGTCTTTACTCTCTTAAGGGCAGAAAAATTTTTTAATTTTTTCTGCCCTTAAAAAATTTAAAATAATTTTTTTTTTACGGGAAAATAATTTTTTAATAAATACAGTTTTTTTTGAAAAAACATTCTTTACTGTTTTTAAGGCTGAATCGCACTTCTTTTAAAATTATGCGTGAGCTCTCATTACAAAAATTTAAAATAATTTTTTTAAGGAGAGCTTGCACATAATTTTAAAAGAAGTGCGATTCAGCCTAAAACACAGTAAAGAATGTTTTTTTTTTTTAAAAAAACCCGTATTTGAAGTTAAAAGAGAAAATTAGCACTCTAAACAGCTAAATATAAGAATGAGTGTATTAAAATCTGAATAAAAATTATATCAGGAAAAATAGTAGTATTAGTAAGTTTTGCACTCTTTCGGGTTGGGGACAACATGAAAAATCAATAGAGGAAAATTAAATATCATATGCATATATAAAGCCTTTCATATAATACTACCCTAAATAGCATATATTAGGTAGCCTTCGACGGAAAAAGAAATTAAATTAGTATGAGCAAAATCAGTAAAATATCTAAAACAGATAAAAAAAAAGACCTATATTGAATTAATCTTTGATGAAGAACAGTACTGAAAAAAACTAACGCAATCCGTGTCACTAAAATTAAAATTTTTTAAAGAATACTTTTTAAAAATATTTTCCACAAAAATAATAGTAATTTTGATAAAAAGAACCAACAAATGTGCAAATACAATGATAAATACACCCATGGACAAAAAAAAAAAAATAGCGCAACAAGAAATAATTGCGGAATCGTAACAAAACTTTGCGTGAAGGTACATGTCGGGGAGGTATTCAAATGATTAGAAAAGCAGCGTGATTCCGCATTACGTATAGCCGGTAGAGGGCGTTTAACGTCGTTCTCCGTGGAGTATAAAACAGGTAACCAAAGCTTGTTTAAGTGTGCTGATTCGTTTACAAAGGAAGGGCTAAGGTAGACATGCCATTACGCTGTTTTCGAAGACAATATGAGCAGCTATCGCAGTTTGAGAGGGGAGAATCATCGTCATGATGGAAGCTGGATGGTCAGCTTGGCGATTAGCTCGTCAATTAGGCCGCGCTGATTATGTTGTGAGGAGGTATTGGGACCAGTGGATCCGAGAGATGTCATTTACACGAAGACCCAGGTTCAGGACGGTCTCGACAGACCAGTCGTCGAGAAGACCACCACATCGTAAGAAATGCACGCGTACAGCCAACTGCTTCATCGGCCGCCATCCAGGCACAGGTAGCACCTGTACTAGGGGCCCCTATGTCTTTGCCTGGCTGAAATACATTTGGGATCGCGGCGCCCATTACGTGTGCTGCCCTTGACGCCCACCTATCGACGCCTCCGTTTGGAGTGGTGTCGAGCACGAGGAAACTGGACTGCAGCGGAATGGAAGCAGGTCATCTTTAGCGATGATTCCGGATTCAATCTCAGCAGTGATGACAATCGTGTTCGTGTGTGGAGACCCCGTGGTGAACGCCTCAATCCTGCCTTTGCTTTACAGTAACACACCGCTCTCACAGCTGGTGTGATGCTATGGGGAGACATTGCCTACTATACACGCTCACCCTTAGTATTGATCCGTGGCACCATGACAACTCAGCGGTATGTCCATGGCATCCTTCAACCACATGTATTGCCACTCATGCAACGGCTCCCAGGAGCCCTTTTTCAACTAGGCAATGCTCGGCCTTACACGGCAAGGGTGTCACAAGATTGTCTTCGTACTGCTACTACCCTTCCTTGGCCTGCCCGATCTCCAGATTTGTCTCCAACCGAGCATATCTGGGATTATTTGGGACGGCGAGTTTGGTATCCCACGAGTTTGAACCGACTAGAGGCAAAATTACAGCAAATATGGAACGAAATGTCTCAAGACATCATACAGAACTTGTATGCCTCAATGCCCGATCATATCGCATCGTGCATTCACGCTAGAGGGGGTTCAACAGGGTACCGTTCTTTTGCCTTTTTCTCTGAAATTAATGTTCCTTTTTCTTTGATTTTCTAATCATTCACTTATATCAAAGTAGCCCTTACGTGTGTAAAATTTTGTTTCATTTTGATGACTCCTTCTTGGTGCGCTAATTTTTTTTGTTCATGAGTGTATCTATAGTGGTAATTGAGATACATATCATATATAGATAGTAGTTATGAGTACGTATCATACGTATATATCATACGTACATATCAATACGTATAGAGTATTATAACATCGAATCAAAAACCTTTACCAATTGGCTCGACCTGCCACCAATAAAGGAATATCATTCCTACGCTCATTCAAACGCACTAATTTTGCTAGCGTATGCTCGAAAAGTACTCTTCTCTTATAGTTTGTAGTGTTCTTGCACATGTTCAAGCACAATAATCTTGATGGATAATATTATTTTAATTGGTTAATTCCTTTTTATTATTATTATTCTCTTATTCTACTGTAAAAAAATTATTAAAATTAGCAACTTATTTTCTTCCGAAGCGAACGCAGTGAAGTATTAACAAAAATATGGTCTAATACTCGAAAGACTATGGAGCTTAGCGAGATAAGAAACGTAACGGAACTGCAAGACAACATATTGATTCGGATTTATTCGTATTCATGGGGTAGCGTCTACATAAGTAAAACTCTTTTGCCACGATTTTAAACGCAACTACTGTGTTCTGGTCATCTAAATATACAGTGGTGGCAAAAAGTCCTGAACACACTAATTTTTTAGCGTAATTTTTGTGTTTGACTTCATTTTTGAGGTCCACTGTATACACATAAAAATATCTCTGTCAGAACATATGCAAGGGAAGGAGGTACTTGGAGCCCAAATAATATTTTTAACTATGATATATATATATATCAATAAATAATACTTCACAATATAAATATTGTATGTAACTTTCGTTACTCCTTGCTCATTCCAACATTCATTTCCCTTTGCACCAAACATTTAAGAATTTTTAGCCGTACAAAAAATTTCAAATCGTCAAATCACGCTTGTTTTTACTCGTTAAGCCAATGGACTTTTAAAAATGTGTAGTTTTAAAAATACCCAGTTAAAAATTTTTAAACCTAACTCTGGCGCAAATGTTCATAAGTGACCTACGAGATAGTCCTAAAAAATGTAAACAAAATTTGACCCTCGTCCCAAAAAGGTTCACCATCTATATTCTAGAAGTATGCTATTCCCCCCCCCCCTAAAGCTCATAATAATACCTCGAATAAATGACTTAAAAAAATAAGAGTATTGCGCACGCACATTTCAGGTTTCTCCGTAAAAAGGGGGATGCGCGTTATACGGCGAATCTACCTAAAAATTTAAAATTGCAGCTTGAAAGTATGGGTGTGCGTTATACGCCGAATATTACGGTATTCCGGAATTCAATTCCGGATTTCATTCCGCCAAAAATAATGGTTTTCGGTTCAGATCAGAATGGGTACCTTTATTTTATGTATATTCTTATTTGCACTAAAAATGTAATTCAACCATAGATAAAAAAAAGTTTTTTTAATTTGTACACTACGTGAATCGATACAATTAACCAACATGCCCACTACCAGGGGTGAGCTGAGAACGGTGAACATTGGCATTATTATCCATCATCAAAATCCCTTATGACAACTAGGTTCATGATACTGTTTTGTCATTCTCTCTAAACCAGAGATTCCCAAACTTTTTTGTCTCATAGACCCCTTGCCATATTTTTCGGCTTGGGGTAGGCACTGCTTACCTAATATTGAATCTTTGAAAATTTACCAACTTAAATATCATTTTGACAGCTGGTATAGAACTACTTACTTTAAACGGTTTAAATTTCCAACTGAAGTGAAGTATGGTGTTTAAAACTTAAGAAAAACATGCTAATAAGATTAAAATTTAATTTACACGTAAAATAACTGAGCAACAAACAAATGCTTAAAAAGGGAGGAATAATTCTGGTGCTTCAATAACAATTTTTCAACATTTGGAATCAATCGTGTCAGGTTTAACCCTAAATCTCCTGGGTTATTAGTGTCCAGCCCTTATTTCCCTCGTTTCTTTTTTGTTTTGGAGATTGCCTACCACGCTAAAACTTCACTAAGATAAGTTTCTTCAAAATTTTCTCATGATATTTCATAATTCGTGATAAATAGCAGGTATGTTTTTTTTAAGCCAAAATTGCTGATATGATCCATGTTTTAATAAAATGTATGCTGTCACTTTGTAACTGCAAATTAACCTTATTAAATTTAGTAAATACTAGTAAATCTGTTTAATAGATAAAAACTGGTTTCCCCTTGACTATAAATTTTCTTTTAAAATTAAAATCATGATTTAATTTAATGAGAGCCACCATCATAGACCCCTATTTACAACTCATAGACCCCGAAATTATTTTTTGGATGAAGTGGGCCCCTTGAAGGTTGTCATATACCTCTAAGGGTCTATATAGACCACTTTGAGAATCACTGTTCTAAACAGTCTACAGTCCCAACCTTTTTTCAACTGGCGCCCCCTTTTCTAATAAATATTTCGATATCGCCCCCTTTTCTAGTGAATATTTCCACACCGCCCCCTTTTCTAGGGAATATTTCTATACCCCACCCTCCCACTCTAGAGAAATAAGAATGTACATAATACATGGGGAAAACAAGAGTTCAGTTTTAAAAAATATACTATTACTAAAAGAATATATTTTTTTAATTTCATTTTTTTTCCCTAAAGTCCCAGTTTTCTTACTTGCGAATCTGAAATATATATTGACACAAATATATTCAAATGCGTAATATTATATATTTTATTAAAAGGTAAGATATTGTTGGAATTGAAACGTTACTGAATTTCTTCTTCATTTAAAAGAGTGAAATAAAAGATTTTTAGATTACTGTTATAAAGACAGGCAGGGGCTTAGATGATACGAAGTAATTCATAATAAACTATTGCTTTCAAAATAAATATAACTTGACAGTTTCAGCCTTTAAAGAATCACGTTAATTCCAGGTTAACATATTTAATTATGTTTCTTGGATAATATACGTAATGAAATGCAGTGGCAGAAACATGTTTCCTACTGCTCACAGACAAAGACAACACGTGCACTACAGAAATTAAAATGTACTATATCATTCAATTTAATGTGTACGTCTGAATGTAATGTAATCTTTTAAGTTTTTCATCCACTTCCCGTACTACCGAAATAACTGAATTTTCGTACATGTGATATGGAATGATTTAAATACATAACAATCAACATAAGGTAAACAGTATTAAAGTTTACTTTTGTTAGTACTTAATCAGCATATTTTTTAGTCTTTTTTGGTAAATCTGCCCAAGCCCCTCCGGGCCATCCCTCCCCCCTGAAAGCCTCAAACGCCCACGTTGAGAACCTATGGTCTACACCAGAGGTTCCCAAACTTTTTTGTCTCATAGACCCCTTGCCATGTTTTTCGATATCGGGTAGACCCCTACTCATCTAATGTTAAATTTTTGCAAATTTATATCAACTTAAATATCTTTTTGACAGCTGATACTATTACTTACTTTAAAAGAATTAAATTTATAATTGTAGCGAAGCACAGCGTTTAAAACTTAAGAAGCACATGTTAATGAATTGAATTAAATTTAAAATAACTGTTACATAAAATAATTGAACAAACAAGTGCTTTTAATGAGAGGGTTGAATCTGGCTCTTTAATAGCAAATTTTCAACATTTAATATATATCAGATTTAATCCTAAATCTCCTTTGTTAGTAAGTGTGTCCAGTTTTTTTCTTTCTTTCTTTCTTTCTTTTTCAGTTTGAGATTGGCAAACTTACTGAAACTACCACTCACTAGGAAAATCAATAAAAGTTTTTTCTCGGTATCCCATAATTTGTGACAAATAACAGGTTTTTTAAAGTTAAAATTGCTGACATCCGTTTATTTTCGTTAGGGCCTATTCTGATCAGCTCTTATTTTAATATAACATATTTTTTCAATGTGACTATACTAATTCATTGTCGGCTGTGGTATTACTATAAAAAAAAGAAATCTCAAATCTAGCTTTAAAATCTGAGTAAAAGGTATTTAAATGTTTAATGTAGGTTAAAATTTCCTAACAAAAATTGGCTGTGACAAATTGAGAAAATTCGCGGCGTCCAATATTATACTTCTTTAGCTTGATTCTGGAAAGAAATGTTGAAATCCCCTTGTCTTGATGAAATATATGCTGTCACCTAGTAAACATAAATTAACCTCACTAAATTTAGTAAATAATTCTGTTAAATAGGTAAAATCTAATTTGCACTAGATCAAATTTTTTTTAAAGATTAAAGTCACGTTGTGGTTTAATGAGAGCCACTATCATAGACCCCCAAATTATTTTTTCGCTGGCGTGGACCCCTTTTAGGTCGTCATAGACCCCTGGGGGTCTATATAGACCACTTTGGGAATCACTAGTCTACAAAAACATCAATGGATGATCGCATACTGAAATGCGAAAACTATAACTCAGAGTGATATTTTTCGTAAAAAATCATTTATACTAGTCTATTCAACTGAATTAAATCCGTCTTCTACAAGTAGTTTCATGCCAAACTGAAGCACTGGTGAACATCAAGACAGGAAATCTAGAAGCAATGTTCATGGAATGATGATATAATTATACGGTTGACATTGAATTAGAAAATATAGATAAGTTTTTAGCGCGTTTTTTACGTAGTGGAACAAAAGCACTATTAGGACGCAAATTTCGTCTTCGTTTTCGTTCCATATTTTGCCGCACCTTTTTTCTCAGCCAATAAGCAACCAATTGAACTCGGTTTTCGGCATTGGGTCGCATTTGTGCCCTAGATGAGCCGAATCATATTTAAATTTTCCCATAGTTTCCCGAATTTTCCTACAATTTTTCCTGAATTTCGCTAGTTTATAACAAAATTTTGTCACTATTTTACCTATTAAATTTATTGCTTGCAAAATGTTTTTTTTTTTAAAAAAATCTAACTGCATTTTGGAGGAAATCTTCACACAAAAAAAGTTCTGAAAACAAGTATAAAAGGCTCTGATTTTACTTTTTTAGTTTAATTCTTTTTTTAAACTGTAAAGTGATAAGATATATAGTGTGAAGCGAAAGCTAAATAAACTTTAAGTAATGTAGTAGTTAAGTTATTATTAATTGTATATACTTTTCCTTGTTAAACTTAAAAGAATAAATACATAGAAGCAAGTCTTATGCCTAGACAAGGAATTAGGTCACCTTGTACGGGCTTTTGTAACTTCTGTAAAAAAAAAAAAAAAAATTCTTTCTTTTTTATAGTGCTGATACAGATTTGTGTCATTATTTCTTTTCAGCTCAATAGTAGTACATTTAGAGGAGTTGTACAGTACACACACACACTACTTTCTGTTAGTAAAAAGTTCATTAGTTGCATTATTGTAAACTACAACATGTGAAAAACGCGCTAAAATTATTTGGCCATGTCCAATGATTGATATCTTGTTTTTGGTTATAGTAGCAAATGACTGAAGATATATCGCGAACCGAAATAAACCCATATTTTTTTTCCCTCGGTTCAGTTCCGGTTTTCGTTCAGACTAAAATAGCGGGTTAATACGATTTTCGCTTCGAAGCCCTGGCAGAAAGTCTCCATAAAATCAGAAGACGCGTTCTCTTTTACGCTGGACGTCACTGGGAAATGAAACGCGAAGCGTTCCTCCATCCCATGTCTGGATAGTTGATTGTGGCCTTAGGTGGAAGGGCCTTTATTAGAGAGTGGATCCTGATTGGTGGGGTGAACGTTGGCAAAGAGGCGTGGCATAGAGAAGGTGTTTCGGAGATAACCGAATTGGCAAGAAGGTGTCCTTGAGTTGGATTGAGTGGCTTGGCTGCCATTGGCTGAGAGGTCTCTGTGGGTAGGCACTCGATTGGCTGCATTGATACGTTGGAACTAGAGAAATGGGTGGGGTCTAGAAAAGCTAGCCTGTGTGGAAATGCAGAGAGAATTGAAACTATTTAATTTAAAAGTTAAAAGAATAAATTTAGCTTGGGTCACTCACCACCGGTAAGTAACCAGGCTGATTGCTAGGGGGGATTATAAGAATCCAGGAGAATTCTCCTGGGTCTTTTAATATTTGGCTCTGGGTAGTAACTATTTAAACTTTGAATGGTAAAATGTATTGTGTCACAAAATTTTCTTGCTAATTTTTGAATATAGTTTTTAAAGGTAAATTTGGATGGCTTTATAAATATCGTTCTTTTTTTAACACGCTTTTATAAGTTTTACTTGTATGTAACGCTGTGCTTCTCAAACTTTCAATGCTTGCGACCCAATTCTCAATCACAATTTTCATCGCGTCCCCCTTCATATAATAAAAATATATTGAGTGCAACAATAATGCACTTTTTGACGTTCAAGCTACAATACGATTTTAATCATAACCGTACAAATTATCAAGATAAGTATTAAATTCTGTATACGACAAGCGCCTATGTGAATCACTAGGAATTTTTAAAACAAGTTCTTAATTTAGTATTGTGAGTTTAATTATCAAATATATTGTGCAGTACTGATACATTTTATAAGTATATTTTATCAGTGTAAACGTGTACTTTATTTTTTATTATGTCCGAATTTACATTTTGGTTTTGCTTCATTTCAGTAATTTGTAATTTTTTAAATCCTTTGTTTTCACTTTTCGATAGGTTCGTGCCCCCCTCACAGGGATATCAGGCTCCACTAAGGGGGCGCGCCCCACAATTTGAGAAGCGCTGATGTTACGGAATCTTTGAACTCGATTTTTACCCAATTTAAAAGGTCAGATTAATTCGAAAATTTTGCCCACTTGTCAAGGACCGATGACAAAACAATAATTCATTATTTTATTCCATTGTCCTTATCAGGATCGTCAGGAATAATGATTAACAGATTTGACGAAAATTTCATATACCACTTCCAGATTTGGCGACTTATTGCATTAAACATTTTTAGATCTGGCGATTAATTCCATATACTTTTCCAGATTTGGCGACTAATTCCAAATTTAGCGACTAAAAGATTAAGGTGTAACCCTAAAATCGAATACACTTGTGGTCAATAGAAATAAAACAAAAACAAAGTGTGTGTTCTTTATGTGAGAAAGGGGAGGGTGGGTGCGTCGCAATTTCTTGCCATAATACATTTTTCTGAAAATGGAAATAAAAGAAGACTCAGTATGTGAAAAAAAATTATGTTCTAACTATTAATTATTTGTTTGTTTTTATAAAGCAATACTTTTAGAAGTGATAATACGATTGACACTTAATATTACGATGTGTTTTTATTAACTCGCTTTCTTGCATGTCTGTTCGGGTGGAATTTTGTAATTGATTTTAAACTGACTTCCCGATGAGCCAGAGACTTGAAATTTGGACCATAGCTCAGAAGTGGATGACATTGCATGAAAATGTGAAAAAAGACGAAGAAACAAAAAACGAAAAGGAGGGATTTTATGCTTTTTAGTCCGTTATATAAAAACATGGTACATTAAAATTTTTTAATAATTCAAACTTTTTCTTCTTAACACACTTTTATTAGTTTGACCTGTATGTATAGATACGGAATTTTTGAAATATAACGATACGGGACCCATCGAGCCCGTATTGTTAACGAAAATGGCCAAGCCGGA